>CM076570.1:791916600-792256146 GCA_034641835.2 Pinus albicaulis | reverse complement strand
TTATTCCCTCTGGGGACACGACACCATCTCTTTCCCTAGGTCGATTTGGGTTGGTGTTCTCACTTGGATCATTGCACTTGTATTTCAAAAGAAAATTTTCCCTTTGATCCTATTCTCTCCCCTAACTTGGTCAAGCCCCTAGTTGGTTGATCAACTCCATACCCTTGACCTAGCCTGTGTCCACTTGGGTTCTTTATAGTCCCACAACTTTGTAACTCTTATTTTACAAGGATTGCATGGAAGCCACTTTTCCTTAGGGATCCTTAGGTCTAGAATACCTCTTCTCAAGGAAAACTGTCCAAACCTAGGCCTAAGCATTCCCTTAGCCCTTCCTAGAAAGCCAGTCACCTTGATTCTAAAGCAAGTAAGCCATTTGTCTGAGCCTCTCTTGAGAATAGGCTTTACGAATCACTCATCCTATCATTGATCCATTCATCTTTGTGATTCCTCTTATACCTGGCTTCCTCCCATCGGTGAAAGTCGGTAAAGAGCAGAGAGCTTTAGCTGAGGTGACAGTGGGCTATTGCTCCATTGTTGCCACTTGACCTAGTAGTAGCTCTATAGGACCCCCTCCTATTACCCCTGCTAGTTTGAGCGGTAACATGATTCACCTCCAAGTATTTAAAAAAGGCCTCAATCAATGTACCCTTGACCCCAAATTCCTTAAAAGGTGAAATATGGCTCCAAATGTTGGAAACTCCTCCATTATTGTTTTTTCTTGTCTTCAACATGCTTTAGGCACCTCCCTGGAGAGGGTGTTCAACCTTTTAGGCTCATTAATAACTTTGCTTACCTCATGTCACGCTCTAGAGCCCAAATAAGGTAGGGTGCTCATCTCCTTATGCTGTGTTAGACTCTTATCTTGCCTTAAACCATGTCATGGACATCCCCTGAAGTAGGATGTTCTTTTTCTATGGTTCTTTTGCTGCTTATATCATCCACTAATATAGTCCTCGAAAAGCCTGCTTCAAGCCATCAATGATTCTCCACACCTGTCTTTTCTTCAGATGATAACTGCTTGGGCAAGCTAAACAGGGTGCACATTTTCAAATGATAAATCTCTCCTTACAGCATGTGACTGCCACTGCCTCTGAACTCCAAGGATTCTCTGCTGTGCTCCTGAGATAGTAAAGCCCGTGAAAATATGGAACAACCTTTGCAATTTCACAGAGTAACAATAGGAAAAGCCATTGATAAAGCCCAGTAGGATGTGAATTGCTATTGCCTCTGGTGGTCCAGTGTGCCTCGTTAATCTTCAATTTTTTGATAAAATGATTTTTTTAATATATAAAACTCCTATTTCTGGAAGTGCCATGTACAACTGTCACTTGCTGGAGACACCCCCCTCACGAAAACAGGGCATAAACAGGGAATTGTTTTTACTGCCTGTGACTGTCCTGATTTGTCCGAAAACATAATTTAAAACATGTTTCAGACTTCAACCAGGGACACTAACAGCTAAAAAAAGGCTCCTGATGAATAAGAAAACCAAAATACGTATTTTCATTTCACTGTTACGGTTGGTATATCAATTATGTGTGGAAGTTAGTATGCTTTTTGGTTTATTAATATTATCCTTTTTTGTTTCTTTGCAGTATTTTGATTGCTTGGTTAGGTAGATATTGATATATTAATATAACGGTTCACTTCTTTCTTCCCTGCAGGAAAGTATAGGAGATTTAGTGGGTCAAGTTTAATGCAAGGCTCATTTAGAGTTGAAGCATCGGGTGCAGATTTTGGAACTATTTATGAAGAAAATGAGGACAAGAACTCGCAGAAGAAATTATCTATTGATGAACCCCAAAGTGAGAATGTTTCAGAACCGTAAGTCCTAGATATAATTTATGCCTTGTAAACTTCACAACCTGTATCACTTGTATGGGCTATATATGTATGTAGAATATAGGCCAAATAATTTCTGAAGAGTTAGAGAAGTTCTTATTGTAGAAATATAAAGAATCCTACTTTTATCATAAATTCAGAAATTTCACCTCAACCTTGAATTTTCCTGGATTTATTTTCTCTGAACTTTTAGCTTTGGGTTGAATCTAAAATATTAAATACCAGCAGAAAATACCTCACTTCTCTTCAGCCCAATTAAAAATGGAGCCCAAGAAAATAAATACTGAACAAGTGCACTTCAATACAACAATGTTTCAGCCCTTCGGGCACTCTTCTCAAGCATATAACAGATTTGAAAATCATGATAAATCTGCATACCAAATAGCATTAGAAACCACTCATTCACCATGAGATCATAGGCTGAAAATGAGAACTGCAGATAACACAAAGTTTGAGCAGCACTCTTCGTATATTGAATAAATGAAGTTGGAAGTATATATCAACAGCTTATGACAAGCTGGTAGAAGATAATCTAGCTAATCACAAGCTATTACTCTCCAATGGTCTCCAAACCCCTGCTAGGGCATTCACCAAGGCATCCTACCAAAGGTTCCACAACAAGCTAGCATCAACACTGCCCAGTCCACCCTTGATCTTTCACTATGCTTGCCTCACACAAGCTCTCTAAGCAAAGCATATCACCAAGGTCACAGTTTTCACACTAGAACTATTGTCTTGGGATTTACAAACCCTAGCCAACTTGTATCACACAAGTTCAAGGCTTATAAGACATCTCAGCTCCTTCACCTCCTGATCAGCAACACTAAGTAAACCTCTAACTTCTGCAACCAATGATTTAATTTCAAGGCATTGATCTCACTTTGATATGGCTTGATGTCCACCTTTGCTTCCATCTTAAAGAGAGGCTATGAATGGTTCATGATGCTCGAACTGGTCTGCTCTTTTTTGGGTCTCCCGGACTCCTCTAGATCTTCCTGATCCCTTAATTTCCTCTCTGATCTAACCTCTAAGTTGGAACTTTCATCTTCTCTGAGTAGCTCAAGCTTATTGGTTAGGGCCTGTTACCCACCAAAATGGGTAACCCCATAGGAGGAAAATTTTCTCCTACATTTGACAGCTAACCAGATAGCCAACCAGCCAACAACCCTTGATAGCCACTATTTGATGATGATATGTGCCCCCACCATCTGCATCAACCATATGCCTCTCCCCATTCAACATTACCACTTGGATGAAGGTGGGCTACTATTCAAAAGGTACTTTGATCATTTTGCAATCAAATGCTTATACCTATTTGTTTTGGGCATTTGGTATGAATAAAGGGGTGACCTGGAAGATTGACTAATCTAAACTGTAAATCTATTCTCTCAACTTACCCCGACTTTAATCTTTAGCCATTGTCCAGACTCTAGTGAGACCTCCCTTGAGGCCTAAGGGTTATAGGAGGGGCACTACTTGGGAAACCCAAATTGAGATGGTGTGTTCATTTTGCCCTACACTATACTTGACACTTTCCATGACACAGTAAGAACCCAAAGTAACAAGTAAGAACCCCATATGCCACCTCCATTCTTTGGGTCTAATTTGTCATTAGTTCATTGGGATTTGGCACCCACATGTCCACACTCCTTGAGTAGGGTTGGAAACATTACCCTAGATGTTGATGCAACTAAAAGAATGAAAAAGCATATCATGGCCACAACAAAAGAAAAGGAAGAGAATCAAAAGGAAAAAGATGGCTGGGACATAGGTTAGCACGTGGGCAAAATCCTAACATGAGCTCTACCCTCTTCATTAGCCATTACCCGGTTCCTGAGCACATGATGCTCCTTTACATCAAAAAGAACCCTTGCATGTCCCAACCTTAATTAACGATGGACTGTCTCATCTTAAGGGGTAATATAGATGCTACATCATAAAGAGCAAGATCTAACCTTTGAGCTATGCACCGTAATATAAAGAATTATCAAGAAGAATTGAAAGGCACACTAGAGGGGTTGAAAAAGTAGGATGAGCAGGGTAACTCATGCCTCCACGATTTTCTCCCTCCTTACATTCATACACTCAAGATGTGGACTCCCTATTAGCTGGTCCCTTTGATCGTGGCACTTGGTCATGAAGCCTTTTCCCCTCCATTGTCATACATTTGCACTTACACCTATTGATTGAGGGATTGACCTTGGAACTATCACTTACCCTTAAGGGCAGGAAGCACCTACTAGGGTTGACCATTAGCCACCTCTATCAAGGTAGGGAACACCTTTATGGGCTTGTTCTAGTTAGATAATTAAAGGTGATCCTTGTTTGAAGTATTAATATGCCCTTAAAATTCAAGTTTGGTCCACTTAGATGCTCATATGATCTTAGTCTCTTAAGGATGGTTGCTTTCACTTGAGTTCATATTGTTTCTGTCAGGTGGTTCACGACGGCCTAGACCTTGAGGGCACCCACTCCATAGGTACCCAAGCCTTTCCAAAGAGATAGATGGCTTAGCAGATGCAACGTTGAGAGGGTTGGGTCTCATGATAACTTGAGTAGATGTTACATGTCTCGGAGCGCCCTCGGGACCTAAGACATTGGTCTACTTTGACCTGAAATAGAGGATTCTTGATGATTGCACCAATGGACACAGTATGTCCCTAGGTTGGCCTTGACCCAACCTGATGGGAAAGACTTGATTTAGAGCCCAGATGAGGATGGTCTCCCATTGAGAGACTTGGGAAGACTTGTTGCACTTGGAGAAGCCTTAACACTAGAGAGAGCATGTTAAATTTGGAGCATGTTTTTACTTAGTTACTTCACTGAACATATTAGCCCATAATTTATTTAGATTCCATTAGCAATCACATAGCTCGTTATCATATAAACAATAACTGAAGAAAGAACATAGACGATCGAAGCAAAAGACAAGCCAAGACAAGATAACACAAGGATATGGTGCAAGCCAGGGAAAAACCCCAAGTCAGGGAAAACCCTTGATCAATTCTTCTTATTATTCATAATCAAATGTTTAGCAAAGGGAGAGAGAGTGCAATGATTTAAAGTCAACAGTGACTTGCCAAATAGAAGATTTGACCTTAGACTGCAATTCTGAATACTTGTTAGGGCTACTTGAATTAGCCCTCTTTCTCCTTTACAACCTGGGTTCAAGCATGGGCATATGAGGCCTAGAGAGAGGGACTTGACCACACCTTCATACCCTCAAATAAATTAACAACTAACTGTAGTAATGGTTCTTTTTCTGCGTCTTGCAACAAGGATGTACCACATAAGATCATGGAGAGATGCTACAACAAGGGGTCATAACCTTTGTCCAGGGATCACAACGTCTGTCCAAGGGTTTACACCCTTTGTTCTAGCTGTGATGGCTTATTAGTGGCTGTGACTAGGGAAGGAGACCCTAGACTAGGTCTCTCGGCCCTCTAACCTTCCTCCACAAGCTACTATTCACTGCGGACTAGAACATTGAAATAATTATCATAAAACAAATACAGAAGTACCCTTTACCACTTCTCACACGTGCGACTTAGTCCTACAAGAAGTACACACCCTAAAATAGAGAGAAACTCGTCCTTCTTTCTCCATGCTAGCCTTAGTTCTTCGCTGTAAATTTCAGAGGTAATTGTTGATTTTTGTAGCATCCGGAAGTGTTCGAAGTCTCAAACTTTGCAGGGAGGCTTGGACAACAACATTCCAAAGAACTCATAAACATTTTGTGGAAATTCCACTAGGTTCAAGACTTATTGAAATAATTAATTATTTTAATGGAGACCCTAAGTCAAAACATAGGAAAATAAAATAATTAAAGGGCATTAATAAGTCAGAGTGAGAATCTTCTAGAAAACATGGATTAAGTCAAGATTTAATTTAGCCATTGATTAGTCTTTTAATTTGGGCCATTGGTTCTCCAACAGGAAGATTATAAAAGAAGGCTTGAGGGTCACTTGGAAGATAAGCCGGGCACACACTCAGTACCTGAAGGAGATCCATTCTGATATAGAATTCGATCTCAGTGGGAGAGTTGCAGGGCGAGAAGTTGCAGAAGCAGGAGGAGGTCAGCGGTGATCGAGATCAGGGTCGGACAACAGCAATGGGTCACTGAAGGTAGCTTGAGGCTACAACGCAGAGATCCCACACCGATTCATGTAGTCCAGCGCTGGGACTGCGCAGAGAATCACGTAGACTGACGCAAGGGCTTGTAGGGGCTGTTCTAGGTATTAGAAATTTGTCCGAGTAAGCTGGGTATTCAGTGTCAGGTGGATCAGAATTTATCTGCCGAATATTTTCCCTGTAAAGATATCGTTTGCTGAAGAATTAATAAAACCCTCATCTGCTGCACCGATTTTCCCACATTGGGTTTTTCCGGGGACAATTGTCCAAAAATAATTGTGTACATGTGATTGATTCTTGTGCTTATGTTCTCTACTGTTTATTTCTCTACATATATAATTGTGAGTGTTGCAATAGTATTTATTTCGATATTTGCCGGAAGATTTCTAAATAATAACTTATTGAAATAATAAGTAGGAGAAATAAATCTATCACTGCAACTGTTTGTAAATTTTCACAGTAATTTCTTGATGAGATTGCTCTTTGATGATTTCAAAATAGGATGATAAGAGTTTCCTTATATACAATTTTAGACATGATGATTTCCCATAACTTTTGGAGGCAAATTCAAAATTCAAATTTCAATTTTTCCCGCCTAAACCAAATCATGACTTATAACATTTCTTTTGAATAATTAAATATTTTCCTTATCCAAATTAGACAATATCTATATCGATTTTGGTCCTCTCGAAAAGAGGAATTCAATGGAATTATTATCTCCATCAACTGAGGAGACCAAAGTGGAATTTGGCCCTAGTTTTCAATTTTAACACTCCCTCTCAACTAGGGAGAATTTCGTTTGCCAATCCATTCGCTGTCATAGATCATCGTGCCATCCTGTCATCATGAACCATCTATGTCATCTCTGCTCTGCTCTACTGAACACTGATATGAATAATAAAGAAGAATTGATCGCAAGTGAGTCACAAAACCTTGCCACTTTCCACTGACAAAATTCAGTTCATATAACCATCAGACTTTATCCCAAGTGATCAAGTTGGAGAAACATCATGCATCGTAAACATAGGGAGTACGACAGTACACGATGCGTTCATCGATAGTGCTATGGTCCCTATCCACTTTTCCCAACTCATTGGCCAGATGAGAGGTACTTCCCATGTGTCCTAGACTTACATGGGTAGGATAATACAAGAACATCAGCAGGGAAAGAACATATCACATCCTGCTTCACAATCACACGTAGGGAAAGGTGAAACCACATCCTACAGTCACACATCACAATCATCGTAGGGAAAGGATGAACCACCTCCTACAGGCATGCAAAACATTGAGAGTAGGGAAAGGATGAACCACGTCCTACACGCATGCAAACCAACAATAGTAGGAAGGATCCTACACGTGGGGAAAGGATTGACCACATCCCATCGACATGTCAACCATCAATCGTAGGGAATGAGCATCCTACATGTGGGGAAAGGATGAACCACGTCCTACCGACATGTCAACAAATGCCTATATGCATCTCTCACTGGGGTACCTGCAGAAGACGGTGAACCACTCATCTTGCTCATATGCCATAGGAGTGTTGCAATTTTGGGGTGTTGGGGTAGTATCGGATGTGCTCTAGCTCCCAAACTTTGTGGAGGGACTAGAGTACATGAGATCTCCAAGACCTAGAAAGCGATTTAAGAAATTCCATCCTGTTTAAGAGATATTTAATTAATTAATCTTTTTAATTAAGGACCCTAAGTCTAACTTAGGAAAATTAAAAGATTAAAGTTAATTAAATTAAACATGTGATGAAAATGACTTAGGTCACACAGATCAAGCATCTTCTAATATTAGTCGTTGATTCAAGATTAGAACACGGCCATTGATGTTTCATCGAGAAAAGTATAAGAAGAGGGCTTGGGGTCAGTTGGAGAACACACAGTGGCAGAGCATTGAGACTAAGCTGAAATTCTAGGTCATGGTTTACTAAGAATTTTAGAAGTGTTTCAGCTGTAGCGAGGCGTAGTATTGGCGAAAGGGATGGTTTGATCCCAGGCCAAGAGTGCAACAAGGGCAGAGAAGTAGTAGACTGAGTAGCGCAAAGGGAGCAGCAGCTACGCAGAGCAACCACAGTCCAGCAGGGGCAGCGCAGAGGCTTCAGGGGCTGTGCAGGGCTGACGCAGGCCCAGCCAGGGCAACGCAGGGGCAGCGTAACCCAGTATGGGTGACGCAGGCCCTTCTTGAGCAACGCTGGGGCTGACGCAGGCTAGCAGAGCTAACAGAGAGGGCTTCAGAGTAGTGCTGGGGTTTCTAAAGACTGAAAAGGGCTGAGTTTAGTAAATCCCATTTGAGGGTGTGAAACAGTTAGTTTTTCTGTCTTCAGAACAGAGGTATAGCTGCAGATTATTTATTTCTCTGTCGGGTTAACCAGTTTGGTACCCTGATTTGTTGTACTTAGATTCTACTTAATAAGAAAACCCTCCAGCAGCCAGAAGACCGGTTTTCCCGCATTGGTTTTTTCCAGGGACAGTTGTCCAGGAAATCCTTGTGTGTCACTTTGTCATTGTGCATGTATTTAGTTTAGATCTGTATGTGTAGGCTGTTAATGTATTTACTTCGATGTTAATGCTGACTATTTCACATTAATAACTTAATGTAAGTAGAAGTAAATCTGAAAATTAACAGTAGGGTTTCTGTTTTGAGATATTCAGAAATTTTCACATGGAGAAGGTGAACCACTCATCTTATGCATATGTCATCAACAGTAGCGGAAGGTGAACCACTCACCCTACACACGTGTCCGCAAACATAGGGGAAGGTGGACCACTCACCCTATACACATGTCAACCACCATGGGGTATCACTGGTCGCTTATAGCTCAATAAGTACCGCAAGCCCCTACTTCCCAAGGGAAATTCTCCTCCAACAATTCACACAAGATAAATCCTCTTGCTTGTTTCTCTCACAAGCTTCCTTGCTCACAAACTCGTGCTCAAGAATTGAATGAATAATTGTGTGCCTTTGATCTCCTTATAAGCTTTTCGATTGGGCTAGGTTTAGTGAGTTTTCTAAATTAGGAGTTGAACTGGAGCTTTTCTAGTTAACAAAAGTCAACACACTTAGTTAACTGGATCCTCCTAAAATTTAGGAGGCTAACTCCACTTGTTCACTTAGATCCCAATTTAACTCACATTAGAAGACAATTAACTTAGTCTTCCATAAGCTCACACTAGTCAAACTGCTTCTTGAACTCGTCCTCATCACTGGAACTCGTGCATGATTACGAAGCTCACAAATTTGATTCCTTGAATAAAGGGACAAATCAAGGAATCCATTCCTTTGCTATTTTCAACACTCCCTTTTAACGAGGAAGGGATTATGTACAACTCCCAACTTATCTCTGTGATGAACAAAACTGCTTCTTGCCAATGCCTTGGTCAAGATGTCTGCTGTTTGCTCCCCTGTTGGAATGTACGGTAGCTTGACTATCCCCTTCTGCACCTAATCTCTAAGATGGTGATATTGAATCTCGACATGCTTTGAGCGATCATAAAACACTGGATTCTTAGAGAGTTTAATGCAACTCTAATTATCACAATGTATCATGGTAGGCTCCATCCTCTGTCTGAAAAGTCCCACAAGCATCTTCCTCATCCGAATAGCCTCACAAGTTGCTTGACTAGCAGCCATGTACTCGACCTCTGCTGAATTGAGTGCAACTGATTTTTGCTTGTTGCTGTACCAAGAAACTGCAACTGACCCAACGCTGAAGATGCCACCTGAAGTACTCTTCCTGTCTGTCTGCTCCGACCTGGCTTGTCCTCATCCTACTGCAAATCCTGCTGTGGTACCCTCTTGTGATTGGATTGTGGTAGTGGTTGAATTTGAGGTGTTGGTTGTGACACCTGTTTGGGTGCAAGTAGCTCCTCCTCAGGGACTGCAATCTGCTCACGCTCTAAGGAAACTCTCAGAGCCTGATCCTTCTGGAATCTCACATCTCGCCTGAGTACTGTCTTCCCGAGTCCTGGAAGATATGTGAAAATTTCTGAGCATAGAAACTCTACTGCTAAATATTGATTTACTTCTCCTATTTGTTATATTATACATAAGTTATTTAACTGAAATATTCAGAAAAACATCGAAGTAAACACAACTAGTAGCCTACATAAATACAGATAATTTACTGAACATCACGCACATATGACAAAGGACACAGATTTTTTGGACAAAAGTCCCCGGAAAAACCCAATGCGGGAAAATCAGTGCAGTAGAATTGAGGGTTTATATTATTAAGCAACAGTATTTTGAGTACATCTGGGGTGCCATAATCCGGCTCACTCAACAGAGAAAACCTTGGCTACAGAGAAAAATGTGAGTTTTACCTCACTCCCGCAAGTCTCGGCTGATCCGGATGAGCCACTAGTGAAAACCCAGCTAGCTCTAAACAATCTCTATGCTGCCACTGCGTAAGGCTGCGTGGCCCTGGTTGAGAGACTGTGTCACCCTAGCTCTACGCTGATCAACTTCTCCCGAATTTTGGTTTCAGCCCTGTCGGCTTAGAAACCCCAGTCTCCAGTGATTTTAGATTTTTCCTTTGAGGCTCTGCGCTACCCCTGTGTGGGCCTGCATCACCCTCTCTAGGGATTGAATCACACCCTCTATTGGCTGTGCTGCCTCCACTGCGTCTCTGCTACCCTTGCTCTGCATTGTACTCTTGGTCCTCCGACCAATCACTGCATCCGCCCCTCACTGCTTCTCTGAATCATCCAGATCTGATCTTCGTCCGAGCACTGCTCTGTTAGAAGAATTCGATCTCTTAGATTCTGTGTGTGTTCTCCAACTGAGCCCAAGACCTTCCTTTATACTTTTCTCGTTGACAATTCAACGATCGTAATCTAATTTCTAATCAACGACTAAGATTAAAAGAAGCTTGATCCATGTCACTTAGAAAGTTCTCATCACATGTGTAAATTAATTCACTTTAATTTTTCAATTTCCCTAAGTTCGACTTAGGGTCCCCATTAAAAAATTTAATTATTTGAATAACTTTTACACTAGATGGAATTTCTCCAAATGCTTTTTGGGTCTTGGAGATCTCATGTGTTCTAGCCCCTCCACAAAGTTTCGGAGCTAGAGTACATCCGATGCTACCCCAAAATCTCAACACTCCCTCTTAGCGAGGAGTGTGCTCTAGCAATACTTCCCTACTAAAGCATCACCTTGATCTCTGGCATTGGTCTCCATGTTGCTGATGCTTGGCTTGCTACCCTCCATTCCAGCTTAGTCTCAGTGCTCTGCCTCTGTGTGTGTTCTCCAACTGATCCCAAGCCTTTCCCTTATACTTTTCTCGTTGGGAAACCAACGACTGTGATCTAATCTTGATTCGACGGCTAAGATTAAAAGAACGCTTGATCCGTGTGATTTAAGTCATTTCCATCACATGTTTAAATTAATTGCCTTTAATATTTTAATTTTCCTAAGTTAGACTTAGGTTCCTTAATTAAAAATATTAATTAATTAATTTTCTCTTAAACCGGATGGAATTTCTCAAATCCCTTTCTGGGTCTTGGAGATCTCATGTACTCTAGTCCCTCCACAAAGTTTGGGAGCTAGAGAACATCCAAAGCTACCCCAACACTCAAAATATCAACACTCCCTCTTAGCGAGGAAAGTGCTCTAGCACAACACTACTTCACCCCGAAGTTCTGCACTGATCTTTGGAGTGGTCTCTGCGTTGATGCTTGGCCTGCTGCCCTTCATCACTGCGCTACTGCTGCTCTCTCGTATTGCTGCCCATGACGCTGCCACCGCCACTGCCACATCTGTACTGCATCTCCCTTTCAATCTGATGCATCGTGCTACCAATTGCTACATTGCAACTCAGTTGCTGAGAGAAACAAGTGAAAACTCCTACCCAATCTTTGACAGACAAGTCAGTTGGGCTGCATCCTCATCATTGAAGCTCCATAAACTGTTGCTCTGCGTTGTCCCCCTGAAGCCACTGCACTGCTGCAGCTCTGCTCTGCGTAAGCCAACCTGCACTGCGTTGTTGAAGTCACATCATCCCCTCTACGCTGCGCTGCTGCTGCATCTGCTCTGCGCTGCTCCCTTTCAGCATCCAGCTCTGCCTCTGCTGCATCTATGATTCTCTGCACCCATTGCTTCACTTGTCCCGCTATTGCCTTAAGGCTCCCATAGCACGGATGTGATCCAAGAGTTGGGCTACAAAAGGATCCCGCCACCACTCTGTAGCTGCTCTACAGATCCATGTTGCCCCACTTTCGTGGTTCATGAGTGCTCATGGCTACGTCATCTTCGGAGCCATCGTCTGCCGCAACAGCCTTGGAGCTAGAAGCTTCCTTGTCCTTTTTCTTCTGAGGATAATTGCTGGCGAAATGTCCTAATTCATCGCACTGGAAACACTTGATCTTTGACATATCCCATTTCTTTCTCCCTCGTCGCCTCTTTGATGCCAAGGCTGCATCTTCTTTCTCTTCATTCCTCACTTTACTTGATTTGGTACTATACTGTTTCTTGGTGAACCGATGAAGTTCTTCTCGGAGGATCGCTCACATACTGTCCCAGTTGGGAAGGTCTGCTCTGCCCAAGATACTTTGGACAAAAGTTTCCCAGTCCTCTGTGACTGCATTGAGTGCAGTCCTCACCATAACATCATCCTCCACTTTCACCCCCATGGCAGTCAGTTGATCCCTGATTGCCTGTAATCTGAAAAGAAAGGGTAGCTTCTCTACAGATCCATGTCGCCCCACTTTCGTGGTTCATGAGCGCTCATGGCTGCATCATCTTCCGACCCATCATCCGCCACAACAGCTTTGGAAGAGGAAGCTTCCTTATCCTTTTTCTTCCGAGGGCAATTGCTGGTGATATGTCCTAATTCACCACACTGGAAGCACTTGATCTTAGATAGATCATTCTTCTTCTTTCCCTGCTGCCTCTTTGATGCCAAGGATGCATCTTATTCATCTTCCTTCTTCACCTTACTCGATCTCGTGCTTACTGCTTCTTGGTGATTCTGTGAAGTTCTTCTTGACGCATGATTGCACACAAGCTGTTCCAGTCCGGGAGGTCCGCTCTAACCCAAGATGCTTTGGACAAAGATTTCCCACTCATTCGTGACCGCATTGAGAGTAGTCCTGACCATCACACCATCCTCCACCTTTGCACCCGTGGCAGTCAAATGGTCTCTGATCGACTGTAATATGAAGAGAAAATGTTCCATGTCTTCTCCCTTGGTCATCATGAATGACCGCATCTGAGTCTTTAGAAGCATCTTCCTCTGGACGGATTTTCCCTCATATAGGGACGTTAAGGCCTTCCACATTTCATTAGTTGTTTTCTTCTCAGCTATATGTGAGACAATATGGTCCTTAATTCCATCCATTATCAGCTGCTTGGCATGTCCAACAACTTCATTATGCTTCCTCAGGAGATCTACATCAGTCGGTGTGGCCAAAACCTGTTCTGCATGGTCTCTTAGATGATATGCCTCTAGGACTATCAGGATCCTAGCCTTCCAAACTGAAAATTTGGAAAGGCCATCCAAGCTATCTCGATCACGCAGTCCATGAGGAGCTACCTGCTCAAAAATCTATTGGAGCTCCTTTTCCCTTTGCTAGAGATCTGGATCTAAGGTCCTTGGTGAAACAGGCACCTTCTGCTCCCTTTGACAACTGATTTCCAAGAACAAATCAACAATGATTCAGCTCTCTTCAATCCTCTGATCGATCTGCAAGTTTCTTTGGCTAGAAGTTTGGCAGCTCTGCTTTAGGCACTTCTGCATCTGACAGCTTCAGATCTGCGTCACCCTGGCTGGCTTCAGACAATCCCAGCGCTGCCTCTGCGCAATAAGTGTGTGGGCCTGCTGGGAGATAGCGTGAGACTGCGTCACCTTGCCCTCTACGTAACTCTGCTTTCTTTGAAACTACGCTGTCCCTTCAGATCTGCCCTTCTGCTGCTGCTGCACTTCCTGTTGCTTTCTGCAGCAAGATCTTTCAGTGTTCTGTTGGTGACCCTCCTAGATCTGCAATTGCTCTGATACCATGTGAAAATTTCTGAATGTTACTTATGCAGAAATCTACTGTTAGATCTGGTTATGCTCCTCCTACTTAATTAAGTTATTAAGTTGAAAATTCAAATTAATATCGAAGCAAAACACATAACATACTTTCACCAATTCAAATCTAGAAAAAGTACATGCACACATAGATAAAGTGACATAGTGATTTTCTGGACAATAGTCCCCGGAAAAACCCAATGCGGGATAACAAGTCTCTGGCCGCTGGAGGGTTTTATTATTGAGAGTATTTCTGAGTACAACAAAGTTTGGGTTCCAGATTTGGAAAACCCGACAGAGAAAATATAGATCTGCAACTCACCGGCTGTTCTGAAGCCAAAATATTGACTGATCCACACCCTTAAACGGGATTTACAGGACTCAGCCAAAATTAGGCCCTAGAAATCCCAGCGCTGCTCCTAAAGCCCCTGCGTCAGCATCTGCAGCCTCTGCGTCCCTCAGTGCTGGCCTGGAAAGGGTCGCGTAACACCAAACTGGGTGACGCAGTCCCTACGCTGCCCCTAACGGTCTTTGCGTAACCTCTGAGGGTTTCCAGCTACCTTACACTGCCCTGGGAGTGACAGCGCAACACCTGCGTAGTTGAAGCTTCCCCTGCGCTGCGCAGTTGCTGCTCTCTTGCTGTTAATGATTCTGCTTCTTTGCACTGCCTTTCTGAAGCTGCTCTCTGTCTCTTGCTGATTCTAGACACTGGGATCAGATCATCCCCTTTATCCAAACTCCCCTCTCTACAGCTGAAACACTTCTGAAAATTCTTAGCAAACCCTGCCCTAGAATCTCAGCTTAGCTTTAGCGCTCTACCTCTGTGTGTCTTTACAAATGACCCCAAGCCTTTCTTTTATACTTTTTTCATTGGGAGACCAACGACCATGATTAGATCTTGAATAAATGGCTAAGATTAAAAGAAAGCTTGATTCGTGTGACGTAAAACAATTTCATCACATGTTTAATTTAATTAACTTTAATTATTTAATTTTCCTAAGTTTAGACTTGGGAAATACATTAAAATAATTAATTAATTAAATAACTCCTAAACCAGATGAAATTTCCCAAATCCCTTTCTGGGTCTTGTAGATTATATGTACTGTAGTTCCTCCACAAATTTTGGGAGCTAGAGCACATCCGATGCTACCTCAACTACACAAAATCTCAATAACCTCTTCTCTCGAGGCACATGAGCACTCATAGCCACATCATCATCACTACCACCATCCCCTTTAGCTGCTTGTTATCGCACAAAATGTCTAGGCATCGCGACAACGACTCAGATTGGGGGGTTGTCACCCTGATCCCCAATCTCTCTATTTAAGCTGTCTTCCTGCAGACTAAGGGGGGTAGACCCTATGGAAATAGAATGAAAGAGAACTAGTTGGAAACCAACCAGTTTGGGAGACACAGTCAAACGACCAAGTACTTGTTTAAGATTTAACGAGATTTAACAAATTCGATTAGATTAAGAGTTTGAAACCAGTGCCTTATGGAGTCAATTATCCCGTTACGAAATTAGTATCAAGTAGTTGATAGATGACTGCTTGCTAAAATGGACAACTATCCTATTATGAAAAAACCAATCCAACACCACAATACTCAATTCTTCAATTAAATGCTCAATTTACCAAATTGAAAGATAAGCCTTTTTCAACAATGTGATTTAACTTTCGATTAAATATAAGATCATAATTCGAGTGCAATTCTAGCTCAAAGAGAACAAAACATTTTCACAATCTCTCAATATCATGCATTAAAGATATTCGATCTAGGAAAGAAAGACATGCAATTTATCATTACTTGAAGAGCTCTCAAACTTAATATGCAATTAATATCAATTCAAGTAATTAAAACCACATTTAGAGCCAATTAAACGATGATCAATCAAATATATGCTAAGCATGAAAAAAATATTTTGAACCTAGATGCAAGATTTAAGCAATTTAAATTCCGAAAGATATTATCATGAAAGAACTGTTGAGTTTAAATGCTAAGCAATTCCAAATTTAATTAATTTTCTAAATTTATCCAACAATGAGAGATATAAAGGAGTTTCTATAGTCAAGCCTTAGAGATGTAAAAACTTTTTAATTTTCCGCTTGACTAAGAGAATTTTTATTTAACACTTGAGACACTTAAAAAATGAGTCATCCAAATTTTTTGAAAATTTCATAAAAGCTAAAAATATTTTTTTCCTTTTTTAAAGTTTTAATATTTTAGAGTTCAAAATAAATCTAAAAAATTTTATCACCTTTTTTTTAAAATCTTTTGATTTGTTTTTAAAGTTCTATTAAATCTAAAAAAAATAGGAAATAAAAATTTAGAACAAACTTTATACAAGCTAAATAGAAATAAAAACAAATGAAATGAAATGTAAATGTTTAATTAAATTCTAAACTAAACTTTATAAAAACTAAAATGAAACTAAAATAAAAAAGTGATGAAACGTCACTGATTTTTGTGCATAGGTAAACAAGGGAGTCAAGCGGGAGGATGAGAGAGTGAAGGAGGCAGCGTGGAGAAGCCGCAGAGACTGCATGAGGTAAGAAACCGACAACGTGAGGGCGGATGGGATGGAGAATAGGTAGGCAAACAGCGGACCAGTTTGGAGGTAGCGTGAAGGAGGGCGCGCAGAGGGATGGAGGCTGACGGCATGAGGGAAGAAGGATGCGGACAGTGAGAAGGGTCTGCGTGAGGAATGCTGCAACGAAATGAGAGTCGACGACAGCAAAGGGGAGCAAGAGCAGTGGGAAGACCTGCGTGGGTCGATAGGAGCAGCGAGGAGCCACACAAGTTTTCCCAGTGCAAGGCTGCGAACAAGTTCAAAGAGCTGTGTGAGAAGTGAGGGGGTGTGGGCACAGTTTGAGGAGCAGCCACAACAGCGTGAGGGCAGCGTGCAGATTACGAGCAGAGTGCAGCAAAAGGAAATGGCACGATGAAGGGAATGGAGCCTGGGCAAGATCGAAGAATGCAGAGGAGCTAGTAGAAGACAGAAATTTGCAGGCACACACCAATTTCTCCTTTTCCCTAACAGAATTAAATTTGATTTAAAACAAATGCACCTGTAATTATTTAATCCTTGAGGCGAGATGTTGCCTAGATTAGCAACCAAACCCGATCCTGAGACCAGATCTTACCCTCTAGGGCTTGATATGGCTCAGATCTAAAAAAATTCTCTTAAAATCTTCCAGTAAAACCTGCACAAAATCAGAAAAAGGAACCCAAAACCCAATATATGCACAGAAAATAAAAACCCTTAAACCCTGGTGAGTTAAAAAATAATGATATTTACAAATCTACAATGCTATTTTCCAGATCTGTTAGATCAAAGCCCTCTATGGCAGATTTAAACCTTTTAGCACAATTTAAAAAAGAGAAATTAAGAGAGAGGCACAAGCCCTAGAAAAACCCTGCAAAAAAATAGAATTTAAGATAAGCCCAGCGAATTAGATCCGGAGGGCTCTTTAGATCTTATTTTCTTGGGAGTCAGCTGGTCCAGTCGAGGACTTCCCCAAACGCCCAATTCTAAATCCGAAAGATTTCTGCACACTTAAAGTTAAACTGTTGAATCAACAGAGAAATAAGATAAAAAATAAAATTTTCAAGAGTCAGAGATACCTGCTAACTCAATCTAATTAATATTCTTACCTAAATCCAGTAACCTAAGCAAGAAACCTGTGCAATAGATTACTCTACAAGAGCCATTAATCAACAATTCATTGAAATAATCACCAACAGAGTATAAATAACAAGTTTAACATAAAATGCTGAAGAGGAATAAGACCATCAAATAAAACTCCAAAGACTTCATTTGTATTATTCCAGAAAGTATTATAGGAGAGCTTCAAGAGTGAGTACACGATCAAAAGATCGGATGAAAAATCAGGCTGACATTGACCTCAAATTTATAGGTAAAATCTCCAACGGCTAGTTCACTTGATCCCCGTCAAAGTAATCTCGATTGTCGAAAATAATTTGATGATCTTTTAATCTTGTCCATCGAAATTATAATTTTTTGAGGACTTTTGAATTTTTCAATTAATTCCCTTTTAATTAACTTAAAAATAATATTTTTGAGTTAATTACCTCAAAAAATTGACTTTGACTTAACTACCAAGGCCTAAGGGCCCAAAATTCCTCAAAATTTTCAATATTCCCTTGGCTTGGGACCTTTAAAAATTTGTTTTTTAGGGACCCACGAATATTGCCTTTGAAGAATTTAATTTAACCTAAGACATAAAATTAATTAAATTTATGGCTTAGGATTTTGTATTTAATTTGGCCAGAAAATATAATTAATTGACTCATGAGGGGATTAATTATTTTCCAACCCTCTTTACATAAGATTAATACATTAAACCATGAGGGGAACACCCGTTCGCAACAGACCATCAATAATCTACCCAATTCTGCGACTCAAAATATGATCTAGTGGACCTAGCAATATGTAATAAAATGTTCTAGTCAATTAGCTAGGATCATTCCCAGATTACCTTACAAAGGCTCGATAAATACACTAGGACTCACTTAGTATCTTGATGACAAAATCCATCCTAGCTTTGGAGTGAGACTGGAGAGGAAAAACTCTGCCGATCATTTGTGTCGAGAAACAGAAATGAATCAGTGAGATGAAAAACCTCCTAGGATAGAAATCATCACCAAAATATTATGCTTACCTAGGTTGTTACATACATAATGGTCTTACTGAGATCATTTACATTATAGACATGCAGAATGGGTTTACATCTTTTACAAAATTGTCGACTGATGATGAAATCTGAATGGTGTGAACACCTTGAACATGATAATTCCCATTTGAAAAAATGGGGGTGTACTGCTATGGGGTCATTGACACAGAGTGGTCAACACTACCATAGCCTTGGAATATGAATCTTCCTTGCCCTTCCTCTTCCGAGGACAAGTATTGGCAAAATGTCCTAATTCACCACATCTGAAGCATCCGACCTTTGAGAGGTCCTTCTTCTTCTTCCCTTGCTGCTGTCGCTGTCCCTTAGATGCGAGAGCCACATCTTCCTCCTACTCCTTCTTGATCTTGGCTCCTCCGTTGTTGCTGCCCATCTTGGAAATTCTCCTAGTCTTCTCTTGACGAAGAGTTGCTGACATCTCCTCCCAATTTGGAAGTTGAGCTTTGCCCAAAATACTTTGGACAAAGGTCTCCCAATCATTAGTGACTGCATTAAGGGCAGTCCTTGCCATGAGACCATCATCAGGAGTTGCCCCCATAGCAACCAACTGATCACGAATTGCCTTCAATCGAATGAGGAAGGGATCGATTTCCTCGCCCTTGTGCATCTAAAATAGTCGCAACTGATTCTCCAAAAGCATCTTCCTTTGGATAGAAGTACCTTGATACAATGTGGTCAAGGTTGTCCACATCTCATTTTCCGTATTCTTCTCGGCAATGTGTGGGACAACATGATCCTTTACCCTGTCCATTATGAAGTGATTGGCCTTAGCTTGCGCTTCCTCGTACTTCTTCAACGGATCAACGTTAACAGGAACAACGATAGCCTTTTCGACATAATCTTTGATGCGATATTTGTCAAGGACCGATAGGATTTTGACCTTCCAGATGACGAAGTTAGATGCTCCATCTAACCTGCCTTGATCCCTCAATCCATGAGAGGCCATTTCTGCTCAACGATGTCGAAACAAATGCTCTTCTCCCTTCTGCTGCTGCTCTCAGCAAGAGACCGGGTCTGGGTTTCTTTGTGATAGAAACCCTCTAGAGAATATGCTCCCTCTGACCAGTGATTTCCTTCTCGGAAATCCTCCACCAATTCTGTCAAATCAACCCTCTCTAATCACTCCGTTGATCGGATCTTAGACTTCTTGGCTAGAAAATCTGCTAAGGAACTTTTTCCTCTTACTTTGTCAACCCTGCGAGACACTGTTCTGCACTGGCAGGAACAATGCCCCACCAGTAACTTCGAAGATCAAAACTGCACCTCCAGCGACGACAACTGGCACCACGTCACCCACTCTTGGACCATGTCACCCTCTTGGGCCTGCGTCAGCCTCTGCGTCACCTCTGCTGGGTCTGCGCTGTCCCTTAGGTGCTGCGTTGCCTCTTTCTGGATCTGTGTTATTTCTGCTGCCTTCCTGTAGTAATAAACTTCGTCCCTTTGCTGATGGATTTAGCTCCGCTTGATCTGCAATAGCTCTGATACCATGTGAAAATTCTTGAAACTACTTAACATAAATTTCTACTGCAGAAATCTGGTTTACTTCTCCTACTTGTGTTTTTACATTCACAAGTTATTTTCATAAATATTTAGAAAACAACGAAGTAAACACAATGCAAATCTACACATACATACAGATCAGGTACTAAAGAAATAAGCACACATGGCAAAGGACACACAAGAATTTTCGGACAAATGTCCCCGGAAAAACCCAACGCGGGAAAACTAGTGTAGCAGCGTTAGAGGGTTTTATTATTATGCAGAATTCTAAATACAATTAAGGGCACTGGACATGGTTTGCCCAAACAGAGAAAATCTTAGCAGATGTACCTCTATCTCTTGGAGACAGAAAATATGGCTGATTCAACTGAGAATGAAGAACATCACAGGTGCCTACGCAGTCACTGGGTCACCCTTCAGTGTGGCTGCTTCATACCTTCTGGATCTGCTAAAAATGAGCCCTTTCTGGTGCACTGGAACCCCAACGCCGCCTTTCCCAGCTCTGCGTCAGCCCTCCAGCCCTGCGTGAGCCTTTGCGCTACCTTTGCACTGCCCTGGCTGGGCCTGCATCACCCCTACTGGGCCTATGCTGCCTCTGCATCATCTTCTCTGGACTGCATGAGGCTCTGCGTTGCCTCTGCATGAGCTAGCCTGGGCTGTGTCACCCCTGCTAGGTCTCTGCGCTATTTTGGTATGGATCTGACTCTCTTCCAATGTATTCTCGGCCTTTGATTTGAAATCCCATCGCCGATCTGCCCCTCACTACACTGCAAGCTCACTTGAAAATTCTTAGCAAACCCTGCCCCAAAATTTCGACTTAACTCAAGTGCTGCCACTATGTGTGTCTTCTCCAACTGATCCCAAGTCTTCCTTTAATACTTTTCTCATTGAACATTCAACGACCGTCATCTAATATCTAATTGACGGCTAAGATTAGAAAATACTTGATCCATGTCACTTAGAACATTCTCACCCACATGTTTTATTTAATGCACTATAATTATTTAATTTCCCTAAGTTAGACTTAGGGTCTCCATTAAAATAATTAATTATTTGAATAACTTTCACACTGGGTGGAATTTTTCCAAACGATTTCTGGGTCTTGGAGATCTCATTGGTTCTAGCCCCTCCTCAAAGTTTCGGAGCTAGAGCACATTCGATGCTACCCAAAATCTCAACACTCCCTCTTAGCAAGGAATGTGCTCTAGCGACACTTCACTCCAGAAGCATTACTTTGATCCATGGCATCGGTCCCTTGCATTGCTGATGCTCGGCTGCTGCCCCTCATCTACTGTGCTACTGCTTTCTGTACTGCTGCCCATGACTCTGCTACAATCACTGCCTCATATGTATTGCAGTCTGTAGCGCCCTCTCAAATGCTGCATCATGCTGCTCATAGCACTACCACTACTAACTGCTGCGCTACAACTCAGTTGTTGAGAAGTAAGAAACTGAAGGACATCACCCAAAATACTGACAGACAAGTTAGTTTGGCTGCATCTCGATATTGAAGCACGCTCTGCTGCTGAACTACACTGATCCTCTGAAGCTCTGCGCTATCTACTACTTTGCACTGCGTAAGCACTGCTGAAATCCCATCAACCTCTGCATTGCTGATTCTACGCTGTTGCTGCCTCTGCACGCTCTAGTCTGCAGCGTCCTAGCACTGCCAATGTGCCTCCATGATCCTCTGCACCAACTGACTCCAGTCATCTTGTTATTGTTATTAAAGGCTCTCGTAGCTCGTATGTGATCCAGGAGTTTGGGCAACTCAAGGATCCTGCCCCTCATCTACAGTTCAAGAGAACTACACATCAATATCGCCCCACCTCTTCTCTCAAGGCACATGAGCACTCATAGCCACATAATCATCACTGCGATCATCCCCTTTAGCTGCCGCAACCTTGGAATCTGAATCTTCCTTGCCCTTCTTCTTCTGAGGACAAGTATTGGCGAAAAGTCCTAATTCGCCACATCTGAAGCATCAGACCTTTGAGAGATCCTTCTTCTTCTTCCCTTGCTGCTGCTGTTGTCCCTTAGATGCGAGAGCCACATCTTCCTCCTCCTCCTTCTTGATCTTGGCTCCTCTGCTGCTGCTTCCCATCTTGGACATTCTCCTGATCTCATCTTGACGAAGAGTTGTCCACATGTCCTCCCAATTTGGAAGTTGAGCTCTGCCCAAAATACTCTGGACAAAGGTCTCCCAATCATCGGTGACTGCATTCAGGGCAGTCCTCACCATGAGGCCATCATCAGGAGTTACCCCCATAGCAACCAGCTGATCTCGAATTGCCTTCAATCGAATGAGGAAGGGATCAATTTCCTCTCCCTTGTGCATCTGAAATAGTCGCAGTTGATTCTCCAGAAGCATCTTCCTCTGGACAAAAGTACCTTGATAAAATGTGGTCAAGGTCGTCCACATCTCATTTGCCGTATTCTTCTCGGCAATGTGTGGGACCACATGATCCTTTACCCCGTCCATTATCGAGTGCTTGGCCCTACCTTGCGCTTCCTCATACTTCTTCAATGGATCAACGTCAACAGGAACAACTACAACCTTCTCGGCATAATATTTGATGTGATATTCGTCAAGGGCTGACAGGATTCTGGCCTTCCAAATGACGAAGTTAGATGCTCCATCTAATCTGTCTTGATCCCTCAATCCATGAGAGGCCATCTCTGCTCAACGATGTCGAAACAGATGCTCTTCTCCCTTCTTCTGCTGTTGCTCTCAGCAAGAGACCGGATCTGGGTTTCTTTGCGATAGAAACCCTCTAGAGAATACGCTCCCTCAGACCAGTGATTTCCTTCCTGGAAATCCTCCACCAATTCTGTCGAATCAACCCTGTCTAATCACTCCACTGATCGGATCTCAGACTTCTTGGCTAGAAAATCTGCTGAGGAATTGTTTCCCCTTACTTTGTCAACCCTGCCAGACACTGTTCTGCACCGGTAGAAACAATGCCCCACTAGCAACTTCGAAGATCAAAACTGCACCTCCAGCCACGACAACTGGCACAACGTCACTGTAATATCCCGGATGGGATATTTTAACTAAAATGCAGAAAAATACTGAATACCACAATTTTCCATAAAATAATCATTCATTCAAAAGAAGATTGCCATGTAAAATTAAAAGACAGGAAACACTGCAATCCAATACCATATAGAACAGAAGAGAAATCTTAGCTTTTATTATAGATAATAAACAGGGGTTTACATATAGATCTGACCCAAGAAGAGCTGAGATAGAAAACTGGCCACCAAGATAAGCTGCTGAACGGCACTGGCCACAAACTGCACTGCTGCACTCTCCCTCCGGCAACAACTGAAACTGAACCCACTGAAACTGATGAAGCCCAAGTTGAAGATCTGAATGATCCTCACACCAAACTCTGAAGCTCTGTGAAACTCCTAAGTGAAGTCTCCTCAAGAGAGTTGGGTTTTCGTCCAACACTCACAAATCACCCGAGGGTTTCCGTCATGGGGCTACGGCTGAAGTAGAGAACCACGTCCTCAAACCTCTCATACACAAGCAAATGATCTACTCCAAAGATGTCTCCCAATGGCCTCCTCCCTTTCTTTTATAGATCCCTTGGAGCCTTCTAGAGCATTATTTTATTATTATTTTATTTATGGAGCACTTTTTCCTTTTATTAAAATATTATAAAATATTCCTTTTTAATGCAGAAAAGGGTATATCGGCTACCACGCCTCCTCCGGTCACTGAAATCTCTGTCTAACTGTCCCATCGTGTAGGTCTCCTCGTCCCGGTTCCGATGAGCTATTACACTAAGGTGTTCCATCGCATATTCCTCCCGAAATGCCACCTTGAGCATAATTAGCTGAGTTAAGCCCATAAATGACTCAAAATTCCGAAAGTTATCGGAATGCATCGGAACGAAAGCCAAACTGCTCGGATGATGGAGTATATCAAGCGAATGCCTCCAGACACCATGAAAACTCCTCAAAACTCCTCTGAAAAGCTCCTGAGCCCACTGATAGCACCAATTTGTACATGTGACCTGTCTGCTCCTAACTCTGGAAGTCCCTCCTAGCCCTGTCATGGATGATACCAAAAATGGGGATATTACAGACCTCCCGCCCCAAGATTGCTTGCCCTCAAGCAATCGAAATATGTGGACCACTCTATTGGCCCGCCGCACCTCAGACCCAATGCCTGGATCCCATACCAACCTCTGGGTGCTGCTATGCACCTGTGTCAAACCTCTCAGAACAGATCCCTCAATGCCGGGATCCCAAACTGATCTCTCTCTGTCCCAGACAACAAACAATCCTCCCGGATCCCAACGCCACCATGGCCAATCATCGCCCAAGTCCCACGGCTCAGGCTGTGCACTGTCTCTAACTATATTTGATGCTCTCAGAGGTGAAGACCACCAACAAGCATCAATGCTCCCGGGCTCCTGCTGTGCTGTACCTGTAACTGCATATGCTGTCCCACCAACTGCATACCAACTCATCACTTCTCTCCAATCCAGGTCCTGACTCAATCCCATGCTGATCCTGCGCTCTTGAAATCGGGAAGGAGTCCTGAAGCAACGACAACCGGTGCCCTCCTGCCAACTGGAATCTGTAACATCTACTATGTCTAAGGGCCCCTGCTCTGATGTGCTCCCCACGAAAAATACTGTACCATCAAGAGGGTACCAACTCATGATCTCCCGCCAGCCAACCTCAACATGTGGATGTTGTACCCTGTGCAACTCTGATCATCTCATACCGCTATCCAAGTCGACATATGAGATCTGACTAGGTGGCTCTGCCTCTCTCTCTCCAACAGGAAGAGATGACCCAACAACACTGCTAGTCCCATCCATGCATGCCTGAAGGGGAATGATCTGACGCTCCAACTTGCCCTCTGATTGTACCATCAGGGAATCTAGTCGTTCCCCAATGCGGACCAACTTGGCCGCCGACTTGGCACAAGTCACTCTCATACCCTCTAGCTCCTGGTCCTGCAACAAAATGGCCTCCCGTACTGACGTGGCCTTCTCTCTCAAAACTCGAAGGTCCGTCCGAAGCCGATGATACCGCTGTCTGCGACTATCATCCAATACCTCTGTACCTGCTAGTGCCCTAGCTCCCTGCAAAACCATCCCATCGACCTCCAACGTCTCTAGAGGATATGGATCTGCAACTGTTGTCTGTGCATCTGACTGCTCCTCCTCAAAGGCTGACCCCAATGTTAGCTGCATATCTATCATAGGCTCAATGTGGGTGCCCATCTGGATCTCACCCAAGGACATGTCATGCCTGATGTCCATAGTATCCTCCTCTGCTGACTCACAGCTCCATCATGTCGTCGGGCCGAATCGCCGCGGCGGACTCATCACCCGCAGTATCACCTACGTCCCCCCGATCGGCCACCCTTCGCACACCAGAACACACCGTTCACCGTCATCATCATCTTCCGCATGGCCGCGCCGCTCCCTCGTGCTATCCTCAATCGATCCCCCATGGACCCATCCGGCAGCATTTCGACTCGGCACACGATGGAATGTCTACCTCGCTTCTACCTCCCTTCGCCACCTCATTCGCACCATACACATGAGTGACTGTGCCCCCAAGCGTTCTTTGCAAATGAAGCAAAGTCCCTTCCTCCTCAGCTCATTTCTGGTGCCTGACCGACGAAACTGGAGCCGCTCCTCCCGGGTCAACTGTCTCCCGAGAAACTCAATGTTCTGCTCAACTAGCCCTTGGGCCAGCTCATAAGCAGCAGGCGAGACCAACCGCTTTCTCCTCCAAATGCTCAGCAACCTAGTCTGCAACTTCTGGCAACTGGTCTCATGGTCTCTCCTACATGACGACAAGATGGACTGCATGTGTGCTATGATAGTATCAGGATGATGTTTCCTAATGCTAAAGAAGCATCGGAACATCTGCAAAATCAGGTCATCACAATCAAGATAGAACATGATCTCATAAGTTCGGTCCATAGCCATGGCTTCTAGAACCTTAAGCTTCCTCCCAAATGTAGACCCTGCACAAGTGTCCAAATCCTAAAAGGTTCCTACTATCAATCAGAAAATTCCTAACCAATATCGCCGTTGTAGGGATCGAACCCTGGAAGGGTATTATCCCCAAGATGGCTAGATCACGAAACAAAGAGGCATGGGATCAAAACTATCAAATCGGACCTCTCACCATGCTTGGTAACGTTCCAAGAATCGTTCGTATAATCAAGCATACGTTTCAAAGCTCCATCCAAACACCAATCGATTACCGTACCTTTGAAAAGGCACCCGCCCTCCCAACTCGAAAAGTCAATTTCTTCGACTTTCCACTCTCTTTAATCTCCATCCTCACACAAATTTCAATTTCCTACCTCTTCCTCCTTTTGTATATTCCCTTGACAAGCCTTGCGTGAGCACTTATGTACCTTCGGGTGAAGGGTCCGTTCGGGCTTGTTCTCTCGTTTTCTCGTTTTTATTTTCATCAATCTCGTTTAGAAGTTCCTCCCCCGGTTCATTAACCATTATAATCGTTCGAGTTACTAATTTTCCCTTCCAGTCAAGATTTTAACCAACCTTTCATATACATGTTGCTGTATGTATGAGCTGTACAAAATTCCTCCTCTAAAGAAATATTATAGGGAGATTTCAACCATTAATGAGGCTTCAAAATGGGGTAATCTTCCTAAACTCATTGAAGGATTATTCTTACGGATGATAGGTATTTGAGGGAAGATGTCAATATGGCATAGTAGAGCATAGAAATTTTGAACCCGGTTATGAGCTTAGTTATTCCAATACATCCTCAAATATGATTAGATACACCATCAAGAGAAACGTTCTTCAGCTGAGGCAACATATATATAGCAATGTGCTCTAGCTGTATCTTGGAGACAACGCAGCCTAAAGGAAAGAAGGTATTATGTCAGCCAAGGAACCACAAACTCAGCGTTCCTCAAGCCTAGAATGGCACTTTAAAGCGCTGCCCTCATGCAAACCTCATAACTCATCGTACCCAACCCATGTAAATACAGTAAACCCTGATCAACAATACAACTCTACAACACTCTACTCTGTCTAGTAGCAAGCAAGACTTTGCTACAGGTATTGGCAGAGGAATATGTGTATACTTCAACGGATAGTCACCAATTTGGAGTCAACACATATTCTGGTACATTTATATGTAGACAGTGAATCCAATAAACAATTGTACCGCTCAATGTGGTTCTTTCCACCCTACCGCAACCCATTGTCACGCGTACGCGTCACGTTCTAGCATCTACAGGATTTTATCTGCAACGCGCTGCCCATTCCTCCTTTGTTCAGCAATATGTATCAAATCAGGCCAAATCACTGAAATTTAACACGGATACATGTTGTCAATTTATTGAATGACTCCGCTCTCAATGCATAGGAGGCTTCAAAATTTAAATGCAGCGTATTGAGCCGCTACCCGAATCTCTTCCGTCGGCTGCCTACGCTGACTCACGACTCCACAATAACAGCCCCACGTTTTAATTTTAATATAGTGGCTTTCGATTATTTTATTCCCACGACCTTCATTAAAAGAAATCTACGCAAAAGAAACAATAACGTTTCAACCAAATTTCTCGATAAGCTTAGAATTTGTAGCTCGTTCTTCTCTTCTAGAATATACCACTGTAGAACGCGCCTTCTCAAATAATAATTTCGGTGATCGCGGCTACGATCAGGAGAATAAGGCGGCTTCCAATTTCTGATTCCGGCATCAAGATTTAATTCGATTTTTGTTCTCGGTATCTTCGACAGGAATGCATCCTTGAAAATAATTGGGCGGCTGATACGATATCTCATGCAATTAACTCCTGCGCTCTTCACACCATCCGCACTTCTTATGTGCTTTGAATAAAATCCGTCTTCTGAAATTATTTTCGCAGCCCCACGAACTGAGTCGATCGAACTATTCGTTGACTGGTTAGAATCTGCAATAGCATGCATTCACGGACAGGGACTCCAACGCTCAACAAGAACGTATCACCACAATCCCTAATCGTACTGCCTAACTTTAGGAGAACCGGGTGCACACGAGAAATTTGCCCGTAGAATTGAAAAACTTCAATAAAAGAACAAAATATTTGTCACGAAATCGATCAATCATGAAGAATTGACTCCCAAAATTGATCTTTGAACTGGAAAATCTTGTAGCCCAACAACAATCAATTATATTAAGAATATTAACCCTTGAGGTAAGGGTCTCGCCCCTTGGAAATTTTAGTGCCACAACACCTCCAATAATTGCAAGGGGAAACCTGGAGTGGCCTTTTTAGAATTTCCGGCTAGATGAAATTAATCTCCCCAATTCCATCTGCGGTAAAATTTGCCATGACCCACACAATTCCATGTTTGGCTTCATAAAATATTTTTGTTCTCATGGGCTTCCTGATTTGAGCCCGCCATAAAAAAAAATCCATCTGCAAATGCAAAACACTGACTCCGGCAAAATAGCTGAATATTCTTCGAAAAATAATAGCTACGACTAAAACCGTTGATTTCAGATTTTCAAATCAACCCCACGGCTGAGCCAAGGTCGAAGCTCTGATACCACTGTAATATTCGGGATGGGATATTTTAACTGAAAATGCAGAAAAATACTGAATACCACAATTTGCCGTAAAATAAACATTCACTCAACAGAGGATTGCCATGTAAAATAAAAAGACAGGAAACACTGCAATCCAATACCATATAGAACAGAAGAAAAAATCTCAGCTTTTATTATAGATAATAAACAGGGGTTTACATATAGATCTGACCTAGAAGGAGCTGAGATAGAAAACTGGCCACCAAGATAAGCTGCTGAACGGCGCTGGCCGCAAACTGAAATGCTGCACTCTCCCTCCGGCAACAGCTGACACTGAACCCACTGAAAATGATGAAGCCCAAGTTGAAGATCCGACCATCTCAACACCAAACTCGAAGCTCTCGGAAACTCTCATGAAGTCTCTCAAGAGAGTTAAGCCATTCAACACCACAAATCACCCGAGGTTTCCGTCCGGGGCTACTACTGCGAGAGAACCACGTCCTCAAACCTCTCATACACAAGCAAAATGATCTACTCCAAAGATATCTCCCAATGGCCTCCTCCCTTTCTTTTATAGATCCCTTGGAGCCTTCTAGAGCATTATTTTATTATTATTTTATTCATGGAGCACTTTTTCCTTTTATTAAAATATTCCTTTTTAATGCAGAAAAGGGTAAATCGGCTACCACGCCTCCTCCGGTCACTGAAATCTGTGTCTAACTGTCCCATCGTGTAGGTCTCCTCGTCCCGGTTCCAATGAGCTATTACACTAAGGTGTTCCATCGTATATTCCTCCCGGAATGCCACCTTGAGCATAATCAGCTGAGTTAAGCCCATAAATAACTCAAAATTCCGAAAGTTATCGGAATGCATCGGAACGAAAGCCAAACTGCTCAGATGATGGAGTATATCAAGCGAATGCCTCCAGACACCATGAAAACTCCCCAAAACTCCTCTGAAAAGCTCCTGAGCCCACTGATAGCACCAATCTGTACATGTGACCTGTCTGCTCCTAACTCTGGAAGTCCCTCCTAGCCCTGTCATGGATGATACCAAAAATGGGAATATTACAGTCACCCACTCTCAGACTGCGTCAGCCTCTGCGTGAGCTAGACAGGCTTTGTGTCACCCCTGCTGTGTCTGCGCTGCCTCTTTTTGGATTTGTGCTGTTTCTGCTGCCTTCCTGTAGCAATAAAATTCGTCCCTTTGCTGATGGATTCAACTTCCCCTGATCTACAATAGCTTTGATACCATGTGAAAATTCCTGAAGCTACTTAACAAAGAATTTCTACTACAGAAATCTGTTTTACTTCTCCTACTTGTGTTTTTACATTTACAAGTTATTTTCAGAAATATTCAGAAAAAAACGAAGTATACACACTGTAGATCTACACATACATATAGATCAGGTACTGAAGAAATAAGCACACATGACAAAGGACACAAGATTTTTCGGACAAATGTCCCCGGAAAAACCCAATGCGGGAAAATCGATGAAAAAACTCTTAGAGGGTTTCACTATTATGTAGAATTCTGAATACAATCAAGGGCACCAGACATGGTTTGCCCAAACAAAGAAAATCTCAGCAGATGTACCTCTATCTTTCGGAGACAAAAAATATGTCTGATTCAACTGAGGACGAAGAACATCATAGGTGCCTATGCAATCACTGTGTCACCCTTCAGTGTGGCTTCTTCACACCTTCTGGAGATGCTGAAAACAAGCCCTTTCTGGCCCACTAGAACCCTAGCTCTGCGTCATCCCTCCAGCCCTGCGTGAGCCTCTGCGCTGCCTCTGCACTGCCCTGGCTGGGCCTGTGTCACCCCTACTGGGCCTACGCTGTCTCTGCGTCACCTTCTCTGGACTGTGTGAGGCTTTGCACTGTCTCTGCGTGAGCTAGGCTGGGCTGTGTCACCCCTGCGGATCTCTGTGCTGCTCTGGTACGGATCTGCCTCTCTGCCAATGTATTCTCGGCCTCGGATCTGAAATCCCACTGCCGATCTGCCCCTCACTACACTGCAAGCTCACTTGAAAATTCTTAGCAAACCGGGCCTCAGAATTTCGACTTAGCTCAAGTGATGTCACTCTGTGTGTCTTCTCCAACTGACCCCAAGCCTTCCTTTAATACTTTTCTCGTTGAATATTCAACGGTGATGATCTAATCTCTAATTGCAGGGTAAGATTAGAAAAGATTTGATCCACGTCACTTAGAACATTCTCACTCACATGTTTTAATTAATTCACTTTAATTATTTAATTTCCCTAAGTTAGACTTAGGTTCTCCATTTAAATAATTAATTATTTGAATAACTTTCACACTAGGTGGAATTTTTCCAAACGATTTCTGGGTCTTGGATATCTCATGTGTTCTAGCCCCTCCACAAAATTTTGGAGCTAGAGCACATTTGATGCTACCCAAAATCTCAACAGAGGCAGCACAGAGTCTGAGAGGAGATCTGCAATTCTGTTGAGGAGAAGTCCAGTTCTAGTGCCGGGAGCTAGGTTGTGAGACCGGAGGGCTAGAGATTGGAGCATCTAGCCAGCAGTTCGATAAACCAAGCGAGTGATTCAGTCCCTATCAGTTGTGATGCAGAGCAACGCAGTGATTGTGCAGAGGCAACTTGGGGCTAGCCATTCAGGGGCTGGATTAGTGTCGGTTCGTCATTGATAGTGTGAGGTTATTCTCTCACTAACTCTCTGCCAGTTATTTTCTCCGTATCGGATAGGCAGTAAGGCATCCAAGATTGTATTCAAAACTAATGCTTAATATTACAAACCCTCAGTTGTTGCACTGGTTTTCCCGCATTGGGTTTTTCTGGGGACATTTTTCCAAACATAACGACATCGAATGTGTGTTATATTTCTTTCCTGCGCTGTATTTTTTTTCTGCAACATTTTATATTTGTGAAGAATGCAGTGTGTTAGTTTCATTATTTACCGTAGCAAATAGTAAATACTTTTTTTTTTCAGTTTTATAACAAAATAGAAGAAACTTAACCAGTTGCTGTAGAAGGATTCCAATCGTGGAATTTTTACACTTCACTGTACTTTTTCTCCATATCAAGAGAGTTCACGTTCACTTGATGGGAGTTGGATGGCGAGTTCACTCAACTAAACAAATTAATCCACATAAGGATGGTTTGCATGGCTAGTTTGACCTCCCTTTCTCTCTAATGCGCATAGGAGGAAAGAGTCAATAAAAGGAGGAGGTCGGTTTGGTTTAGAGTGGGATCTTCTTCAGCGGCAACGTGCTCTCTCATTCTCTCTCTTTCTTCTAGCTTTTACTTCCTCATGCAGGGAAACATCATTGTATCAGTTTTGTATGTGTCTCTTTGGTGCAATCAACGTCTTGGTATATGCAGAATAAAGCATTGTCGTGCCTTTATCTGGCTTTCAGAGCTTGTTGGTGTTTTGATGTTTTCTCTTGCAATGTTTTAGAAGTTTTTAGGCCTTTATCTTGGTAACAAATCTTCCATTTTAAGCTCTTTTCTTCTCAATTTTCTTTCACCATTTAAAAGTTAAAACTGCAGTTGAAGGAAATTTAACCACTGTTTACGAAATACATCTTATAACTCCCTTTCGTTGGTTGATCACATGCCAAACGAATTTTTGTGTGCTGTTTGTGTTTATTTTGCACATCTAGAGGGAAAGAAGTGCATGCAAGTCTACGGACATGCCTGAGGTTGGCAACCACCAACCTAAATGGGGAGAGGAATTTGCATGTGACACTATATGGCAGATTCTTCTAAATGCTAGAATGAAATAACCACCACAGGTTCATCAAGTTGCTCACTTTTCTAAGGTATGGATTTCTATGCTAATATAGTGCAACAGTTCCAACACTCTCAAAATTCAACTTCCATATTTTTCGAAGGTTGCAATGCATTTTTTCAAATTTTGGCCCCTTGTAATCTGTTGGAGTTTCATTCACCACTCTAAGCTTGTTTTGCCAATATGGAGGCTGAACTACAATTAGGGGAATCCCACATACATATATGGCCTGTGCAACTCTACTGTTTGTCTCTTCCCTCCCACCCAAGTCAAGTATTTTTTCCAAAGGTCCGATGTTCAATCTGTTCCAGGTTTCTTCAATGATTAACAAAATTTCCTATCCCTTTCTTGAAGATGTTAAATTATGCTTGTTTCCCCTCCTTTTTTCCTTTGCTAACTGTGCATCATCATGCTCCTTTTGAAAGTATACAACATTCTTTTGGCTGATGTCCTTACAAAATTGAACTCCATTGATAGGAATCCTAAGTAAATGGGCTTTAATCCTTGTATGTGACTCAATGTATTTTAACTCACACTTTTTGCAAGTCCATAAGCAACATTCACCTGTGTTTTTTTTCCTTTCGTATATTTGTTACATAATTTCGTAGAGGATAATCAATGGGATATTTCTGCTGGTATTCTTCATTATCTACTCTCCCCCCTCCACTTTGTCCACCATGAGTTCCATGGCCAGAACCTCTTAGCCTTGATGGACGCAAGGCCATGAGTTTAATATAGGAGGGTGAGAGCGAATTAAAAGAAAAAATGATGAATGTGCTTTTGAAAAAATTTCATGCTATGCATGAACCATTTTCTGCAGCAAAAGCAAGTTCCTGCCATAGGAAATGGTTCCTGCAGTGCAGAAATGATCTGGTACAAAACATTCAGGTCTTGGAGATTCCAGTGTGGATCAGTGAATCTGCAATCCTGGTCTGTATTGGAAGCCAGTTCATCACCCTAGGGTGGCAAACCTCATAACAAAACAGTTTCCACTTTGCCAACCAGATTATTTTTCCGGAATTGATTCCAGCAACAAACACTGATGGACTTGGAGATTCCAGTCTGGATCAGTGAATTTGCCATTCCTATCTGCAGGAAACCAGTTTGTGTCCAGAAACCCTAGGTTGGTATTCGGTAACTTTGCTTCTTTAGATACACTGTTGTGGCTCCTTCTGCTGATGTGAACAAGCTTAATGTAGAAGTCTGCTAGGATCTTGTCCACTGTTTATGATACCAAGTAATAGGTGCAATGTTTGAGAAATTAAGTGTTTTTTTTTTTTGAAATGGTGCTTATCAAAATTTATAGCTGTCCTTTGGTTAGCCAACCACTCTATGAGGGGCTTTATTATGTTGTAAAAATCACCTAGGACTTGCACTTACGTCATCTATACCCACTCAGGGGGTTTTGAACCTGAGTCTTAACATTAATATAAGTTTGCTCACATAGCAACTAGCTTCTAGGCTATTATTTGTCCTAGAGTCATTGGATTCATGTTAAGTTTGATGGCAAGTGGGAATCATATTTTAGTCAATGGTTGAGATTTGCTATTCACAATGTTTTGACCATTCATATTCACTGTTCTAAATGTCGAAGACTGATATCACGAGTTCAAGTGGCACAATATCATATTTCATTCTTTTGCAGCATCATTTTTGTTTATAAACAAATCAGGTGTTTTGCATGCATTAATATTTTTACCTTTGGGTTTAAATTCTGTGGATGCATACATCCATTTTATCTATCAGTTATATGAATTCCTATTAACTCCTAATAGCAGTACATTACCCTCAAATGAGTTGAAAGTTAATTCCTATAACTGGTAATATCTTCATTTAAGATAAATTATATTAGCTAGACGGAAATTGAGACTACTAGATCTATTTCTTTTAATTGTTTTTAGCTTTCTATCAATTATTGCAAAGCCAAAGATGAGATCCATGTGACCAATTTTGCATTAAATCCAGCCTTGTAGGTTGAAGTATTTTCCATCAGGTTCAAACCTCAAACCCCAGCAGAGAAGTAAATTTGGTTACATTTCCTGAGTGCCTTTTAGACTTGGTTTTGGTGTCATGGTAGTCACTCATAAGAATGACTACACATCAGTTTGTATCATCCTTGTTTTTTTTGACTAGATAATATATCATTTTTAAAGTGAACGAGGTTGCAGTTTCATTTTTTCTTAGTATGATTTTATGTAGTTTACTTGGCTCTGAACCTTGAACAATGCTTTTCATTGCTTTTCAATTTTTCTTCCCATTCAACTGTGTTGTTTTCAATAATAAGTTATTTCTTAAAGTCAATGACAGTGTCAAACAGAAAGGGAGCTTGCACTTCACTCGTTCGATAGTAGGTGTGCTGATTATAGGCACTGTAGCAGCAACTGTACTTACTCTAATTAGTGGAGGTCCATCATCTCTCATGGCTTCCATTTCAAAATCAGGCTTTACGGCTGCGTTTACTTTGATATTTGTCTCGGAGATTGGTGATAAAGTAAGTGCATTCCTTCTAAACTTTGTTCAATCATCCAATTTGTTTGTAAATTGTAATTATTTTTCACTCCTTATTCTTCTTCTGTAATTTGAACCTGTTACAATGGATCTAATTTATAAATGTGGAAGTGCAAATTCAACAGATTTTTTTTCATTGCATTACTTTTTCAGTTTGCCTCTCTTGTCATTTCAAACTCACTATCTTTGGAAATATTTGGTCCACAATGAAAAAACTACTTATATGGGTAAACATCTTAATAAATCTGGATGGGGAACTATATTGTGATAAACACACCGTGATAAATGGCTTTATGATAAAGAAGTGGATTAGCAAACAATGGTTCGTTGGCATAAGACATTAGTAATAGGAAGTATAAAGTTGTTAAGGGGATTTGTGGGACGTATTATAAGACAACAAAATTTTGAGGGTGGCGAAAAGTGTTTAATACTGTAATTGAAAAACATGAATTTTCAAGAAAATGTATTGTTACCCCAAAATATAGAAGGCCTAGGAGAGGGAAACCCTACAAGACAAGAAGCTAGAGTAAGTGCTAACAATGGGGTAGTGTTAGGTCCCTATAATACTAGTGTAGCCCCTTATTGTTATTGTTAGTGTATCCCCCTTATTGTTATTGTTGTGCCCATGTAGTCCCACTATTGTTATTGTTGTGCCCCTGTAATATATTGAATGGAAATAAACAGCAATATAAAGTACATAAACAAAGACATACATCAACTAGAGAGAGATCATAAGAAAAACAGACAATATGGAGAACGCTGAGCCATTTTATTAATATTGAAAGATGGAATGAGTACAAAAGGTGATAAGAATGATGGCACCTTGGCTTGCACTAGGAAAGCCTAGAAATACTCTCAGAAGATGACTTGGAATGGCTGCTCCCTCAAGACTGCGTAATCTCCAGTGCTGCTGGTACTGCTATTGTGCTGCTGCTACTGCTGGAATGAATTGACTCTTTGGGGCTGCTCCCCACCTCGGAAAATTGTGAAACTTTGGGAATGGCCTCTCCACCCAATACCCAGAAAAGCCCAGAAAGCTTTCCGGAAATGGCTGACCTCCGAAAATGACTCCCTTGAGGCACTACACTATTCCCCAACGAGAAATGCTGGCCCTGAATGATTTGCTGCAAACAATGGCCTTTGACTCTACCAAAATGTTGGAATAGGGAAGGGCTGACCCCTTTCCAACTCTTCTGGGCTGAATCCCTTGATAAACCCTCAATCCGGAACCACCTCCTTCCAAGACTGTGTCCTCCCTCTCACTGACTGCGCTGTCTCTTCCAGTGAATGCTCCCAACTGTGGTTGCTACAACTCTCTCCGACAAAATAAAGATGGAACTCCTCACCCGAGCAGGCACTCGAAGTCCCCCGGGGCTGAGGTTGGGATCTTCGCACGGAGACACTTGGTGTACTGAACAGTATGTGCAGACTTTGCTCAACAAGCGTGCGCAATGTCAAAAGACAAATAACAAAGATGCATAATTAGAATCAATGAAATGAGGAGACCCTCCCTTTTTATGCTTGGAGAGCCTTGCTCTCACCTAGGCCCCACCATCAACTGCGCTGTCTCCTCAAGCCACACTGTCTCTCTCTCTCTGTGCTGGCTTGGCCCCACATTGCCTACGCTGTCCTTTTCCCTATGCTGTCACTTCGACCTCTAGGCTCCACGCTGCCTATAAATCATGTTTCTCAAGTGCTTTAGGAAATGATTTTATCCTAAGTGTGAGTTAAGTGTCCCTCTTCACCCACTTTATTTCTAACTTAACTTTATTAAAGTAAAGTAGTCAAAAATTAATATTTCCAATTAGCTATTGCTGATTGGGAATATTACAGTCCTCCCCGGCAAAACATTGCTTGTCCTTAAGCAACTTCAATGATGGATGCTGCAAAATATTCTCACTCTCCCAAGTGGCATCCTTATTCGGTAAGTTCCTCCATCTCACCAGGTACTCCCCGACTGTCCTGATCTGTAGCTGCCTCTCCCTAGTGTCAATAATGGCCTCCGGCTGTAGCACCAGATGCCCCTCATCATCAGTGGGTGGAAGCTCCTCGGTTACAGTCACCTGCTGTCCCAGTGCCTTCTTCAGGCATGACACATGAAAAATGTTATGAATCCTGCTACCTGTGGGCAGCTCCAAGTCATATGCGACCTCCCCAATCCTGCGTGTCACCCTGTATGGTCCATAAAAGTGGGGCTTGAGCTTTTCAACCCCCTTCTGCTTCAACGTGGATTGCCGATATGGCTGCAATCGTAGGTAGACCAAGTCCCCTACGTCAAACTGTCTCTCAACATGTCCCCTATCGGCATACAGCTTCTGCTGATTCTGTGTTGTAGCTATGTTATCCTTAAGAGCTCGGAGTATATCCAGACTCTCTTGGATCCAATCCTTGGCCCTAGGGGCCTTGCTAACACCAAACATCACGTCAGCAAAAGATAAAGCATGATACCCATATAAAGCATAAAACAGAGACATACCGATAGACATATGATGAGTGGTGTTGTAACAGTACTCTCCCAAATGCAACCATCGTAACCATGCCTTCTGCTGCCCGTTGACATCGTTACGCAAGTAGCCTTCCAACCACTTGTTCACTATCTTCGTCTGTCCATCCGTCTGTGGGTGGTAACTAGTACTTGGGGTCAACTCAGTGCTGACCAAACGGAAAAGCTCCTGCCAAAACCCGCCCATGAAGCGACTATCCTTGTCACTGATAATGGTCTTTGGGAGACCATGCAATCTGAAAACATCCCTGAAAAATAACTCCGCCACCTGTGCTGCAGTGTAACGTGCTGATATGGCAAAGAAATGTGCATACTTTGTCAACCGATCAACGATTACAAATATGCAATCCTTGCCCTGTACAGTGGGCAACCCTGTGATGAAATCCATCGAAATACTCTCCCATTTTCCCTCAGGTATGGGAAGATGCTGCAGTAATCCCGCCGGATGGTTCATCTCCCCCTTGTTGTGCTGGCAAACTTCGCACTCCCTGACATGCCAGAGTACGTCCTCCTTGAGGCCCTTCCACGAGAACCTCTCTTTGATGGCCTTATAGGTTTTGGTGAACCCCTAGTGGCCTCATAATGGTGAGTCATGTGAGGCGTGCAATATCTTCTCCTTGAGCTTGGAGCTCTCGGTCAAGAAGATCCTGTCCCTGAAGTAGATCACCTCATCCATCACCCTGTACCTGTCATCTGTGACGTGTCCGTACAACACCTCACAGGCAAAACGGTCCTTGGAGTACTCTACCAAAAGTTGAGCCTTTTAGTCCGTATCCAAACTCATCAAGGAGAATGCTGTCAGTCTGCGTGAAAGTGCGTTGGCCACCACGTTGTTCTTCCCCTTGACATACTCGATGTCAAAGTCATATGTCTAGATCTTGCTGACCCACTTCTGCTGCCTCTCTTGCAACTGCTTCTGCTCTAGAAAGAATTGAAGGCTGTTGTGGTCTGTTCTCACTCTGAACCTGTTCTCTACCAGGTATTGCCGAAACTTGGGCAATGCATGGATGATGGCCAACATCTCCTTGTTGTATATAGCATACAACCTCTCATGCGACAACAACTTCCAGCTCTCGAAAGCTATGGGGTGGCCTCCCTGCATCAAAACTGCGCCTATCCCCTCCCCTGATGCATCACACTCTAGGACAAAGGGCTGCGTAAAATCTGGCAATGCCAAAACTGGGCAGCTGCTCATCACTTCCTTGAGTCTGTCAAAGGCCCTCTGCACTATATCCGTCCAACTAAATGCCCCCTTTTTGGTAAGGTCTGTAAGGGGTGCAACAAGTTGGGAAAATCCCTTGACGAACTTTCGGTAGTAGGTGCAGATACCCACGAACCCTCGAAGCTCCGTCACATTCTTCGACTCTGGCCAATCCCTGATGGCCCTGATCTTCTCCTCGTGGACCCTCACTTTGTCCACCCCAATAATGTGCCCTAAGTAGAGAAGAGCGGGAGGAGATCAGCTTCTCAGAGAGTTTCTAGCCAAAGAAACTTGCAGTTTGATTAGAGGATCAAAGAGAGCTAAATCATAGTTGATTTGGCAGATTTCCAAGGAGGGAAATCAGTTGTTAGAGGGAGCAGAAGGTGCCTATTTCACCAAGGGCCTTAGATCCATTTCTCTAGCAAAGAGAAAAGGAAGTTCCGACACATGCTGAGCAGATGGCTCCTCATGGACTGCGTAATTAGGACAGGTTGGATGGCCTCTCAAACTTTTCAGTTTGAAAGGCAAGGATCCTGATAGTCCTAGAGGCATACAATCTTAGAGACCATGCAGAGCGAACTCTGGCCACACCGATAGATCCGGATCTCCTTCGGAAGCATAAGGAGGTTGCTGGGCATGCCAAGCGGCTGATTATGGATGGAATCAAGGACCATATTGTACCACACTTAGCTGAGAAGAAGACAACTAATGAGATGTGGAAGGCTTTGATCTCCCTATATGAGGGAAAATCTGTCCAAAGGAAGATGCTGTTGGAGACACAGATGAGGTCATTCATGATGTCCAAGGGAGAAGATATGGAGCATTTCCTCTTCAGACTGCAGTCGATCAGATATCGGTTGACTGCAACTAGTGCTAAGGTGGAAGACGATGTGATGGTTAGGAATGCCCTCAATGCAGTCACGAATGAGTGGGAAACCTTTGTCCAAAGTATCTTGGGTAGAGCAGACTTCCTAGATTGGGACAGCTTGTAGTCAGTTCTGCGTCAAGAAGAACTCCGCAGATTCACCAAGAAGCAGTATAGCTCTGGATTGAGCAAAGTAAAGAAGGAAGATGAGGAATATGCAGCCTTGGCATCAAAGAGACAACCAAAGAAGAAGAAAGATCCCTCAAAGATCAAGTGCTTCTAGTGTGGTGAAATGAGACATTTTGCCAACAATTGTCCTCAGAAGAAAAAGGACAAGGAAGCCTCTTCTTTCAAAGCTGTTGTGGCAGATGATGGTTCAGAAGATGATGCAGACATGAATGCTCATGAACCACAGAGGTGGGGTGACATGGATATGTAGAGAAGCTACATAGAAGTAAGGTGGGATCCTTGAGCAACTCATCTCTTGGATCACATGCGAGCTACGATAGCCTTAAGACAATAGCGAGACAAGTGGAGCAGTGGGCGCATAGATCACAGGGGAAGCAGAGGCAGAGGCAGATCTGAAGACTGGGAGGAGCAGCGCAGAGCAGAGCAGCACAAATGTAGAGGCAGTAACAGTGCAGAGGCTGATGTGACTTTAGCAGCGGAGTGCAGAGCTGCAGCAGCGCAGAAGGCTTTAGAGGGACAACGCAGTGCAGCAGTAGCATGAGAGATTTCAGCACAAGGGGTTGATGCGACTTCAGTAGTGCAGAGGAAGTCTGCTTACGCAGTGCAGAGTTGTAGCTGTGCATCATCCTTCAGATGCTAGCATAGATCTGAAGCCTATTGAGCTTCAGTGATGAAGATGTAACCCATCTGACTTGTCTGTCAAATATTGGGCAAGAGATTCAGTTGTTTCTCTCAACAACTGAAGTTGCAGTGCAGCAGATCAGCAGTGGTAGTGCTATGAGCAGCACAGATGCAACATATTGAGAGGGAGCTGCAGTATAGAGGTTGCAGTGGTAGTGGCAGAGTCATGCGCAGCAGTACAGAATGGCAGTAGTAGTGCAGAGTTGAGTGGCAGCAAGCCAAGCTTCAGCAGCACAAAACCAGTGCCCAAAATCATGTAATGCATAATGTGATGTATTGCTAGAGAACACCCTTGATGCTAAGAGGGAGGGTTGAGATTTTGTGTATTTTGGGTAGCATCAATTGTGCTCTAGCTCCCAAATTTTGTGGAGGGACTAGAGTACACTTGATCTACAAGACCTAGAAATTGATTTGGGAAATTTCATCTGGTTTAGGAGATATTAAATTAATTAATTATTTTAATGTATTTCCTAAGTTAAAACTTAGGGAACTTAAATAATTAAAGTGAATTTAATTAAACATGTGATGAAATTGTCTTAAGTCACACGGATCAAGCTTTCTTTTAATCTTAGTCATTGATTCAAGATTTGATCGTGGCCGTTGGTTCCCCAACGAAAAAAGTATAAAGGAAAGGCTTGGAGTCATTTGTAAAGACACACAGAGGCAGAGCACTGAAGCTAAGCTGAGATTTTAGGGTGGGTTTGCTAAGAATTCATAGAAGTGTTTCAGCTATAGAGAGGGGGACTTAGGCCAAGGGGATGATCTGATCCCAGGGTCTAGAATCAGCAAGAGGCAGAGATCAGCTCAAAGAGGCAGCACAGCGAAGCAGGAGGGCAGCAATTTGTGCTACGCAGTTCCTCAAGGACAGCGTAATTGCTGCAGAAAAACCTTAAGGGTTACGCAGAGACCCTAAGGGGCAGCGTAAGGCTGCGTCACCCAGTCTAGGGTGACGCAGACCTTTTTGGAGCAGTGTTGAGGTTCAGAGGGGCTTCAGGAAGTTACGCAAAGGCTTCAGGGGCAGCGCTGGGGTTTCTAGGCCCTAATTTTGGATGAGTTTTGTAAATCCCGTTTGAGGGTGTGGATTAGTCATTATTTTGGCCCTAGATCAGCCAGTGACCTATAGATCTATTATTTCTCTGTCGGGTTTTCCAGATCTGGAACCCATGCTTGTTGTATTCAGAAAATTCTAATAATAAAACCCTCCAGCAGCCAAAAGACCAGTTTTTCCGCATTGGGTTTTTCCAGGGACTATTTGTCCAGAAATAATTGTGTCACTTTTTCTATGTGTGTATGAACTTGTTCTAGATCTGAATTGGTGGAGATCTGTTATGTGTTTTGCTTTGATTTTAACTTGAATTTATTCAGTTAATAACTTGTCTAAGTAGGAGGAGTGTTGGAATCACGATTGCCATTAGACCAAAACCCGCAGGCCTTAGTCTCTGCTACAATCGCCAGAGTTAGGATCCACGAGAGGCGGTTAGTCCATGTCGCGAAACACACGGGGAGCGTTGAACCCAATGTCCAACAATCTCCCCCTCAATGCGAGCCGGGTGAGTTTCGAACTCGAGACCTGTCGCTCTGATACCACTTGTTGGAATCACGATTGCCATTAGACCAAAACTTGCAGGCATTAGTCTCCGCTACAATCACCAGAGTTAGGATCCACGAGAGGCGGTTAGTCCATGTCGCGAAACACTCGGGGAGCATTGAACCCAATGTCCAACAAGGAGCATAACCAGAATAATAGTAAATAATTTTTGCATAAAGTGTAAGGATTCATAAATTTCCATAGAGGGCTCAACTGTTGGTGGAGTACTCCAAGGACTGCTTTTCTTGTGAGGTGTTGGATGGCTAGATTTAAGATGACAGGTACAGGGTGATGGACGAGGTCATCTATTACAGAGACAATATCTTCTTGACTGGGGATTCTCAACTCAAGGAGAAGATATTGCGTGCATCCCACGATTCTCCGCTATCAGGTTATCTGGGATTCATGAAGACCTATAGGGCCATCAGGGAGAGGTTCTCTTGGAGAGGCCTCAAGGAGGACGTACTCCGGCATGTCAGGGAGTGCGAGGTGTGTCAGAGGAACAAGCGGGAGATGAGCCACCCAACCGGACTACTACAACCGCCTCCCATTTCGGAAGGAAAGTGGGAAAGCATTTCTATGGATTTCATTACTGGGTTGCCCGCGGTGCAGGGCAAGGATTGCATCTTTGTGGTCGTTGATCGACTAACAAAGTATGCCCATTTCTTTGCCATATCAACACGGTACACAACTGCAGAGGTGGCAGAGTTGTTCTTCCGTGATGTTTTCAGATTGCATGGTCTTCCTAAGACCATAGTCAATGACAAGGACAGCCATTTCATGGGCGGCTTTTGGCAAGAGCTTTCTCATTTGGTGGGCACAGAGTTAACTCCTAGTACCAGCTATCACCCTCAGACGGATGAGCAGACGGAGATAGTGAACAAATGGCTAGAAGGCTACTTGCGGAACTATGTCATGAGGTAGTAGAAGGCGTGGCTGCGTTGGCTGCATTTGGGAGAATACTGCCACAACACCACTTTCCACATGTCTATCGGTATGTCTCCATTTTATGCTTTGTATGGATATCATGCTCTGACTTTCGCTGATGTTATGTTTGGAGCTAGCAAGGCCATCGGGGCCAAGGACTAGATCCAAGAGGGCCAAGATATACTTTGGGCTCTTAAGGACAACTTAGCCACAACGCAGAATCAATAGAAGTTGTATGCAGATAGAGGGCGGGTAGAGAGACAGTTTGAGGTAGGTGACTTGGTCTACCTCCGACTTCAGCCTTACCAACATTCTACGCTGAAGCAGAAGGGGGCTGAGAAGCTGAAGCCCCGCTTCTATGGACCTTACAGGGTGATCTGCAGGGTAGGAGAGGTTGCTTATGAGTTGGAGCTGTTGGCAGGGAGTAGGATACATAACATTTTCCATGTATAATGCCTGAAGAAGGCATTGGGGCAACAGGTGACTGCAACATAGGAGCTTCTACCTATAGATGATGAAGGGCATTTGGTGTTACAGCCAGGAGCCATTTTAGACACCCGGGAGAGATAGCTACGGAGCAGGACAGTTAATGAGTATTTGGTGAGATGGAGGAATCTTCCGGATGAGGATGCCACTTGGGAGAGTGAGAAGATCCTGCAACATCCATCTTTGCAGTTGCTTGAGGACAAGCAACATTTTGGCGGGGAGGACTGTAATATTCCCAATTAGCTGCAACTAATTGGCAATATTAATTTTTGCTCAGATTTTTCTTTTCTAATGTTCAACGATAAATAAAAGGGTGCTGGGACCCATAACCCAACTTAGGAGAAATAAACTCCTGAAAGTCACTTAGCCAACATTCTAATTTCAGCGTGGGGCCTAGGGGGACCAAGTGATAGCGCGAGGAGAGGGACAGTGTAGAGGCAGCGTCTGCCAGGCAGCCTAGTGGTAGCATGGGTTAGGGAAACGCAGAGTAGGCAGGGAAGCATAGCAAAGGAGGACAACAAATCATAGTGGGGCCTAAGGGAGAGTTAGGGTCTCAAGCATAAAAGGGAGTGAGGGCCTAACTTCTCATTCCATCTATCATGCATCTTCAGAATTCTGTCTAACAGATATTGAGCACGCTTACGCTACTTAGCTAAGTCTACAAGTGTTGTTTAGCACACGGGTGTCTCCGACCAGAGATCCCAACCTCAGCCTCGGGGGACTTCGAGTGCCCACTCAGGTGAGGAGCCTTACCTTGAGTTTTTAGAGCAGATCACGCAGACCTATCCATCCAGGAGTTACGTAGTTCCTTGGCAACGCAGTCTCTCCCAGAGGTTACGCAGTTTTAGAGGAGGGCAGCTTTGGGAGTGAGGTATCTTCAGTAGTTTTAGTTCGAGAGAAGTGTGATGGGATCAACCCTTCACAAGTTGTCTTTTGGAGCAGATTGTGGCGAACATTTTCAACCATTCAGTTCATGGGCTAGCGTACTCACCAGGAGTGCGTAAATTTCCCAAGGGGGTCAGATTCCGGGGTTAGCCTCTCTGGAATTCCTTCCTGGGTTTTTTCTAGATTTTTGGAGGAGAGATCATAGCCGGAGTTTCATAATTTTCTGAGCAGGGGAGTAGCCCCAAAGTGTAGCTCCATTCCAACCAGAAGCAACACTTTCTAGCAGCAGCAACAACTCAGAGAGTTACGCAACCCAAAGGAGAAGCAACCATCCATAACAGGGTTTGGAGAGTTATTTCAGCTTGCCTTGAGCAAGCCAAGGTGCCATCATTCCGATAACCTTCTTGTACTCATTCCCTATTTCCAGATTTATAATAAAATGGCTCAGCTTTCCTAAATGTTTGCAGTGCTTTTCATGGTGTCTCTCTATTAGCTGTAGTTTTTGTTTATGTTGCTTTATATTGTTGTTTATTTTATATTCGGAATATTACATTAGAGCACCTATTGAGGCTTTGCACTAGGTTGCTAGATTTTGTGGTAACAGGAACAAAAAGGAAAAAATTAGTGTTGCTTGAATATTTCAACGTTATTATCTTTTTTCCATCATTAGTTACCTCCTATATGAGCCTTGTATTTATATTATTACCCAGTGGAAGACACTTGTCTCCAATCCTTCCATCTACCTATCTTATTCAATCAACTAAAAACTATTTTGCTAGAACTTTCTTTTCATTTCACGCTGGACCTTACTGCACAAGTTCTAGCAATCCTATCCTAGGGAAGCCCCCTTTGGACTAGAGGAGAGTCGACCTAATGTTGAGAATTTGGAGGGCTATAGATTAATACAAATTCTCTTCTTGATAACTGCTTGTGATCTTACTTATGTATTTCTTTTTTCACTTAGTTAATCTTTCATCAAGTCAATTATCAAAGTACTTAGTCAAATGTAGAGACATAATTATTTTCACTTGTAACTGAGTATCTTGAAGTGTAGTTAGGAAGGTAAATCTCTGATTTACCTTCCTTACTTGAGATCTCTGTCTTTTACAAATTCTTTCCTTAGATGCTATAATATCAGAGATATCCTTATTATATCCTTCAGTCAATTCCTCAATCCTTCAGTCACTTCCGCAATTCCTATCCTTCAGCTACTTCTGTAAACTACGTCCTTCAGTTACTTCCGAAATTGTATCCTTCAGTTCTTTCTTCCTTTAGATAAATCCGCATTCAAATCTGTTCTTAATCTGCTCCCTTTTAAACGCTGTCACCTTCAGACTTATCCGCATGCAATACTGTCCTTAGATCTGTGCTGTTATACCATCTCAAACTAATCCGCAATTGCTTTCTTAAGCCTGCACTAATCCGCAAATTCTATTCTTTCTTCCATGCTGTTCACTTCAGACTTGACCGTAATTGTTCCTTTAAATATGCGCACTAACTTAGAGACAAGTCCGCAAATCTTTGTATGCAAATGATCCGCAGTGAAGTGTATATATAGTGCACTGTTCTTGCCTCTAGGCCGACCATTCAATCATTTATTGAGCCGACTTCATAACAGAGATTTAGGCCGACTGTGTTGAGAGAGAGGAGTTCCTCATGGTATGTAGTGATTGTCTTCCAACGTTGTTATTTGACCTTCTACAAGATCTTGGAGCATATTAGGCTAGATCCTATATGAATCTTAATTATATTTTGTACCTAGAAGACACAAACCTAATAGACATCAAGAAGAAGTCTATTAACCTAAATAATAAAATCTTACTCATGAAACCCATGAAGTAAGTATAACAAAATACATTTTATTATCTGTCTTCTTCTTTTCATAATTACATAGTCAACATGAAGACCGACCTAGTTACATTTTACAACACTCCCTCTTAACTAGGGAGGTATTCATATAGTTACATGATTACTTTCAACTTAAAGAATCTCATAAGAAAAATCGGATTGATAATCACATCTATATAGCATCATATCAACCAGCATTGTACTAGTGCAAGGCCTTGACTAACAACCCCATCTCTTCAACGAGACAATGGGCTTCAATGCTGGCGAGACACATGACTTATAGACACCTTCGTCATTGTCTCTCCAAGGTACATACTCCACTCGGGTGTTCCCAAAGTATGACCTTCCTGGACTATTCTTCTCTTGGGTAGCTAGCCCTCAAAGAATATCGGTCCCCGACTACTCTTATCTTGAATGCCCGATCACATTCTCAAAGAGTATCGAATGGCAGATGATCACCCAATCCTCCATTTTGTCTTCCCAAGACTAGAATGATGTGTCTATCTCTACCTCCCAGGGAGGACCTATTCCACAAGGGAATGTACTCATTCTTATACAAAGAATGTACCTAAGCTCATCCTTAGGAATTACCAAGTTTCTTCCAAGTAAGAAACTTACCATCAGGCTCCCTCTTAACCAGGGACCTCCAGCAGCAATGGTGAGACACCCAACTATTCATGAAGAATTCTTGTCCTTGATGTCATGGATTTCGATATTGAGGAATCTCCATCTTTTAGCTTCATAGGGCACAGATCATCCATCATCTTTTAGTCAAGTCAGTTATCAGAAAGTGATTCAATGGACTTCCGATCTAGTCCACTTGTTATGCCATGTTTCTTTTCTTATAATCATCACTTGTTATGCCATGTTGTTTTTCTTAGAATCATCTCAAGGATCATACATCCTTTCTTATGATTAGCAGCCCTGCACAAGTTCATCTAGATAAGTATATACATATGAACTTTTAGAACAAAAGTTACCTTAGTAATGATCTTTCACCATGACATCTTCTTATAGGCATCGACATCCTTTATACAGATTGACACATCTCCTGATGATATGTTTTTCTAGGGTCTTCTTCTTTACCAGACTTGTGTCAGAGTCTACATATCTTCCCATGAGATCTCCTAGTCACATCTTCTTGGCCTCTGAATGGTACTTGCCTCAAGACATGGTTGTATTTCATGATTTCTTCCTTTCTGCACATTTTTCCATTCCCAGGAACTTTCAACAACCACCTCATATACCATGAGGACATATTATTTTTCATCTGTCCGTGCACTGAGAGATACCCTTTTATAGATCATACTTCTCAATACAGACTTTTATTTCCTGCAACCATATGACATGACTTCACAGCATCAATGTTAGCATATAAGTCTGCATACCTCATACCTATTTTTCCTTGAGTCATCCTGTAGGGGTTTTTCTTGAATGAAGAGCTTCATTCCTTTGACCTACTTCATCAATATGCCATCACATCTCAAAGTTTTGTACCCATGATGACCCTTAATCTAATGACTTCTTTACTTGAGTAGGGAGGTTTTTCCAAAAGCTGTTACACTGAGAGCTTCTTCCATGCTTCTTTCGAGATGCTTCTTAATGTACATTACTATCATACAAACAATCAGAGATCACTTAAAGAGAAAGATGATCTCAATCATAATAGAGATCTCTTGCTTCCTCCTTAGATCTTTTAGTGTCAGGTTCTTCTCTTTCATACGTGACATGAGCTTCTTCCTTTTTCCTTTTGACACTTCTAGATTTAGGACAATCTCTTTTATAATGTCCAAGTTCATCACATCCAAAGCATCGCACATTGTCCATATTTCTTCTTTTATTTTGAGGGCCAAATTTTCCGAATCTTCCTTTCTTCTTGTATGAGGCTGCAAAGGCATGATTTTCTTCACTTTATTTTGTAATTTGTATCAACTTTGGCCTTTAGTCTTGTTTCCTCTATTTTACATAGAGACCACAAATCATGGAATGGAGTGGCTTCTTTCTTCCCATATAGACTAGGAGTGAAGCTTCCCCATTCCTCTGGTAGAGCATTCAATACCACTGTTGTCATCTCAGTGTCAGACATCACTTCTCCTAGTTCTTGTAGTTGATCTCTTATTTTAGAAATCCTCATAAAGTATGGGACGATTCCTGCTTCCTTTGATAATTTCATTTTGTAGAGTTCTTGTCTTAGAGAGATTGTTTCTCCAGCAGTACTCACAGAGAATAGCTCCACCAGTTTCTCATATATTTGTTTTGCAGTCTTTAGTTTTGATACATAGGGAATGAGAGAGTCTTTGATGGATTCTATGAGAATCCTTTGGGCTCTAATTTCTCCCTTCGTGTACTTGGCATGGCCTGAAGTATCTTCTTTTGGAGGTTGAATAGTAGATCCTTCAATATAGTCCATTACTTCGTCTTCAATTAAATTCAAGTCTGTTCTCTTCTTCCATGCACTCAAGTTCGATGATCCAACCAGCTTGTTGCTTTCTTTACAAAAAGGCATCTTGATAGATAGGGTCATGAATACTTACTTGAGTGGTCTTGCTTGCAGCTCTCTTTATGTTGATGAAGTCAAGAGTTTCTTTTCTTCAAAGTTGTTGTTCTTGAACCCTTGACTAAAATGACTATCTTCAGAACTTGTGAATCTCCTTCAAACAATGTTATGAGTGCAAGGATTAATGAGATAATCTTTTCATATAAACTAGTTGGATAGTCTTTCTTGTAGACTGGTTTGTCTTTTCAATCCAGAATTTGATCCTTGCTTCTTTGAGTGACTTTGTTGACAAGCAGCCCTTATATTCAGTTCCTTACCTCTGATACCATGCTGAGAATTTGGAGGGCTATAGATTAATACAAATTCTCTTCTTGATAACTACTTGTGATCTTACTTATGTATTTCTTCTTTCACTTAGTTAATCTTTCATCTAGTCAATTATCAAAGTACTTAGTCAGATGTGGAGACAGAATTATTTTCACTTGTAACTGAGTATCTTGAAGTGTAGTTAGGAAGGTAAATCTCTGATTTACCTTCCTTACTTGAGATCTCTGTCTTTTACAAATTCTTTCCTTAGATGCTATAATATCAGAGATATCCTTATTATATCCTTCAGTCAATTCCTCAATCCTTCAGTCACTTCCGCAATTCCTATCCTTCAGCTACTTCTATAAACTACGTCCTTCAGTTACTTCCGAAATTGTATCCTTCAGTTCTTTCTTCCTTCAGATAAATCCGCATTCAAATCTGTTCTTAGATTTGCTCCCTTTTAAACGCTGTCACCTTCAGACTTATCCGCATGCAATACTGTCCTTAGATCTGTTCTGTTATACCATCTCAAACTAATCCGCAATTGCTTTCTTAAGCCTGCACTAATCCGCAAATTCTGTTCTTTCTTCCACGCTGTTCAATTCAGACTTGACCGTAATTGTTCCTTTAAATATGCGCACTAACTCAGAGACAAGTCCGCAAATCTGTGTATGCAAATGATCCGCAGTGTAGTGTATATATAGTGCACTGTTCTTGCCTCTAGGCCAACCATTCAATCATGTATTGAGCCGACTTCATAACAGAGATTTAGGCCGACTGTGTTGAGAGAGAGGAGTTCTTCACGGTATGTAGTGATTGTCTTCCAGCGTTGTTATTTGACCTTCTACAAGATCTTGGAGCATATTAGGCTAGATCCTATATGACTCTTAATTATATTTTGTACCTAGAAGACACAAACCTAATAGTCATCAAGAAGAAGTCTATTAACCTAAATAATAAAATCTTACTCATGAAACCCATGAAGTAAGTACAACAAAATACATTTTATTATCTTTGTCTTCTTCTTTTCATAATTACATAGTCAACATGAAGACCGACCTAGTTACATTTTACAACACCTAAAGTGCGGAAGAGGGTTTGTGAGGTTATAATGCCTCCCTCTTAATTACATCAAAGCCTTGCTTGAGCTTTATGAATTTATTTCAAGAAGTGAGGGTTTGTGTGATAAAATGTCCAATAAAGGACCAAACTATAGACATCTTTATTAAATCTTTGGGTCCTAACAAATATGTAAAATTTCAGGATAAGCTTGGTGCAATTTGTAGATTGACCATTAAGGGAGGGTGTTAAAGCAAATATTACAATAATCATGGTAAATTAGATATTGAAAATTGAGATAGGCATTGAGTGAGGGTTTATGTGAAATTGTAGACATCTTTACTAACTGTTTGGGGTCCTAACAAATATGTATAATTTCGGGATAAGCTTGGTTTAGTTTGTAGATTGATCATTAAGGGAGGGTGTTAAAGTAAATGTTACAATAATCATGGTCAATTAGATATGAAATTTGAGATAGGCATTAATATAGTCATCTTGACTTTAGGTTATTTTATTCTTTTTTTTTATTCCATGTTACTGTGTATCCCAGTTTACCCAACATTCACAAAGTGGATTGACTGGACTAGTATGTAAGCCTTTATAAAGCTTTCACTTCTCATTTAATCAAATTGAACACAGAGGACTCTCTCAAGTTACTTTTTTTTTAGCATGTGAATGCTAGGCATGGGACTTACCCACAGGGTTTTGAACCGATGACCTTCACACAAGGAACTCTCTCAAGTTATCTTGGTTTCTTTGTGTGTTTGATTTTTTTTTATAATGATACTCTGTGGTCCTAATAATTAATAATAAATATATTTTACATAACTAGGTTCATTACATATCTACACTGAATCCGTGGACAATAACATTTATCTAGGCACACTATGGTTTGTATAAATATTGTATACCATGATTTTATTAGTTCATGATGTCTTTTCTCTTTTGTAATACGGTGCTTTCTACAACTTGAGTTTGCCAGTATTGACTTTTCCAATGAAATTATCGAATATTTTTTTACAGTCTGGAAGTTGTGGCCATCTCTTTCGTTTGAGTTGACATGCAGTTGTTGAATTGAATGTTTTTCACATTTGATCAATTATAGTAGGCCATTATTCATTATTTTATAATGATATTTATTCCTTCTATTCAAATTTGTTGCACAGACATTCTTTATTGCTGCATTATTGGCCATGCAATATTCAAGAGGATTGGTAAGCAGTCTGATTCAATGTTATTGTTATTTATTTGGCTATTCCGAAAGCTAAGATTTTCCCGTAGTCTCATTTTTTGTGCTTAGTTTATCTCTAACATGCCATGCTTTATATGCACATATTTCAGTATCATTTGTATATCCAAAACTTTTACGCATTTTTCTGAGAATGTAGTAGGGTATGGTCTTGTAGTTTTCCTTGTACAAACACTTTGTGCTTGATTATAGAAAGTATTACTGAAAGTTGATGATTATTTGACTTGATTTCTTCCCCACCTTTTCTTTACAACATCATTAACATTTAAAGGAATTTGTAAGGAGGTCTATCACCTACTGCAGTGGTAAGCATCACTATGTATTAGTAATATCTTAAGTTATTTTTGAAAAAGTAAATCATAATACTATAAGTAAGGAAACTTAATTATAAGATCTACCTCTTTCTGTTCTACTTCATTGGTGAAGACATCATAATAAGCCTGGCAAAGATTCTTGTGAGATCCAGTGGAATGTGTTCAGTAGCAGAATGAGTCTAATAAAATGCATAATAGCATATAGATCTCTGTTAGCTTAAAAGTCTTTGTCGAGGTACTCATGAGGTATCCATACCATCGCTCATTAATCATCCTCACCATGAACATGGATGCCTTCAACTCATAATATTCATAATATTCTTCATTTCTTGAAATAAGTCAGACTTGTACATGCCTGTTAGCATTGTTGTGAGAAACTAGCCTCTAGAAAGAAAGAATAATGATAGAAGAGGTAAACACCAAAAATTTAGAGAGGAGAAAAGTTGCTAATATGAAAAGCTATTAAGGAAAGATGCATAGTGTCCAGTGGTGATTCAAGTAAAAGATCCCACCTCTGTCCCCCAAATGAATTGAACTCCCTTATATAAACTAAATCTTTTTCACTATTACACCTCTATGTTTTTAGTTGTTGTGATTGCCTTTAAATATTGTAACTACTGTCCACTTCTTCAAATTTAACTATCAAGTTTGTTGTAATATCCCTAAGGAAAATTTACAGTTATAAACAAAGCATGCATGGTAAAAATACACAGAAAAATTGCACACAAATCAGACCACGAAATAGAGACAAAAACTGCATTGTACTAAGCCATTTTATTATGAAAACATGGGGTTACAATCTGATGCTTGGAAAGTGTGCACTTGGGCTTGCCTAAGGCAAGCTAGCAAAGCCCAAGTGAAGAAGACAAGTGCCCCAGCGCTGCTGGCTGATCACTCTCTGGCTCTGCGCTGAACTGCCTAGAAAATGAGTTGCTGGCTGTAAACAATAGCTGCTAGGGCCTCCTCCACTGCTCATAAAATTCAGGAAAATTAACCCCGGGCTCTCCACCAATAACCCACAAAAACCCGCAAAGGAATTGGCCAAATGTTGACCTTGGAATTTCAGCCCAATTTCCCCTAGCTCCTCTTGCTGCTGGGTATTTCGACCCACCTGTAAATTCTACTGCTGAGTGTCCCCAAAATGGCTGAAATCTTCAGCAATTCTCCTTCCCGGACTCCCCCACAAGTCTTAGCCCAAAACTCCCTTCTCTCCTCAAGTCCCACGTGTGGCACTAACAAGGACTGCGCAATCCCTATGCTGCTATTGTTGAAACTCCTCCACACTCCCACTATGCTGCTCTTGGATCGATCTGAAAAGGATGAGACTTCCTCCTTGGGCTGACACTCAAAGTCCACCGAATCAACGGGTGAGATTTCCGCCTGAATATCTCTTGTGCTCAACAACACCTGCAAACTTGGCCTTCAACTCAAGTGTGGTAGTCTAAGTGAATGCTCAAATGATCAAGAATGCCCAAAAGTGATTGCCTCCTCTTTTGTCAAAGTGCCTCCCAATAGCCCATGTGGGCCCAACCATCGACTTTCCCCCACCATTTTCCCTCCAATGAGTGCGTACTTCCTATGGGGCCGTATTTCTCCATGAGTGGCCCCCACTTACGACCAACAATTCGATTTTCTCCCCCTTCTTCTAATGTTTGGGCCTCTTCTTAGCTCCAAAATTCAAGTGGGACCCCCAAATCCACCTTTCCTAAGTGCAACCACGAAATAAGGTAAATTGGGAAAAATTGATATTTCCCCTAAGCAATATTGCTAAGTGGGAATATCACAATCCTCCTTGCCAAAACGTTGCTTGTCCTCAAGCAACTGCAATGAAGGATGTTGAAGTATTTGCTCTCCCTCCCAAGTGGCATCCTCATCTGGCATGTTCCTCCATCTGATAAAAAATTCTTTGATAACCCTATTTCGCAAGCGCCTCTCACAGGTTTCCAGAATAGCCTCCGGCTCCAGAACCAAGTGCCCCTCATCATCCATGGGTGGTAGCTCTATAGCTATGGTCACCTGCTGACCCAGTGCCTTTTTCAGGGAAGACACATGAAAAATGTTATGAACTCGGCTCCCCGGGGGTAGCTCCAGCTCGTATGCTACCTCACCTACTTTCCTAGTGACTCTGTACGGCTCATAGAAGCGAGGCTTGAGCTTTTTGGCCCCCTTCTATTTGAGTGTCGGCTGTATGTATGGCTGAAGTCTCAAGAAGATCAGTCACCAAATCCCCAACCTTAAACTGTCTCTCTACTCGGCCCCTGTCTGCATAGAGCTTTTGTTGGTTCTGCAGGTTATCTTCCTGCAAGATATCTTGGCTCTCCTATACCCAATCCTTGGCCCTAGGGGCCTTGCTGTCTCCAAACATCACGTCAGCAAGAGATAATGCATCATAACCGTACAAAGTTCTGAATGGGGACATACCTATGGACATGTGGTACGTTGTGTTGTAGAAATACTCGCCCAAATGCAACCACCATATCCATGCACACTGATGGCCCATCAAATAGTTGCATAGGTAGCCCTCCAGCCATTTGTTGAATATCTCCGTCCGCCCATCAGTCTGGGGGTGATAATTGTTGATTTTGTAGCATTGGAAAGTGTTCCAAGTCTCATATTTTGGGAAGAGGCTTGAAAATCAGTATTCCAGAGAACCCAGAAACCGTTTGTGGAAATTCCACTCGGATCATGCTTTATTAAAATAATTAATTATTTTAAAGTGATACAAATTTTTGATGCTTGCCTTGGTTCAACCCTCACATGCAAGTTTCTCTGAAGTCTCTAATCTTACCACAGGCCCGAAAAAGTGAAAAACCTATTCTAGTCTCATTTGAAGGTCTAGACTCTAATCTCCTTGAAGGTATTTGGTCTTGGAAGTCTCATTTGAAGTTGATAAGAAGAGAAGTTGTTTCGGGTTTTCCCCTGTTAGTTTTGGGCAACTAATTCCAAATTCCATGTTGTGTTGCTCAGTTGACGATGCCAATATTTTTATTGGATTCCTCTTTTGAAGAGGTGCAAGATCGATCTAAAGATCATCTTGATTGGATGAGCAAAACATGTATTTTGAATTTATTCCACATGTGCAAGGTCGGCCTGGTTTATCCCACATGCATAATAGATGTGTCACACACCCCCACAAATGTATATATATTGGAGAGACCTGGAGTTCATTTCACACACACATTTTGGTGGAGGCAATTTCTTCTCTCTTAGATGGTGATGGAGCAACGTTCTTGGTTCTGCTTTTAGGGCTTCTTGGTGCAGTGTCTTGGTGGAGTATTCTTGATGAAACGTCTTGGGGTTGTGTGGCACATGTGGGTGGCTGACCTTATGAAGACTTTGTTGGTTGAAGCATCCTGCTGATTGCCGTAATGCCACCATTCCTTATCTCTGTTTTGGCTTGTCTTCCATCAATCTGTTGGTATGTTCTATCTGCATCTTACTTTCATTGTGCCCTAGAAGTTTAAAGTATATTTGCATCTAAGCATAGAACATCTTCAGAATTTTACATGGTATCAGAGCTAGGAGAAGACAAAGCCCATCTAGTTGAGAATCTAGAGCAGTGAGTTAGGAGACCTTTGTTTCAGGTCTGTTGGGGCTGGAAGATGCCCTAACCTTCAACGTGGAAGAAGACCTAACCTTCAGCATGGAAGAAGACCTAACCTTCAGCGTGGAAGTAGAAACAACCTTCAGCGTAGACGAAGAAGCCTTGTCATAGCTAGAAGGAGCCTTACGACAATGTGGGCATTTTTAGTAGCAGAGGCCGAGTGTTGTAGGAGACAACGACTTTTTTAAGATCTGTGTGCACTCCTTTTGCCCGGAACTGGTGGTGTAAATATCGGGCAAAGACGCCTATGGAACCCACCTGAACGCGTTTGGTGCAAGATTTGCAAAGCCAAGTTCTGCTCCGATTGAGAAGACCAATAAATTTTGATCTCGCGTACTCAGAAATGGGGTGCAGAGCCGTGATTTGTGTATATCTATTATTATTAGTGGGAGTGGGAGAATTGGCGAAGGCGGATGACACCAATAGCATATTCAGTCCATGTGTGGATACACTGATACAAAGAAAAGATGGATTCACATTTGGCATAGCATTCGCACCAGGCAATCATTCTACTTGAGTAAACTGGAGCTGTCACCATGTGACAGTCGTTTGCAACTGTCCTCTAATCACGTCGCGGTTTTCAAGCCCAAAGTCGATGAAATTACCCTTCTCACCATCAATACCACCACCGGTTCCTTTATCCCACGTCTTTTCTGTTGGGGCAGGGGCATTTCTGTTATGGCACTATTTTGACGTCGTTTCATTGTTTCATTCAGATATGGTCTCGCACAGATCCCCAGTTACGTTTTCCTCACTGTAATGCAATGTATAATACGGTCTCAATGTAATGTAAGCTATGGTCTTAGAATATTTTCGCTCCAACAATTATGTATTTGCCTTCAATATGCATTGGCCTCTTCAACAGTAGGTACATGGCATCGATTCTCAATTTTCTTATTCAAGGTATTGTATAGCAGACTGAAAACCGCAGCGTGTAGGTGGAGAGAAGGCTTGTATTACACCCATTGCAGAAAGCAGTGCCATCAAGACAATTCAAGCCAGAGGATATCTGAAATTGCAATCTTTGTAATTCCTTTTAATCGCTGAGAAAATTGTCATAATGCCACCAATCTGTACTCAGAGTAAAAAGACGGTGCTGTGTCTTCCATCTTTTAGTCAACATCATGGTACCAAAAACATCCCCAACACAAAAACTACAACTTTATTCAGTAAAAACGCCATTCGATATATGCATGCTAATAATATCTGAGAGATGAAGATCTTGGTAGTGGTAGTGGCATCAACGCTGACATTGATATAAACAAAGATGTTAGTGTGCTGTGTGACCAGGGAATTTCACTTGTACCTTCGTGCATGACTGAAAGATGTATAGTTGGTCAGAGTAATCTGTGTTGTTGACAATGTTGTAAAGTGAGAGAATTATTGTTTGAGTTGCCACTTTTCTCCTGTAACATGGGGCAGTATTTCTCCTTGGAGAGGCTCGTTTTGAGTCATATGTTGACTACGTGAGAGTTTTGAGCCATTGTTGATGATATGGGAGGTGCTGCGATGCAGTCATGATGTCCAAACAGCTGTGATACCCAGATGTTGACTGTTGTTGGGGACATACTATCATATCCGGTCCAAGGCTTGATACTGGGCAGTGTTTTTTCTCACATTTGATGTCGAGATATCTTTATGCCTGTGTTATATTAGATGCTTGTGCATCATCTAAACACTAGCACTGTATAGTTCGTTGTGTAGCTGATTCTAATCACTGGAAATGGTTTTTGCTGGAGCTGGATGTTAGCTGGAACTCTCTGGGGCAACGTATATACCAGTGATGATTTCAGCTTATGCCAATAACATGCAAGGGGAGGAGGCCTTGCAATTGCTTTACTAGATACAACAGTCTGAAATCCAACTGAGCAAGTTCACCTAAGCTGTGGTGCTCCCAGCTTGCGCTAACTTGAGTGCTTTGGAGCATGGAAAACTAATATAGGCCTGTGTTTAGTGACCTTGGTGGAGCTTTGTCAATTGATAGAAGGCAGATTGAAGAGCTAGTTGTGCAAGTGTATCTAAAGCAGCGGAGGACCTTGTGAACAACTGAGGCAGAGTTTGAAGCAACAATATTCTCTGTGAAATCTGCCTGGTACATCAAGGACAAGGGACCAAAGGGATGTAAGTAGAGTGTATCTTCAACAAGTATGTCATTTTATTTCTTCTTGATGTGTAGGAAGATATGGATAGTGACATATGGCAGAATCTATATGATCTTGACCTGTGATATCTTCAGAGGCATATGGAAAAATATATAACCATGAATCTTGATATCTTCTGTTTTGTATGGCCGTGATAAATTATACTATGTCATCACTGTAATCCATGATATGACAAGATATGACACCTGACAAGTTGTATGAAAGATATATGGCAATATATGGCTATGATTGTTGAATGGCCTTGACAGTGGGTGAGTAAGATTCAGGCCCATGATTACAAAGCCCTTTCCGAGTTAGTGTCTGGGATGTCCATCATGAGGGCATTTGTCAGGGTTGTGACAAAGGAAAGCGTAGGGGATTTTTCCTCATTCCTCAAGTGTCACAAAGACATCTAATACATTCTGATTTATTTGATATGTTGCCTTGGGAGGACGTTCTTATAGATGTCTTCTCTCACAAGGGGAATTGGGATTAAGAGGGAGACCATGTATTCTCCTGAGAAAGTGACGTTGCTGGAAGAAAGAAGAGAAGACCCTCATAGCTCAGGGGTACTCTCGAGGATGCCAAGAGTCATATGACTACAAAGAGGGACATTCCGAGAAAGCAAGAAGCCATATAGATACCAAGGGTATCTAGCAACCTTGAGTACTATGTGAAGAAGCCATAAAGCATCAAGTCTGGAAGGATGCTATATGAAGGATGATGTCTAGGATATGGTTCCGAGACCGTAGGACAAAGCTGTTGTCACCTCAATATGGCTCTATAAGATCAAGCATGGATCTGATGGGAGTGCTGAAAAGTACAAGGCAGGATGTGTTGCCTGAGACTTCTCTCGAGGAAGGCATTGATTATGATTGCACTTGTGATCTATTATTACCCTTGTTGCTACGCAAGGATGGAGTCTTCATCAGATGGATGTGAAGACCGTCTTTCTGCATGGTGCGATAAAGGAAGAGGTGTATGTGGAGCAACCTCTGGGGTTCAAAGTCTAGGATCGGGACACCCATGTTTGCAGGTTGAAGAAAGCCCTCTATGGGTTGAAGCAAGCCCCCAGGGCTTGGTACGAGAGGATAGACAGCTACTTGATGAAGTTGGGTTTCACTCAAAGCAATGCTGATCCAAATCTTTACTTCAAGGTTGATAGAGAAGCCTCTCATTCTGGTTCTCTATGTGGATGATCTCTTCCTAACAGGTGTTGACCCTCTCATTCATCAGTGGAAGAGGGAGCTCGCTTCCGAGTTCAAGATGAAGGACCTAGGACTGATACATTACTTCCTAGGCCTGGAGGTCTGGCAGTGACCTGGCGAGATTTTTCCTCTCTCAAGGAAAATATATTGTGAAATTGCTGGAAAGATTTGGTATGGTGGACTGTAAGTCCATGTCGACACTGATGGAGCTCAACTTTAAGAAGTTGAGTGAAAGCGCTGCTGGGCCTATGCTAGCAAATCCCACTGAGTATCGTCAACTTGTAGGGGCCGTGATGTTCTTAGGGAACATCCGTCCGAACGTATGTTGTGCAGTGAACACTTTGAGTCAACACATGGTTGATCCTCATAACATTCACTGGGTTGGTGCCTAGAAACTCTTGAGATATCTCTGGGGCATGATAGACCATGGGTTGAGATACACTACTGGGAGTTTGAGACTCCGTGGATATACTGATGCCGATTGGGCTGGCAGTGTGGTGGATCACAAGAGCACATTTGGATGCTGCTTCACACTTGGGTCTGCTTCGAGCAGGAAGCAGAAGTCGGTAGCGTTGAGCACCGCTGAGGGCGAATACATTGAAGCATGTATGGCCTGTTGTGAAGCCACTTCGTTGTGAAAGCTCTTAAGTGAGCTATTCGAGCATGTGCTATATGCCACTGTTATCCTTTGTGATAACCAGAGGGGGATTCGTTTGTCAGAGAATCCTGTGTTCCACGATCGATCCAAGCATGTTGATGTCTGGTACCATTTCATTTGGGATATGGTACAGCAGGGCGCCGTAAGGCTCGATCATATAGGAATTGATGAGCAGGTTGCGGATATTCTCACAAAGCCCTTGGGGAAGGTCATGTTCCTAACCTTCCGTGAGAATCTTGGAATTGTGGAGGGACCCTATTTTGAGGGTCCTGTTGGACGATGAGCTCTGAGAGCTCTAGTGGGGCTTTGGGGATAGCTTCTTGGAGCTATATGCAGCCACAGGGCTAGGCTTGCCGAACCTTGTTGGTATGCTTCTGCCCCACCTGATGATATTGAGTTGGTTTACCTCTCTTTGATTTGTGCCCCGTATGCATCCCACCCATGGAGTTTCGGACTCATGGGAAGTACCTCTCATTTGGCCAATGAGGTGGGAAATGTGAATAGAGACCATAGCAAGACCAATGGACGCATCAGAGATTGTCGTACTCTTTATGTCTAGGATGGCACGTGTCCAACCACTTGATCTGGGATCAAGTCTAGTGAGGTTTCGGAACTCCAACTGACTTTTGGTCAGTTAAACCAACTTCGGGTTGGTATGTGACTCCTTTGAGTCCTATAGAGGTTTCAGACCTCTGAGCTGACTTAGGGTTAGCCAAGAGTGATGTCTTTGTGACTGACCTTTTGTTTTGAAATAAAGAAGCCAACGAAGCAAGTTACGGCGGGACGACGCACGATGTTTAGATGGCACTGGTGGATGGAGTTCTCCCTAGTTGAGAGGGAGTGTTAATTTTGGGCAACTAGGTCCAAACTCCATGTTGTGATGCTCAGATGACGATGCCAATATTTTTATTGGATTCCTCTTACGGAGAGGTGTAAGATCGATCTAAAGATCATCTTGATCGGATGAGAAGAACATGTATTTTGAATTTATTCCACGTGTGCAAGGTCGGTCTGGTTTATCCCACATGCATACGAGATGTGTCACACACCCCCACAGATGTATATATATTGGAGAGACTTGGAGTTCATTTCACACACACATTTTGGTGGAGGCAATTTCTTCTCTCTTGGATGGTGATGGAGCAACGTTCTTGGTTCTGTGTTTAGGGCTTCTTGGTGCAGTGTCTTGGTGGAGTATTCTTGATGAAACGTCTTGGGGTTGTGTAGCACATGTTGGTGGCTGACCTTATGAAGACTTTGCTGGTTGAAGCATCCTGCTGATCGCCGTAACATCACCATTCCTTATCTTTGTTTTGGCTTGTCTTCCATCGATCTATTGGTATGTTCTATCTGCATCTTACTTTCATTGTGCCCTAGAAGTTTAAAGTATATTTGCATCTAAGCATAGAACATCTTCAGAATTTTACATCCCCTATTGGAGGGGTTTTACCTTGGCATGATATTTACATCTTGTGATCTATCTTGTTTGGCATTTATTTGATGATGAACAAACACACATAATAAAGAAGAATATAATCACAATTTACTGTGATGAATGGAAAACATAAATTAACATGATGCTATAACCAGTTTTCCAACATGGTTTCAAAGCTAACGTTTACATTAAGGGCAGCTGGAAAAATCACCAACTCATGATCATTATCAAAATTGCACAATCATATAAAAAGCACAGGTCCTATGATTCGATATTGAAGAATTCCAAATTGAGTATAGAAATCCAAGTTCAAGGTACAGGAATTCGAGCTCAAAGGTATAGGTCTAAGAATCATAGTATTCTGTAGTTTAGACATAGAGATAAGGAGAAGACAAAATAAGGACAAATACAAGAAGTCTACTCATAATAAACAGGTCTAAAATTCTAGGAGTATTATGTGAAATTTCCGAAAATCAGAATCCTATTGCAGCAATTGGAAAATATTCTCGTAATTGTTAATTTTGTTCTAACAATTTATTTGCTGTTTCCCAGGACAAATACTCAATACATCACATTGCAACCTTCACATATAAAACTGGAGAAGAATAAAACGCTGGAAGAAATGCTAGCACAAACACATAAAATGAACACAATTATTTTTGGATGAAAATCCTCGGAGAAACCCAACTTGGGAAAACTGGTGCAATAGATGAGGGTTTTCATATTAAGCAACAATGAAAATAATCTGAGTACAACTGGATTGCGAAATTGGAAATCTTACAGAGAAATACTGGTAAGAAAAATCTAGTGAGGAAATTTCCTCACTCCACAGGGAAATCTGGGCTTTGACCTCAACTCCAGGTGAGCCGTCCAAACTGGCTTTGCGCAGCTACTACGTCACACTAGCGCAATCACTTTTGCACTCATCTTGAACCAACTTTACCTCAAGCCGTCTGGTCTACTGCTGTCTGGGAAAATGTCTCTCCTAGCCTCCAGAACCTCTGTCCAGCTTCTGGCACTGAAACTTAGCTTTTCCCACCATAATCAAATTGTCTCTAGAGGCTACTACGCTGCCTCTGCGTCAAACTCTTTATGGCTCTTCTGCCTCTCTGCAAATGCACTAACTGGATCGAGAATTCTACCTTTGACTTCATTGTCTCTGCCCCTCTTCTTCATTGATTTGATCTCACTAGCTCTATCTTCGGCAACTGACTACTGATACTCTGGAAATCGATTTGCTCATGAAATTGAACCTCTCAAGTGTATTATGAGTTCTCCAAGTGCCCATCGACTTCTTCTTATAATCCTCTATTGAGACTCAAATGGACAAGATTAAATCTTAATCGATGGCTAGGATTAACTTGAAGTCGATCCGTGTGAGTTTCTAGATCATTCACACCTTGACTTAATTAATTATGATTAATTAACCATATTCCCTAAGTTTATACTTAGGAAATAGACCCTGGTGAGGAAAGGGTCTATGCCTTCCCCTTTCTGCATCCGGATGCATCTCAGCTTCTCCTCGAGGTATACCTTCCGCTGCTCAGAAGTGCCTTGGTATAGCGTGGCAAGTGCATCCCACATCTGCTTGGTAGTATCTTTGCTAGCGATATACGAGACCACATGATCCCGAACTCCATCTAGGATCAATCTCTTTGATCGCAACATCTCATTTCTGTACCCCTTTAGCTGATCCACATCTGTGGGAACTGCTGCCACTGTGTCAATATATGTTTTCAGGCCAAACTCGTCCAGAAGGAAGGTCATCCTTTGTGAAAATTTCTGAATATTACTTATGCAGAAACCTTACTGTTAAATCTGGTTATACTTCTCCTACTTAATTAAGTTATTAATCTAAAATTTCAGTATTAATATCGAAGTAAACACATTAACAGTACTCATTGATACAGATCTAAACATAATATTTGCACACAGACAAAGTGACACAAGATTTTCTGGACAACTGTCCCTGGAAAAACCCAATGCGGGAAAACAAGACTTCTGGCTGTTGGAGGGTTTATATTATTAAGTAGATTCTAAGTACAACAAATCTGGGCAACTTTTTGGTTAACCCGATAGAGAAATATAAGATTTGCAGCAATACCTGTTGTTCCGAAGACGGAAAACTGGACTGATTCACACCCTCAAACAGGATTTACAGAACTCAGCCCCTTCTGCCTCTAGAAACCCCAGTGTTGCTCTGAAGCCCTCTGCGTCATCCCTGCCAGTCTGCTGATGCCCCTGCGCTGCTCAGGAGAGGGCTGCGTAATCCCAGACTGGGTGACGCAGTCCTTACAATGCCCTGGCTGGTCTCTGCGTAACCCTGATGGCCCCCTGCTGCCTCTTCACTGCCCTTTCTGGGCTTGCGTAGCGGCTAAAACCCTCTGCGCTGCACAGCTGCTGCGTAGCCTCTGCTTCTCTGCGCTGCTCCTAGTTGCTGCTTCTCTGCCTCTTGCTAACTTTTGGCTCTGGGATCAGATCATCCCCTTAGCCAATACTACCCCTCACTACAATTGAAACACTTCTGGAAATTCTTAGCAAATCCGCCCTAGAATTCCAGCTTAGTCTTAGTGCTCTGCCTGTGTGTGTGTGTTCTCCAACTGACCCCAAGCCTTTCCTTTATAATTTTCTCGTTGGGAAACCAACGGTCATGATCTAATCTTGATTCGATGGCTAAGATTAAAAGAAAGCTTGATCCGTGTGACTTAAGTCATTTCCATCACATGTTTAAATTAATTACCTTTAATATTTTAATTTTCCTAAGTTAGACTTAGTGTCCTTAATTAAAAATATTAATTAATTAATTTTCTCTCAAACTGGATGGAAATTCTCAAATCCTTTTCGGGTCTTGGAGATCTAATGTACTGTAGTCCCTCCACAAAGTTTGGGAGCTAGAGCACATTTGAAGCTACCCCAACACTCCACAAATCTCCACACTCCCTCTTAGCAAGGAATGTGCTCTAACACAATACTCCTTCACCCCGAAGCTCTACACTGATCTCTGGTGTGGGTCTCTGCGCTGATGCTTGGCCTGCTGCCCTTCATCACTTCGCTGTTGCTACTCTCCCATACTGCTTCCCATGACGCTACCATTGCCATTGCCACATCCGTACTGCAACTCCCTTTCAATCTGCTGCATCGTGCTATCAACTGATGCACTACAACTCAGTTGCTGAGAGAAACAATTGAAAACTCCTGCCCAATCTTTGACAGACAAGTCAGTTGGATTGCATCCTCATCACTGAAGCTCCATAGGCTGCTGCTCTGCGCTGTCCTCCTGAGCCACTGCGCTGCTGCAACTCTGCTCTGCGTAAGCTAGCCTGCATTGCGCTGCTGAAGTCACATCAACCCTTCTGCGCTGCGCTGCCACGCTGTTGTTGCATTTGCACTGCGCTGCTCCATCTTAGCATTCAGCCTCGCCTCTGCTCCATCTGTGATTCTCTGCACCCACTGCTCCACTTGTCCCGCTACTGTCTTAATTCTCCCGTAGCTCATATGTGATCGAAGAGTTGGGCTACTCAAGGATCCTGCCAACACTCTGTAGCTGCTCTACAGATCCATGTCGCCCCACTTTCATGGTTCATGAACGCTCATGGCTACGTCATCTTCGAAGCCATCGTCCGCCAAAAAAGCCTTGGAGGTAGAAGCTTCCTTGTCCTTCTTCTTTTGAGGACAATTGCTGGCGAAATGTCCTAGTTCGCCGCACTGGAAACACTTGATCTTAGATAGATCATGCTTATTCCTCCCTTGCTACCTCTTTGATGCCAAGGCTGCATCTTCTTTCTCTTCCTTCTTGACCTTACTTGATCCGGTGCTGCACTGTCTCTTGGTGAACCGACAGAGTTCTTCTTGACGGAGGATCGCCCACATACTGTCCCAGTTGGGAAGGTTCGCTCTGCCCAAGATACTTTGGACAAAAGTTTCCTAGTCCTCTGTGACCACATTGAGTGCAGTCCTCACCATCACATCATCCTTCACATTCACTCCTATGGCAATCAACTGATCCCTGATCGCCTGTAATCTGAAAAGGAAGGGGCCGATCTCTTCTCCCTTGGCCATCATGAATAACCACATTTGATTCTCTAGAAGCATTCTCCTCTGGACGGGTCTTCCCTCATATAGGGCGGTTAAGGCTTTCCACATCTCATTATCCATCTTCTTATCGGCTATATATGGTACAACATGATCCTTAACCTCGTCCATTATGAAGCGCCTGGCATGCGCCACTGCTTCATTATGCTTTTCTAGGAGAAGAGTATCGGTTGGCGTGGCTAGGACCTTTTTTGCATGCTCCCTCAGTCTGTATGCCTCCATGACCACCAGGATTCTGGCCTTCCAGACTGCAAAGTTGGACAGACCGTCCAACCTATCCTGATCACGTAGTCCGTGAGGTACCATCTGCTCAGATCTACTCTTTCAGAACAGATCTTCCTCTTCTCGCTTCTCAACTGAAGCTCGGATCTAGTGTCCTTGGCGAAAAGGCACCTTCTACTCCCTCTGACAACTAATTTCCTCCTTGGAAATCTGCCAAACACAACGAATCAGCTCTCTTCGATCCTCTGATCGATCTGCAGATTTCTTTGGCTGGAAATCCTTCGAGAAGCTGTTCTCCTCCTGCTCTTTTTCAACTAGTGCTCAAGTTAATTTCTGCGACTTCAGAAATTTAACCCCACTAGCAACAACTGAAGCTCTGCAGCACTGCTCTGGCACTCTGAATCAATGACTGCAGGACTGCGTCACCCTAGCTAGCCTCTGCGTGGGCAGACAGTCCCAGTACAGCCTCTACGCTTCCTTTGTGCAGTAAGTAAGTGGGTCTGAGTGGAGATTGCATAGGGACTGCGTCACTCTTGCCTCTGCGTGGCTCTGCTCCCCTCTGCTGCTGTGCTGTCCCTTCTGGTTCGACTTTCTGCGGCTGCTGCTGTTTTCTTTGTTACTTTCTGCAGCAAGGATTCTTCAGTTTTCTGCTGGTGATCCTGCTAGATCCGCAATGGCTTTGATACCATGTGAAAATCTCTGAATATTACTTATGCAGAAACCCTATTGTTAAATATGGTTATACTTTTCCTACTCAATCAAGTTATTAATCTGAAATTTCAATATTAATATTGAATTAAACACATTAACAATACTCACTGATATAGATCTAAACAGAATACATGCACACAGACAAAGTGACACACAAGATTTTCTAGACAATTGTCCTCGGAAAAACCCAATGCGGGAAAATAGGTCTTCTGGCTGCTGGAGGGTTTATATTATTAAATAGATTCTAAGTACAACAAATCTGGGCACCTCACTGGTTAACCTGACAGAGAAATATAAGATCTGCAGCAATATCCACTGTTCCGGAGATGGAAAATTGGAATAATTCACACCCTCAAACGTGATTTATAGGACTCAGCCCCTTTCTGCCTCTAGAAACCCCAGTGATGCTCTGAAGCCCTCTGCGTCAACCCTGCCAGTTTGCTGATGCCCCTGTGCTACTTAGGAGAGGGCTGCATAACCCCAGACTGGGTGACGCAGTCCTTACGCTGCCTTAGCTGGCCTCTGCATAACCTTGATGCCCCCCTGCTGCCTCTATGCTGCCCTTTCTGGGCCTATGTAGCGGTTGAATCCCTCTGCGCTGCGCAGCTGCTGCATAGCCTCTGCTTCTCTGAGCTGCTCTTGGTTGCTGCTTCTTTGCCTCTTGCTGACTCTTGGCTCTGGGGTCAAATCATCCCCTTAGCTAATACTACCCTTCACTACAGTTGAAACACTTATGGAAATTCTTAGCAAACCTGCCCTAGAATTCTAGCTTTGTCTCAGTGTTCTGCCTCCGTGTGTGTGTTCTCCAACTGACCCCAAGCCTTTCCTTTATTCTTTTCTTGTTGGGAAACCAACAATCATGATCTCTTCTTGATTCGATGGCTAAGATTAAAAGAAAGCTTGATCCGTGTGACTTAAGTCATTTCCATCACATGTTAAATTAATTACCTTTAATATTTTAATTTTCCTAAGTTAGACTTAGGGTCCTTAATTAAAAATATTAATTAATTAATTTTCTCTCAAACCAGATGGAAATTCTCAAATCCCTTTCCGAGTCTTGGAGATCTCATGTACTCTAGTCCCTCCACAAAGTTTGGGAGCTAGAGCACATTCGAAGCTACCCCAACACTCCACAAATCTCAACACTCCCTCTTAGCGAGGAATGTGCTCTAGCACAACACTCCTTCACCCTGAAGCTCTGCACTGATCTCTGGTGTGGGCCTCTGCGCTGATGCTTGGCCTGTTGCCCTTCATCACCGCGCCGTTGCTGCTCTCCCGTACTGTTGCCCATGACGCTACCACTGCCACTGCCACATCTGTACTGTAGCTCCCTCTCAATCTACTGCATCGTGCTGCTAACTACTGTACTACAACTCAATTGCTGAGAGAAACAACTGAAAACTCCTACCCAATCTTTGACAGAGAAGTTAGTTGGGCTGCATCCTCATAACTGGAGCTCCATAGGCTGTTACTCTGCGCTATCCTCCTGAAGCCACTGCGTTGTTGCAACTCTGCTTTGCGTAAGCCAGCCTGCACTGCGCTATTGAAGGCACATCAACCCCTCTGCGCTGCACTGCCACGCTGCTGCTGCATCTGGACTGCGCTGCTCCCTCTCAGCATTCAGCTCCGCCTTTACTCCATCTGTGATTCTCTGCACCCACTTCTCCACTTGTCTCGCTACTGTCTTAATGCTCCCGTAGCTCTTATGTGATCCAAGAGTTGGGCTACTCAAGGAAGTGCTATCCAAAGTTACTGCTCATGTGTCCATCCGAAGCGATCTGTGTTCATGATAGGTTTGAAATCACCATCCGAATTTTGGTGTCACCTCAGAAGGTACAAAATACAAGTTTTTGTGCAAGTGATTATAGGGTGATTGAATCCAATACTTAAAAGTCTAGCTATACTCCTAATCTCTAGCGAAGAACCTATTGAAGAGAGGAACCAAGGCCAAGCAACATAGAGGCATTCTTAACAATCATTGGAATAGCTTACTACAAGCTACAATCAACATAAGGATCCGAGAGTTGTAGTGCCGTTCCATAGATCCGAGTTACAACCATACAAAGCTACAAAGTTCATCCAACTTACAACCATCTGAATTACTGTCATCCATGAAGAATCCAAGTCTTAAAGTGTGGTGAATACAAAAGTTGCAGATGTCTGAGTTTGAAGCAGGAATACAAAAATCAGAAGATGATACCGAATTGCAGTAAGAACCAAAATAAGTATCAATTAGCGAAATCATAAGGAGACGTATCTAGCTTTCATGAGGCTAGAAGAGTCACCTTGAAAGTACAACAAAACGATCTTGACACCCCTTGAAAGTAGGAAACCATAAAAACAAAATTCTTATCCTTGAAAGCAAGTAAAGTCATTTAGAGACCAATTCTTTGCAAGGAAGGATAAGATGAGTGTTTGTGGAAATATTGAAGCTAACAAAAATTAGTCACCTTGAAAGGAACATCATGAAGAAGAAAAAAAAATCTTGGAAAAACGAGAACTTCAGAAGTTCAAAATTTCAAGATAGGTACCAAATCAATTTTGTGGAAGGAAGACTTTGGTGGAATTTTTGAAATTGGTAGAAGCACATGTACCAAGCTTGAAGATTTATAATAGTCAAAAGTAAAGCTACAGTTAGTCGCTTTTGTGAAGAGCATTGTTCTTGAGAAGACCATGACATCAATGGAAGGAGCAGTACCTTGAATTGTGAAGAAGGCCTCATAAAGATGTTAGCTGTGGTATTCTTGGAAACATTAGGAAGATTGTAGCAACTATGGAAGTTAAATTATCTTGAACAATGTGGCAGGCCTTCAACGATCATGGTTGACTAAGGTATGTAGTCATAAGGTATGTGCATTTGCATAGTTGAAAGGTTTATCTTTTGATTGTGTTAGTATTTTCTACGCATGTCTTGATCATAGGGTATGTAGACTTCATCATTGAAATCTAGGGATTACAAAACCCTAGATGATGTTTGAAGTAGAAAACCCTTGTCAAATGAGAAACCCTAACCCTAATTTGATAGAAAACCTAGGTCTTGACTTCTAGCATTTGTAGTCATCATCTTGATGAAGGTCATTGATTTTGTAAAAACCCTAGTTGGTACTTAGAAAGCCTTGTCAAGAGAAAACCCTAATCGTTATATATTTGTTCCCTTGTAAGAAACCCTAAAATTTGGTTTTTAGGGTTTGTAAGTAGTCTAGGGTAAATGGAAAATCCTAGTAAGGGTAGAATTGGATTTTAGACTCAAACCCAAGGATTGATGTTTCAAAAATAAATATCAAGAGAATTAGGGCTTGGATCTGAAAACCCTGGGAATTCTCCCTCTCTAAGATTCCATGAAAACCTTAGAGTAACAAAACTGTCTTCATGCTCTTGTATATGTATATTTTGCTTGGTTGTACTTGCTATTAGCCTATTAAAGGTTGCAGGTATAAGCGAGATAAGAAGGAGAAAGGGGAAAAGCAACTATTGTGCTTGATGATGACTCCTTGAAAAATAATGAGCATGATGAATGGAGGGAATGGTAACTTGGTAATCAAGTTGGATCCTTGGGAACTCTGATAAAGATAGACACCTAAGAAACCAGATTCGACCCTAACCCCTGTCCTGTCTCGAATTAGGCGAATCAGACATGATTCAGTGGGAGTCGGGACATGTGTCCTCCAGGTCATGCCCGATCGTGTCCAGGACCGACTCCATCGTGTCCCGATTCTGGAACACAAGTCCCCTTGTTTGGTGTGTCGTGCAGCCCATAAAGGGTGGTTTTGGCCCATTTCACCCTCACTTTTCACTTTCTCTCTTGCTGTAGGTGTGTGGGAGTGAATAGCAAAGGGTTTGGGAGAATTTTGAAGGCAATTCAAGCAACAGGTAGGTGTATTTTGTCTCTATTTTTTTTGCATTTTTATTACAGCAGTTTGCATGTGCATTTTTTTACAAATTTGTGCATTTTTTCTTTATTTTTTTATAGCATTCATTTCTCAATCAAGGTCAGCAAGGAAGGGGCAAAAGAAGGGGAAGAATGTCCCCATTGGAGATGCCCCTCCTGTTCCAATTTCATCAGGGTCTACAAGTGCTCCTTCTATTGGAAGTGGGGTTGTAACAACAACTTCAAATGTTGAGGGAAGACAACAACCTCAAGATAACAAATATCCCTTGTGGAAATATGTCACAAGAGAGCAAGGGCCATGTAGCAAGTTGAAGGGAGGAGGTAATGTTGCTTGGAAATGCAACTATTGCCACAATAATTTCATGAGCATATATTACCGTGTGAAATCTCATTTGTTGGCTCTACCAGGTTGTGGAATTGCAACATGTACACAAGTGTCTTTAGATAAGAGGAAAGAAATGGAAAAAGAGGCCAATGTTGGTATGGCAAAGGTGGCTGCAACATCTAAAAAAAACAAGAATGATGATCCCCTTCCATTCTTGAGGAAAAGCAACAACAAATTTCCATTGGAGAGTTTTGGTGGGGGACAAGCAACAAAAAGAAAGGCAGTGGCACTTGGTCTAATGGACAAGATTTTTCAGAAAGAGAAACGGGAAGAGCTTGATCTCACCATTTCATTCTTTGTCTATGAGAACTTCATATCCTTTAATGTTGCACGCTCACCTTTATTTATTCAGATGTGTTGAGCTCTAACTCAAGGGGCTCCATCAGGGTATGTGCCTCTTGGGTCAGAGAAGCTTAGAACCACATTGTTGACTAAGGCAAAGAAAGAGGTGGAAAAAATGTTTGAGCCTATTAAATCAGCATGACCAACATCTGGGGTTAGTATTGTTCTTGTTGAATGGACAGATCCAACATGCCACCCACTCATCAACTTCATGGTGTCTTCCTTGAATGGTTTAGTTTTCTTGAAATCAATGGATGCACTTGGACAATACAAGGATGCACAATATATGGGTGAGTTGTTCATTCAAGTTATTGAAGATGTAGGTGTTGATCCTTGTGTGCAAATCATTACAAATAATGCACCTATTTGCAAGGTTGTTGGCATGATTGTGGAAGCTAAATATCCACAAGTATTTTGGACACATTGCATTGTCCATTCTTTGAATTTGGCACTTAAATCTATTGCTTCTGAAGTGCTTTGGATTGGAAGTATTGTTGAGGATGCACGACATATTCACAACTTTGTACAAAATCATACAAATACCCTCACTATCTACAAGGAGTACACCAATCTATCATTGTTGAAGATTGCAAATACACGGTTTGCCTCCTCTTTAACCATGTTGAAGAGGTTGAGGGAGGTCATGACCGCTCTTGGGGCCATGGTTATTTCGGTGTTTTTGGTATTTTTGGAGAAAGATAGATCAAGCAACTTCAAAAAGAATGAAGTACACAATGTTAGATGATGCTTGGTGGGAGGGGGTAGATCTACTTATTAAGATCATGGACCCTATCATTCTTTGCTACGATTTGCAGATACAAACCAACCCATCCTAGGAGAGGTTTATGAGGGATGGCATTCCATGATTGAGTCTGTGAGGAGCATTATTTTATAGTGAGTGCCTCGAGTATGAGACATCATCAGAGGCCTTATTCACCACCATATAGGATATTCTTGTCAGCAGATGGGACAAGAATTGCACACCTTTGCATGGTTTGGCTCACTCATTGAACCCAAAATACTATAGCCATGAGTGGCTGAATGGTGGACCTACTTGCAGATTCCCTCCTCACATAGATGGTGAAATTTCACTGGGGAGGAAAGATGCATTGAGGCAGATTTTTCAGGATAAAGCATCCCTTGATGAGGTGGAGGATGCCTTTGCAGAGTTTTCTACTGGCATTGGTCGATTTGCAGGATATGATATGATTAGAGATAAGGGGGCTAAGAAGCCCTATTCTTGGTGGGCAACTCATGGGGCAACAAACCCTCCTCTACAGTAGTTAGCCATGACGCTCCTCTCTTAGGTGACCTCATCCTCTTGTTGCGAGAGGAATTGGAGCACATATGGGAATTTTGATTGTATCAAGAAGAGCAGGCTTGAGCAGTCCAGGGCAGAGACAATGGTGTATGTCCACACCAACCTTCGTCTTATTTACAGGCAGAGGGATGATTGGTTGAAGGGAAAGACAAAGATGTGGGATGTCTTTCCTAATGATATGGGTTTGGACAACAGTGTTGAGTTGGCATTGGCCAACTTGGATCTTAATGAGCCAGTGCTAGAGCGTGTCACTTTTGATGATGGTGATATTGTAGAGGGGTCATCCTCCACACCAATAGATGCAGGGATGACATTGGATGCAGAGGAGGAGGATGCAACAGAGGAGAGTAGTGGTGACCATGATGATGACAATGATGCTGATTTTGATGATGATGATTGATGACTCATGAGCTACCTATTGCCTTAAGGCTTGTAGTTCTTTTGTATTTTCTATTTCTATTTGCCATTGGCATTGCTACTACCTATGTAACACATTTTGATTTTGATGACTTAATGAGAACATTGCAATATCTTGTCTTTCTCCTATTGGATCATTAATGAATATGTCACAATTGTATTTGTATGCATAATGTTACTTTGTAAAACTTACATCTAGATGAAGTTCTATGTTTGAATCCATGCATTTGTACCATGAATGAGCATTTGTATATATTTAATAAAATAATATTTAACGTGTCCTGTTCTGGGGGGTCAATGTGCACGTGTTGGACACTCGAATCCTCGTGTCCTTCGTGTCCCGTGTCCCTGTGTTAGGTGACTTAAGATAGACACATATAAAGTTAGACCATGGATGTTTTTATTGAAGAAGACGGTTATGGTGAGGTATACATGATGATAATTGAGGCAAATTCAACCATATGGATGTTGAGGGAAAGCTCCACATTTGGTAACCAACATCTATGAAGATCAAGATGTGTTCATCTTGGATTTGGAAGGTAGCAATATGAAGATAACCTGAAGGTCTAGAAGGGAGATTGCTTTCGTAAGAAAGCTATGGGTAGCTTGAAGATTGGGAAGGTTCAATAAAAAGGCTTCATTAATAAAGACGAGATGAAAGTGATGAGAAAGATGGATGACCTGGAATCTATCGTGAGAAGATCGCTCCATGATTCATGATACCAGAAGAATGTTTCAAGATGTGGTGGAAAGAAGGAGCCATGCAAACTATGAAAGACAAGAGGGAGGAATTGTGGTTGAGACTTCTTTGAGGAAGTTGGAATCTCCTCTAGGTTTGAGAGGGAGTAGGAGTCTCCTTGAATTCTTGCAGGATATGTTCTCTGGCTAAAAGGAGAAAAAAGATGACTTCCCTGTTTGAGAGGGAGTATGGTTGGGCACTGGTTCTCCCTGTATCATGTACTAGACCACGACTAACAACCGTAAGTCTAGTGCATGCATCACAGATAGGGAGAATGTTGACTTGTTTGGTTCTACTTGTGTCAAGTACCTTGATGAATAAGCATCTTGGAGAGATATTCTTAGAGTCATTTAATGTGATGGATTAGGATGGAGATCCTATGTCACATGGACTTGGATAAGAATGGTTCGATGGTAGGATTACTCTGGGTATCCTAGGTGGAGTATGTACCATGATGAGGCGGTATGGTGTCCTATGGAATGCCTCCCAACATTGTGCTCTAATCTTGTGAGAGATAGTGTGTACCCATTAAGGCCTTGGGTAATGTGACAATGCTGACTATGATGAGTGATGCTTATCAATTTGATTCTCTCCTTATAAGAACATTTCAAATGGAGTATTGTCCTTGTACCGGTTGGACAATTATGAATACCTCCCTAGTTATGAGGAAGTGTTGGAAATTGTAACTAGTTTCGGTCTTCATAATTGTCGTTTGTGTCATTCTTATGTATTGTCAAAAGAAAAGAAAAGAAAATTTTATTATAAAATAAAATTGACTTATTAAAGCATGGGTTTCATGCTTGGGTCAATGGTCACTAGGTCAAAGCACCCATAGTGTGCTCTAGGTTTGTGGCAAGGTTTTAGTCATGATGTAAATAACTCCATTGGGCACTTATAACAAAAGAGAAAAATAATATTGGATAACTAGAAAGGTCTAAAAGACCTTCAAGATCTCGTCGGCCAACTACTGTACAAGTCAGCCAAAATGGGCTTGTTCTATCCCAATACAAAGACTATATAAAGGAATATTTCGACTCCCTTGAATGATACATTGGATTTATATCACTCTCACTCTGATCTGTGGCTAGAAGATAATGCGAAGTCTTGGAAGAGGAAGGAAGACCAACGAAGGAGAGAAGAAACCCTTTAGGATACAAATTTCTCAAGTCTGCCTTGGTTCAACCTTCACATGTAAGTTTCTTTGAAGTCTCTAATCTTACCATAGGGCCGAAAAAGTGCAGAAGCTATTGCAGTCTCATTTGAAGGTATAATCTCCTTGAAGGTAGTTGGCTTGATCTTGGAGGATCTTGTCTTTAGGTCTTTGGTCTTGGAAGTCTCATTTGAAGTTGATAAGAAGAGAAGTTCTTGCAGGGTTTCCCTTGTTGGAGGGGTTTTACCCTGGCATGATGCCTATATCTTGAGTTCGTGTGATCTATATTGTTTGGCATTTATTTGATGATGAAAGAACACACATAATAAAGAAGAATATAATCACAAATAACTATCATGAATGGAAAACTTAAATTAACATGCCTCCCTAACCAGTTTTCCAACATCACAAACCTACTTTATACTTATAATGCTTATGTGATGGACAAGATTGGGTTCCACATATAGAGTGATCAATCCAAGCACTTTGTCGTTCTTTAAACATACGCAATCATACCTATCGTTAGTTGCTAGTGGAAGTGGCTTGTCCAAGACTCCAAATACATCTATAAACCCTTATTGTGAAGTAGAGCTGACATTTGAACAACCATGCATGATAGTTAGCCCTGTTGAGGTAGGAGAAAAGCCATTTACCATTCATGGATTTCAAAACACTAGTGCAGATTTGCAGCAACTTGTGTCTGAAATAAGGAAAAAAAAGAGTGCGTTGCCATCAAGGAGAGGCCAGAAGGCTTAAATTTTCCAAGAAACCAAAAAAACCTTCAAAGTAGGGTTTATCTAGTGAATATAAGAGTAACAAAACCCTAAAATCTAGCCGTTATCCAAAAAAAAGTGCAAAAAACCCTAATTTCAGATTCACACTAGCTGTGATACCATGTTAAAAGTCACGAGGTAGAGGATTTGTGGTGAATTATCCAACAAGCCCTAGTCCATTAAGATGAATAAGCTGAAATATACAACACTTTAATGATAACACAAGACTTCAAGAGAGTGTATAACACAAAGTATATGTGCTTTTAGGAAAAACAATGAACAAAATCACTTGAATGAGATGATCTTAGAAATGAGGGAAGTGGTTTATTTACAACACTCTACTATGGTTGTGGTTTTAGCCTTGAGCAGAGTAGGCCAACATTTTTCTAAAATACAATAAAGTGTAATAATGGGTGTAACAACCTCACAACTATCCACATATCAGCTCATAAAGGGATTCAACTACCCACATAGTGTGTTGGCAGCCTGGCATAAGGCAAAAGTGGATGGCCCTTAGGAGAAAATTTTTCTCCTCATGTGAAAGCTAGCCAACCAACAACCCCGTGATGGTCAACACATAAGATTACACCAAAATTCTCCACCCATGGCTCCGACCAGATCTCTCTACCATCTAGCATTCTTCTTAAAGGAAGGTGGGTCATCTCCGATGTTATCAAAACTAGATCGAAGTGGTCAGAACTGATTGGTCTGATTGGTTGGAGGGAAAACTAATTTGGACGAGTGAACCAGAATGTTCTTGTATGAAACTGCCTGGTTCGATACTAAACTGGCCGATTTGATATCGAATTGGTTGGTTTTGTACAATTTTATCAAGGACCCTCTAAACAAAATTATTTCTTCTAGAAAGTTATGATTTATGATTGGGGAAGCCTAGTATTTGACCAAATTGCCCTACTAGTGCTATACAATTAATGATAATGTTAAATTTCTTAAACTAAAAGTGACTTACTTAAATTTTTAACATTACCATGAATCAACTTTGGATGTTTGGGAGTGGTTTCAAACTCATTGGATTTCATATGGAAAAAGGAGAATTTTAAATCCACTCAAATCCAACAATCTTAATATTTTTTTAGGATTTTAGGATTGGGGGGATTGCAATGTTTCCATTGGATTTTGTCATGTACTTGTGTTTTTAATTATACAAGTTATTTTCATAATTATTCAAAAAATAGCGAAGTAAACACACTGCAGATCTACACATACATATAGATCAAGTACTGAAGCATAAAGAATACATGACAAAGGACACAATATTTTTTGGACAATGTCCTTGGAAAAACCCAATGTGGGAAAACCAGTGCAACAACTCTTAGAGGGTTTTATTATTATGCAGAATATTAGAATACAATCAAGGGCACCAGTAGTGGTTTGCCCAATAGAGAAATCACGATAGATGTACCTCTATCACTCGAAGATAGAAAATATGGCTGATTCAACTGAGGCTTCACACCTTTTGTAAACGCTGAATACGAGCTCTTTTTGGGCCAACTGGAAACCCCAGTGCTGCCTCTCCCACCACTACGTCCTTGCTAGAGCCTCTGCGCAACATAGGCTACTCCTATGTCACCCCTCTGGGCTTAGCGCTGCCTCTGCGTCACCCTGATGAGCCTGGGTCAGCCTCTGTGCTGCCTGTGCATGAGCCTAGCTGGGTTGCGTCCCTCCTACTAGGTCTCTGCGCTGCCTGGTAGGAATCTGCCTCTCTACCTTTGTATTCTCGGCCGCAGATCTGAATATCTCTCGCTGATCTACCCCTTACTAGCACTGCAAGCTTATTTGAAAATTTTCAGCAAACCACGCCCCAGAATTTCGACTTAGCTCAAGTGCTACCGCTTTGTGTTTCTTCTCCAATTGACCCCAAGCCTTCCTTTAATACTTTTCTCATTGAACATTCGACAGCTGTGATCTAATCTCTAATTGACGGCTAAGATTAGAGAAGTCTTGATCCACATCACTTAGAACATTCTCACCCACATGTCTCAATAAATTCGCTTTAATTATTTAATTTCCCTAAGTTAGACTTAGGTTCTCCATTAAAAGAATTAATATTTTTAATAACTTAGTTTCCGGGTGGAATTTCTCCAAACTATTTCTGGGTCTTGGAGATCTCATGTGTTCTAGCCCCTCCACAAAGTTTCGGAGCTAGATCACATTCAATTCTACCCAAAATCTCAACACTCCCTCTTAGCGAGGAATGTTCTCTTGCAACACTTCATCCTGAAGCATCACCTTGATCCATGACATTGACCCCTTGTGTTGTTGATGCTTGGCCTGCTGCCCTTCATCCTCTGCGCTGCTGCCTTCTGTACTGCTGCCCATGTCACTGACACTGCATCATCTGTACTGCAGCTCCCTCTCAAATACTGCATCATGCTGCCCATAGCATTGACACTGCTAACTGCTGCACTGCATCTTAGCTACTGAGAAGTAAGCAACTGAAGGACATCACCCAAAATACTAATAGACAAGTCAGTTTGGCTGCATCTCGATACTGAAGCACTCTTTGTTGCTGCTTTACGCTGACTCTTTGAAGCTCTGCGTTGTCTGCTGCTCTGTACTGCGTAAGCATTGCCTCTGCGCTGTTGAAATCCCATCAGCCTCTACACTGCTGCTGCCTCTCCTCTGCGCTGCTCCAGTCTTCAGCGTCCCAACACTGCCATAGTGCCTCCATGATCCTCTGCACCAACTAACTCTAGTCATCCTGCTACTGTCTTTAAGGACTCCTGTAGCTCGTATGTGATCCAAGCGTTTGGGCACCTCAAGGATCCTGTCCCTCACTTGTAGTTCAAGAGAACTACAGATCAATGCCGCCCCACCTCTTCTCTCGAGGTACATGAGCACTCATGGCCACATCATCATCGCTGCCATCATTCCCTTTGGCTACCGCAGCCTTGGAATCTGAATCTTCCTTGCCCTTCTTCTTCTGAGGACAAGTATTGGCAAAGTGTCCTAATTCGCCACATTTGAAGTACCAGACTTTTGAGAGGTCCTTCTTCTTCCCTTGCTGCTACCTCTGTCCCTTAGATGCGAGAGCCGCATCTTCCTCGTCCTCTTTCTTGATCTTGGCTCCTCCACTGCTGCTGCCCCTCTTGGTTATTCTCTTGATTTCTTCCTGACGAAGGATTGCCCACATGTCCTCCCAGTTTGGAAGTTGTGCTCTGCCCATAATACTTCAGACAAAATTCTCCCAATCATCGGTGACAACATTCAGGGCAGTCCTCACCATGAGACCGTCATCATGAGTTGACCCCATTGTAACTAGCTCATCTCAAATAGCCTTCAATCTAAGGAGGAAAGGATTGATTTCCTCTCCCTTGTGCATCTCAAACATTCGCATCTGATTCTCCAGAAGCATCTTCCTCTGGATGGAGCTACCTTGATACAACGTTTCTAGTGCCTGCCACATTTCATTTGTCGTCTTCTTCTCGGTAATATGTGGGTCCACGTGATCCTTCACCCCATACATGATCAAGCGCTTAGCCCGCTCCTGATTTTCCTCATACTTCTTTAAAGGATCAACATTGACTGGAACGACCACAAACCTCTTGACATGGTCTCTGATACGATACTTGTGAAGGATTGACAGGATCCTGGCTTTCCAGATGACAAAGTTACACATCGTCCAACCTGTCCTGATCTCTCAATCTGTGTGAGGCCATCTCTGCTCAAAAATGTCGAAGCCAAAACCTCTTCTCCCTTCTACTGCTGTTGCTCTCAGCAAGAGACCAGATCTGGGTTTCTTGGCGATAGAAACCCTCTAGAGACTACGCTCCCTCTGAATAGTGATTTCCCTCCCGAAAATCCTCCACCAACTCTGTCGAATTTGCCCTCTATGATCACTTCACTGATTGAATCTCAGATTTCTTGGCTAGAAACTCTGCTGAGGAATTGTTTCCCCTTACTTTGTCAACCCTAATAGACACTGTTATGCACCGGCAGAAACAATGCCCCACCAACAACTTCGAAGATCAAACTGCACTTCCAGCCACGACAAACAACACAACGTCACTCCCTTTCGGATTGCGTCACCCTCTTAGGCCTGTGTCAGCCTTTGCGTCAACTCTGTGTGAGCTTGATAGGTGTTGCGTCACCCTTCTGGGCCCGTGTTAGCCACTGCGTGAGCTTTACAGGCTATGCATCACTCTTGCAGGGTATGTGTTGTCCCTCTGGTGCTACGCTGCCTTCTTCTGGATCTGTGCAAATTCAGCCACCTTCCTGCAGCAAAATACTTCGCCGTTTCGCTGATGGCGTCAACTCCCCCTAATCTGCAATAGCTCTGATACCATGTGAATTTTTCTGAAACTACTTAATATAAATTTCTACTGCAGAAATCTGGTTTACTTCTCCTACTTGTGTTTTTAATTATACAAATTATTTTCAGAATTATTCAGAAAATAGCCAAGTAAACACACTGCAAATGTACACATACATACATATTAAGTACTGAAGCATAAAACATACATGACAAAGGACAGAATATTTTTTGGACAATGTCCCCGGAAAAACTCAATGCGGGAAAACCGGTGCAATAGCTCTTAGAGGGTTTTATTATTATGCAAAATATCTGAATACAATCAAGGGCACCAGTAGTGGTTTGCCCAACAAAGAAATCACGACATATGTACCTCTATCAGTCGGAGACAAAAAATATGGCTGATTCAGCTGAGGCTTCACACCTTCTGTAAATGCTGAATACGAGCCCTTTCTGGCCCACTGGAAACCCCAACGTTGCCTCTCCCGACACTGTATAAGCTCTGTGTCCCTACAAGAGCCTCTGCACAGCACAAGCTGCTCCTGCGTCACCCCTCTAGGCTTAGCGTTGCCTCTGCGCCACCCTGAAGGGCTTGCATCAGCGTCTGCGTTGCCTCTACGTGAGCCTGGCTAGGTCTCTGCACTTCCTGGTACGGATCTACCTCTCTACCTATGTATTCTCTGCCTCAGATCTGAATATCCTTTGCCAATCTACCCCTCACCAACGTTGCAAGCTTATTCGAAAATTCTTAGCAAACCACGCCCCAGAATTTCGATTTAGCTCAAGTGCTACCGCTCTGTGTTTCTTCTCCAACTCAGCCCAAGCCTTCCTTTAATACTTTTGTCGTTGAACATTCAATGATCATGATCTAATCTCTAATCGACGGTTAAGCTTAGAAAATACTTGATCCACGTCACTTAGAACATTTTCACCCACATGTCTAAATTAATTCACTTTAACTATTTTATATCCCTGAGTTAGACTTAGGATCTCCATTAAAATAATTAATATTTTGAATAACTTAGGTTCCGGGTGGAATTTCTCCAAACAATTTATGGGTCTTGGAGATCTCATGTGTTCTAGCCCCTTCTCAAAGTTTCGGAGCTAGAGCACATCTGATGCTACCCAAAATCTCAACAGGAAGGGCACTATTAGGGAGCCACTGATTGATATAGCATGTACAAGGTAATCCATACTTACCACTTTCCATCTCTCTCGATTATCAATCTCCATTCTCTAGGCTGGTAGTCATTTTCCATTGGGATTGGCACCTTATATCCACACCCTTGAGTTAGGGCCTTGGAAATTGGTATTAGAGATTGATGCAATTAAAAGAATGTTAGAAGCATATACAACCACAATGAAAATATAAAATGGAAAGGATGGTTGGGACATATTTAGTGCATGGGAAAAATCCTAGCATGAAATTTACCCCGTAATTAGCCATCATCTAGTTTCACAAGCATTCAATGCTTCATCTAAGGAAAATGAACCCTTGAATGTCCCAACCTCGATGAGCACGAGACTACTGTCTTATAGGGGTATAAGAAAAGCACAAAGCAAGCTTGGGATCCTAAGCTATGCGCTAAATAAAGAGAGATCATTAAAGTAAAAGGTGCATTAGAGGGATGGAGAAACTAGACCGAGGAAAGCGGTAAGTAATGCCACCCTGATTTCTCCCTCTGTACATCATTACACTTAAGATGTTGGACCCCCATTAGCTGATCTCATGGCTGTGTCAACTTCGTTGAAGTATCTCCCACTCCATGACTACCATATCACACCCACTTATGGATTGATGGGCTAACCTGGGACGTTTCACTCCCTTTTGGGGACAAAAAACACCCAATAGGGTTCTTGACCTAATCATCCTTGACAAAAGTGAGGTAACTTGCTTATAGATCTTGATCTAGTTAGACATTTGTGTTGAGATTTTGCGGTAGCATCGGATGTGCTCTAGCTCCCAAATTTTGTGGAAGAGCTGGAGTACATGAGATCTCCAAGACCCAAAAAGCGTTTGGAAAAATTCCATAAGAGATATTCAAATAATTAATCTTTTTAATTAAGGACCCTAAGTCTAACTTAGGAAAATTAAAAGATTAAAGTGAATTAAATTAAACATGTGATGAGAATGACTTAAGTGACATGGATCAAGCAGCTTCTAATCTTAGCCGTTGATTAGAGATTAGATCACAGTCGTTGGTTTCTTAATGAGAAAAGTATAAGAGAAGGGCTTGGGGTCAGTTGGAGAACACACACATTGGTGGAGGACTGAAGCTAAGCTTAAATTCTAGGGCATGGTTTGCTAAGAATTTCAGGAAGAGTTTGCAGTGCAGTGAGGGGAAGTATTGGCAAGGGGACGATATGATCCCAGGACAAGAGTACAATAGCGGCAGAGAGGTAGCATACCGAGCAGTGCAGAGGAAAACCAGAGCCATGCAGTCCAACAGAGGCGACGCAGAGGCAGCAGTTGCCACGCTGGGCTGACGCAAGCCCAGCCAGGGCAACTGTAATATTCCCAATTAGCAACAGCTAATTGGCAATATTAATTTTTGCTCAGATTTGGCTTTTCTAATGTTCAGTCATAAAATAAATGGGTGACGCAACCCATAACCCAACTGAGGAGAAATAAACTCCCTAAATTCACTTAGACAATATTCTGATTTCAGCGTGGGGCCCAGGGGAGCCAAGTGACAACGCAAAGGCAGCCCAGTGGCAGCGTGGGCCAGGATAGTGTAGAGTAGGTAGGGCAACGTGGCAAGAGGAGACAGCGCAGCATAGTGGGGCCCAAGGGAGAGTTAGGGTCTCAAGCATAAAATGAGGGAGAGGCTAGCTACTCATTCATTCTATTATGCATCTTCAAAATTTCTGTTTAACAGATATTGAGCACTCTTACGCTGTTTAGCTAAGTCTGCAAGCACTGTTCATCACACAGGTGTCTCTGAGCAGAGATCCCAACCTCAGCGTTGGGGGACTTCGAGTGCCCGCTCAAGTGAGGAGCTTTACCTTGAGTTTTCAGAGCAGAGAACGCAACATCAACCATCTAGGAGTTACACAGTCTTGAGGCAGCGTAGTCTTTCAAAGGAGTTACGCAGTCTTGGAGGAGGGTAGCTCCGGGAGAGAGGGATATTCAGTAGTTTCAGCCAGGGAGAAGTGTGAGGGGATCAACCCTTCACAAGTGATCTTTTGGAGTAGTTTGATGCCAGCATTTCCAGCCATTCACCCCAAAGGCCAGCATACTCATCAGGAGGGCGTAATTTTTCCAAGGGGGTCATATTCCGTGGTTAGCCTTTCCAGAATTCCTTCCTGGGTTTTTTCGGGGTTTTCGAGGAGAGTTCATAGACGGAGTTTCACAATTTTCTGAGCAGGGGAACAACCCCAAAGAGCAACTCCATTCCAGCCAAAAGTAGCATTTTCCAGTAGTAGCAGCAGTAGCTCAGGGAGTTACGTAATCCAGAGAAGAAGCAACCATTCCTAGCAGGGTTTTGAGAGTTATTTCAGCTTGCTTTGAACAAGCCAAGGTGCCATCATTCTGATCACCTCTTGTACTCATTCCCTCTTTCAGATTTATAATAAAATGGCTCAGCGTTTCTCAATGTTTGCAGTGCTTTTCATGGTGTCTCTCTATTTGCTGTAGTTTTTGTTTATGTTTCTTTGTATTGTTGTTTATTTCCCATTCGGAATATTACAGTGGTATCAAAGCTCATAAACTTGGCTCAGCTTGTGGAGCAGATCAGTCTATGACACTTGGAGACAAAGAATACATCACTTATCGGAAGCAGCGGTACAAGAGCTGAGAGCGGAGGCTCGAGGCCACATTTGGAGAGGGGGACAACGTTCTAGTAATGGACGCAGCGGAGGAAGCACCTATGGTAGAGGAAATTGATGACGAGAAGGAGTTCGAGAATCTCCTCTTGAAGACCGTACAGGAGCTCTCCAGGAGGATAAAGGAGATGGGTCAGAAGATTGCTGGGGAGAATAGACAACGTATAACCCCAAGGGATTCTCAAATCAGAGAGGGGTCCGACACTTCCCATCACACGCAGGAGCAGAACACAGCGCAACAGGTGGTGCTACGCACTCCCCCACGTTCCACTATGCCCACATTCTTGACTGCAGGTACAGGAACAGGAGGACCCCAAGAGCCGAAGATGGCTGATTACGGGGACTACTTTGCCGAGTATCAGTCATATGGGTGAGAGTTTGATGAAGCTCTCTCTTTCCACGATTTCTGCAAGCTCAAGAACAACAACAGACCCCGCAACCAGAACAGAGGAGGTGGGTACACGCAGGGAGGTGAGCTACAACATACCATGGGCAGATTTTTTTTGCCAACTTATGACGGGTCATCTAAATGTTCAACAAAAGCTTCGGTAGAAAAGCTGGACATTTACTTTTAGCTTAACTAGATGGTAGAGGTGGAGGACATCAAGGTGTCAGCGTTGCACCTTGAGGGGGAAGCCCATGACTGGTGGTTCCATGGGATGGCCGCACTGGGTCACTCAACAATGACAACGTATGCAGAGTTCACCTGGAGATTGGTGGAGAGGTTTGACCGGAAGGATTTGGAGGAGCATTTTGTCGAGCTGACCAAGCTCAAACAGACCGAGAACCCAAAAAATTACATTTCTGAGTTCTTGAGACTTTTAGTGATGGTGCCAGACTTGTCCGCAGCTAGGAGGATTTACATATTTATTGATGGGTTGGCAGAACCTTTGCGTGGGTTAGTCAGGTCCACTAGGCCAGCTACACTTCAGGATGCAGTTGGGAGGACAAGAGACTTGCAGGACGCTTTGCCCAAAACGAGAGCTCCTTTCCCCTAGAGACTAGCATTTTAGCGGAAGGGGAAGGACACGAGAGTTCCACCACAGAAGGGGAACCAAGGCCGAGGGCCTTTGGACGATGATACCTGGAGAGACTTGAGATGGAGGAAGCTATGCTTCACATGCCAGGAGCCATGGGCACTAGGTCATCGATGTGCTGCAGGCACATTACATCAAGGTCTTCTCCGACAGTGAGGGAGAGGAAGATGCTTATGAGGAGATAGAGGGAGAGGCCAGCGTTGTAGCACAGAGAGGTGATCATCCACCACCACCTCCCCCAGGAGCAGGAGGGGTAGCGTTTGCACCCATAGGAGGAGTCCTTGCATCTTTGCGAGGAGTTCCGAAGTATTTGACATTGCGTGTCCGAGGCACTGTGCAAGGGCAGCGTATTTTAGTTTTGGTAGATAGAGGGGCCACTCATAACTTTATTGATGCTCAGCTAGTAGAGAGGAGGGGCATACCGATGGAGAGTTTTGACTGCTTCTTAGTGCTAGTACTGGGTGCCAAAACCATGCAATGTATGAGATATGTTCCAACATTGGCAATGACCATGGGGACCTACACGATGACAGACCACTTCTTTGTGGTTGACATCCCAAATACCAATGTGGTATTGGGAGTGCAGTGGCTGATTACGCTAGGTAAGGTCACCACAAACTGGGAGACACTGGAGATGGAGTGGACAGACAAGAAGAGCGGAAAGCATGTGATGATCAGAGGCATGCACACATACCCTCCGCAGACACTTTCAACACACCAGATGGAGGCAGACTTCTTGAAGGGAGATAGAGAGTGGGCAGTAGAACTGCATATTTCAGAGGCAGGGGCCACAAGGCAGTCAGTTCACCCAGATGTGCAGTCAATATTGGATAGGTACTCCACGCTTTTTGGGGACATACCACTGGGGCAGCCACCGGACCGAGGGTTTGAGCATACCATTGAGTTCGAGCAAGGTCTCCAAGCAGTGATCACCACCCCCTATAGGCACCCCAAGGCCTACAGGGATGAGATTGAGAGAGCTATCCATGAGCTCTTAGCACTGGGGCACATCCGGCTCAGTATTAGCCTGTTTGCTTCTTCTGTTGTTCTGGTAAAGAAGGATGGCACATTGCGGATGTGCATCAACTACAGGGCACTCAACAAAAAGATGATGAAGAATTGATACCCCATTCCCAGGATTGATGAGCTAAGGGGATCGAAATTCTTCTCCAAGATCGATATGAGGTCGGGGTACCATCAGATTAGGGTGAGGGATCAGGATGTCCACAAGACTGCATTCAGGTGGCATTATGGCCAGTTCGAGTTTTTGGTGATGCCCTTCGGGCTAACCAACGCACTGGCCACCTTTCCATCTTGCATGAACCACATCTTCCGTGGTTAGTTAAGGAAGTTTGTGCTGGTGTTCTTTGATGACATGCTTATATACAGCCGCGCTTGGGAGGTGCACTTGTAGCACATTGAGGCCGTACTATGTATTTTGGAGGAACAACATTTCTATGCTAAGTTCTCCAAGTGCGAGTTTGGGTTGACAGAGATGCTCTACTTGGGGCATATCATTGGTGTGGACGGAGTGAGAGTCCATGAGGAGAAGGTCTGGGCCATCCGAGAATGGCCAAAACTGAAGAACGTGACAGAACGCCGGGGATTTGTGGGTATCTACACTTACTACTAGAAGTTTGTCAAGGGGTTTTCTCAACTTGTTGCACCCCTCACAGATCTCACCAAGAAGGGGGCATTTGGCTGGATTGATACTGCACAAAGGGCCTTTGACAGGCTCAAGGAGGTGATGAGTAGCTGCCCGGTGTTGTCTTTTCCGGACTTCACGCAACCCTTCATTTTGAAGTGTGATGCTTCAGGGGAGGGAGTAGGCGTAGTATTGATGCAGGGGGGCAATCCTATAACTTTCGAGAGCAGGAAGCTACTGCCGCATGAGAGGTTGTATCCGATATACGACAAGGAGATGCAGGCCATTATGCAGGTATTGGCCAAGTTTCGGCAGTATCTGGTAGGCAACAGGTTTCAGGTGAGGACTGATCACAACAGCCTCCAGTTTTTCCTTGAGCAGAAGCAGTTGCAGGAGAGGCAGCAGAAGTGGATCAGTAAGATCCAGGCTTAGGACTTTGACATTGAGTATGTCAAAGGGAAGAACAATGTAGTGGAAGATGATTTATCACGCAGACCAGTAGCGTTGTCCTTGATGAGCCTAGATGCAAACTGGAGGGCTCAACTGTTGGTGGAGTACTTCAAGGACCGCTTTGCTTGTGTGGTGTTGGATGGCCAGGTTTCAGATGACAGGTATAGGGTGATGGATGAGGTCATCTACTACAAAGATAGGGTCTTCTTAACTAGGGACTCTCAGCTCAAGGAGAAGATATTGCGTGCATCTCACGATTCTCCACTATCAGGCCATTAGGGATTCACGAAGACCTACAGGGCCATCAGAGAGAGTGTAATATTCCCAATTAGCGATAGCTAATTGGAAATATTAATTTTGATTAATTTTGCCTTATATAGTTAAAATATAAATAAAGTGGGTAAAAGGAGAATGTGACTCACTTAGGATAAAACGCACTCCCTAAAGTCACCTAGGAGACATAACGTTGTGGTCAAGGTGGGGCCAAGGGGGCCAAGTGACAACGTAGGGGGGTGACACACTTAGACAGCATGGGCCTAGCTAGCGCAGATGAGTTGGCAGCATGGGCCAAAGAGAGGCAATGTAAGCATGGTGGGGCCAAGGAGAGAGGGAGGCTCACCAAAGATAAATAGAGGGGAGGCTACCTCATTTCTCTCATTGATGATTATTTATTTTGGAGATTGTCTCTAGACATTGAGCACGCTTGTTGTTTAGCTAGTCTGCACGTACTGTTCAGTACACCGGGTGTCTTCGTGCAGAGATCCCAACCTCAGCCCCGGGAGACTTCGAGTGCTTGCTCGGGTGAGGAGTCCTACCACATTTTGCAAGGGGAGATCAGAGCTTCAGTCGTTGGGGAGCATTCCTTGGAGGGACAGCGTAGTCTTGTAGAGGGAGGACGCAGTTCCAGGTGGGGAGATTCCGGATTGAGGTTATTTGGGTGGATTCAGATCAGAGGATTAGGGAAGGGATCAACCCTTACCTATTGGAGACATTTTGCAGAGGGAGAGGCCATATTTTGTAGTGTTTCCTATAGGGTCAACGTTTTCCCTTTAGGTATAGCATAGTGCCTCAAGGGAGGTATTTTCCAGGGTCAGCCATTCTTGAAAAGCTCTCTGGGCTTTTCTGGGTATTGGGAGAGGAGGCCATTCCCAAAGTTTCAGCATTTTCCGAGTTGGGGATCAGCCCCAAAGACTCATTTCATTCTAGCAGTTGCAGCAACACAGCAACATTTTCCAGCAGCTTGGAGATTACGCAGTTGATAGAGGGAGCAACCATTCCACACATTGTTCTAAGAGTATTTCTACACTTTCCTTGAGTGTAATATCCCGAAAGGGAAATAACTAGTAATACAAAGCATACAACAAGATACAAAATGCTATAAACTGAACATGAAGTAGATACACATGAAATAGAGAGAATACTGAGCCATTTTATTATACTGAGAAATAGAAATGAGTACAAGAGGTGATCAGAGTGATGGCACCTTGATTTGCACCAGGCAAGTGGAGAAATACTCTCAGAATATCAAAGGAATGGTTGCTCTCTGCTTTGCGTCCAAGCTGCTGGAAAACTGCCGTGCTGCTGCTACTGTTGGAACAAAATGAGTATTTGGGGCTGCTCTCCTACTCGGAATGAGCTGAAACTCTGGAATCCACCTCTTCTCACAATACCCAGAAAAGCCCAGAGAGCATATCTGGAATGGATGACCCCCGAAAATACCTCCCTTGAGGATCTACGCTATCCTCCCAAGGGCCACGCTGAGACTGAACGAAATCCTCCAAAAGATGGCCTCCGGCTGTACCAAAAGTCTCCAATAGGCAAGGGCTGGCCCCTTGCTCAATCTCTCGACCCAAATCCTCCGAAATACTGCTACTCCGGAGCTCCCTCAAGACGGACTGTGTCCTCCCTCTCAACACTGCACAGTCTATGAATGCACTGCTCCTCCACAAACACCAAACTCGATCCTCCTGCGAAATACTGATGGGAATGCCTCACCCGAGCAAGCACTCGAAGTCTCCCGAGGTTGAGGGTGGGATCTTCGAACAGAGACACCCGATGCACTAAACAGTGCTGCAGAAAAGCTAAACAGCCAGCGCGCTCTAAGTCGAAGTGACCAGCTCAATATGCATAAACTCAAATGAGGAAATGAGGAGGCTCTCCTCCTTTTTATATCAATAGGCCTCTCTCAACCCTTGGCCCCACCATCTCCAATGTAGCCTCAATTTAGCCCACGTGCCAACTCAACTGCGCTGGCCATGCTCACGTAGTCCAAGTGTGTCCCTCTTCATGTGGTCACTTGGCCCCCCCTTGGCCCACCTTAGTCACAACGTTGAGTATACTAGGTGTCTCTAGGGAGTGCACTTTATTCTAAGTGAGTTATATCCGCCTCTTACTCACTTTTATTTATATTTTAACTATAGAAGGCAAAATTGATCAAAATTAATATTTCCAATTAGCTATAGCTAATTGGGAATATTACAGTCTCCCCAGGAAAAATGTTGCTTGACCTCAAGCAACTGTAGTGATGGATGCTGCAAGATCTTCTCATTCTCCCAAGTGGCATCCTCATCCGACGAATTCTTCCACCTCACTAAGAACTCCCAGACTGTCCTGCTTCGCAGATGTCTCTCTCTGACATCAATAATGGCCTCCGGCTGTAGCACCAAATGTCTCTCATCATCTGTAGGCGGAAACTCCTCTGTCACTGTCACCTGCTGTCCCAAAGCCTTTTTCAGGCATGATACGTAAAAATGTTATGAATCTTGCTGCCTTGGGGCAGCTCCAACTCATAGGCAACCTGTCCAACCCTGCATATCACCTTGTAAGGTCCATAAAAGTGGGGCTTGAGCTTTTCAGCCCCCTTCTGCTTCAGAGTCGACTGTCGGTATGGCTGCAAGTGTAGGTAGACCAAGTCCCCTACCTCAAACTATCTCTCCACTCGACCCCTGACGGCATACAACTTTTGCTGGTTTTGTGCTGTAGCCATGTTATCCTTGAGAGCTCGGAGGATGTCCTGACTCTCTTGGATACAATCCTGGGCTCTCAGAGCCTTGCTGGCACCAAATATCATAGCAACAAAAGATAAAGCATGATAACCATATAATGCATAAAACGGAGACATACCGATAGACATGTGATGTGTGTTGTTGTAGCAGTACTCTCCTAGGTGCAGCCACTTCAGCCATGCTCTCTGCAGCCCACTGATGTAGTTACGCAAGTAGCCCTCCAACCACTTGTTAACTATCTCTGTCTGCCCATCTATCTGTGGCTGGTAGCTGGTGCTCGGTGTCAACTCTGTCCCTACCAACTGGAAAAGCTCCTGCCAAAATCTACCCATGAAACGACTGTCCCTGTCACTGACAATGGTCTTGGGAAGACCATGTAACCTGAAGATATCCCGGAAGAACAGCTCTGCTACCTGTGCTACTGTATAGTGTGCGGATATGGAAAAAAAATGTGCATATTTCGTCAGTCGATCAACGACGATGAATATACAGTCCTTGCCCTGCACCATAGGCAATCCCGTGATGAAGTCCATCGAAATACTCTCCCACTTCCCCTCTGGGATAGGAAGAGGCTGCAACAAACCTACTGGATGGCTCATCTCCCCCTTGTTGCGCTTGCAAACTTCGCACTCCTTGACATGCTGGAGTACGTCCTCCTTGAGGCCCTTCCATGAGAACCTCTCTCTAATGGTCCTGTAGGTTTTGGTAAACCCTTGGTGACCAGACAATGGGGAATCATGAGAAGCTTGTAGTATCTTCTTCTTGAGCTGAAAGCCCTCAGTCAAGAAGATCCTGTCCCTGTAGTAGATGATCTCATCCATCACTCTGTATCGATCATCCATCACCTGTCCATCCAGAACCTCACAAGCAAACCTGTCCTTGGAGTACTCCACCAAAAGTCGAGCCCTCCAATCTGCGTCCAAACTCATCAGAGACAACGCGGCTGGTCTGCGTGAAAGTGCATCAACCACCACATTGTTCTTCCCTTTGACATACTTGATGTCAAAGTCATATGCTTGGATCTTACTGACCCACTTCTGTTGCCTCTCCTGTAGCTGCTTCTGCTCTAAGAAGAATTTGAGGCTGTTGTGGTCAGTCCTCACCCTGAACTTGTTACCTACCAGGTACTGTCGGAATTTGGCCAATGCATGCATGATGGCCAACATCTCCTTGTCATATATGGCATATAACCGCTCATGTGGAAGGAGCTTCCGGCTCTCAAAAGCTATCGGGTGACCTCCCTGCATCAATACTGCACCGATCCCCACTCCCGATGCATCACACTCCAAAACAAATGGCTGTGTGAAATTTGGCAATGCAAGCACTGGGCAGCTGCTCATCACCTCCTTGAGCCTGTCAAAGGCCCGCTGCGCTGTATCTGTCCAGCTGAATGCCCCCTTCTTCGTCAGATCTGTAAGGGGTGCAGCAAGCTGATAGAAACTCTTGACGAACTTCCGGTAGTAGGTGCAGATACCCACAAACCCCTGAAGTTCAGTCATGTTCCTCGGCTCTGGCCAATCTCTGATGGCCCTGATCTTCTCCTCGTGGACCCTCACTCTGTCCACTCCTATAATGTGTCCCAGATATAGCATCTCTATCAATCCAAACTCGCACTTGGAGAGCTTAGCATAAAACTGCTGCTCCTCCAAAATACGCAACACTGCCTCTATGTGCTGGAGATGCTCCTCCCATGTCCTGCTATATATCAATATATCATCAAAGAAGACCAGCACAAACTTCCTCAGGTGACTGCGGAAGATGTGGTTCATGCACGACTGGAAGGTGGCCGGTGCATTGGTTAGCCCGAAGGGGATCACCAAAAACTCAAAATGGCCATAATGGCACCTGAAAGCAGTCTTGGGAATGTCCTATTCCCTCACGCGAATCTGGTGGTACCTGGATCTCAAATCTATCTTTGAGAAGAACTGCGCCCCTCTCAAATCATCCATCAACTCATCAATCCTGGGTATAGGATACCTGTTCTTCATGGTTTTCTTGTTCAAGGCCCTGTAATCAATGCACATCCACAATGTGCCGTCCTTCTTCACCAACACTACCGAAGAAGTGAAAGGACTGGTGCTGGGCCGTATGTGTCCAAGGCTAACAGCTCACGAATAGCCCGCTCAATCTCGTCCCGATAGGCCTTGGGGTGCCTATAGGGTGTGGTAATGATGGCCTGAATGCCCTGCTCTAACTCAATAGTAAGCTCAAATCCCCGATCTGGTGGTATCTCCCCAAACACTGTGGCATACCTGTCAAGAATGGTCTGAATCTCTGGATGAACCGTCTGCCTGGTAGTCCCTGCCTCTGATGCACGCAGCTCTACTGCCCACTCTATGTCTCCCTTCCGGAAGTCTGCCTCCATCCGGTGAGCTGAAACAGTCTGAGGTGGGTAAGTGTGCATTCCCTGTATCTTCTCATGCTTCCCGGTCTTCTTATCATCCCACTCCATTTCCAAGGCCTCCCAATCTGTGGTGACCTTCCCTAGAGTGATCAGCCACTTTACACCCAATACCACATTGGTATCCGGTATGTTAACCACGAAAAAGTGGTTAGTCACTGTGTAGGTACCCATCGTCATAGCCAGCTTTGGAACATATCTGGCACACTACATCGTCTGATCTCCTGCGATCAACACTAAAAATCCATCGAAGCTCTCTGTTGGTATGCCTCTCCGCTCAACCATCTGTGCATCGATGAAGCTGTGGGTTGCCCCACTGTCTACTAGTACTGGAACTCGTTGCCCTCGTACTGTCCCTCGAACACGCAGCGTCAGATACTTGGGTACTTCCCGCAATGCTGCGAGGGTCCCCCTTGTGGGTGCAAAGGCTGCACCTCCTGCTCCTGGTGGTGGAGGTGGCAAATGGTCCTGCGCTGCATGGCTGCCTCCTGCCTCCACGTCATCATACTCATCCTCTTCTCTGCTACCCTCAAAGAAGACCTCAATAAAATGTGCTTTACCAGTAGCACATCTGTGTCCTGGTGCCCACGACACCTGACATGTGTAGGCAGGAGGCACCATCAATGAAAGTCTCAGGAAATCTGAGATATAAGTATCCGGGCTCCCGATCTGCTTGAGCCTCGTCAGCTCAACAAAGTGCTCCTCCGGATCCCTCCTATCAAACCCCTCTATCAATCTCCGGGTGAACTCGACATATGTAGTCACTATCGAATGTCCGAGTGTAACCATCCCATGGAACCACCAATCCTGGGCCTCTCCATCTAGATGCAGTGCTGCCACCTTGATGGCCTCCGTCTCTGCCATCTGGTTGAGCTGGAAGTATATGTCCAGCTTCTCCACCCAGGCCTTTGCCGAACTGTTTGATGAACCATCGAACGTGGGCAATTGGAGCCTGCTCACTGTACGCTGAGTGTCTCCCTCATGATAATGCTGGTGCCCTCTGTGATGGTCGCGGGGTCTGCTGTCCCGTTGGAGTTGAACAAAATCTCTGAAGGGGAGGGCATCCCTGAACTCCTGCCTATATGCCTAATACTCAGCAAAATAATCACCCATGTGGCCATGCTTTGGCTCTTGTTGTGCTCCTGCCCCAGTGTCTGCACCCAGAAAAGTGGGCATAGTAGAACGTGTGGGGGCATGTGATGCCATGTGTGGAGTGACATCGTGCTCCTGCAAATGGTGGGACGTGCCTGATCCCTCACCAATCTGAAAACCCCTTGGGGTTTCACGCTGTCTAGCCTCTACAGCAGTGAATCTCTGCCCCATCACCTCAATATGCCTCGACAAACCCTGTACTGACTTGAGGAGCATTTCCCCAAACTTCTTTGCATCACTATCATCTGCCATTGGCTCCCCCTGTTCTGCGTCCACTACTGGACCCTGTTCTGCGTCCACTACTGGATCTTGTTCTGCGTCCTCTACCGGAACGCAGTCACCGTCTCCGTAGGTGATTTGCAACCTACGTTCTCTATCACGGTACTTCCTACCCATGTAGCAAATGTACGACTTCTCTCCCGGTGTCATAGACAACTCGCTCCACAGGCTGAGCTAGGTCTATGAGCTCTGATACCACTGTAATATCCCGAAAGCGAAATAACCAGTAATACAAAGCATACAACAAGATACAAAATGCTATAAACTAAACATGAAGCAGATACACATGAAATAGAGAGAATAATGAGCCATTTTATTATACTGAGAAATAGAAATGAGTACAAGACGTGATCAGAGTGATGGCACCTCGACTTGCACCAGGCAAGTGTAGAAATACTCTCAGAATATCAAAGGAATGGCTGCTCTCTGCTCTGTGTCCAAGCTGCTGGAAAATTGCCGTGCTGCTGCTACTGCTGGAACAAAATGAGTATTTGGGGATGCTACCCTATTAGGAATCAGCTGAAACTCTGGAATCCGCCTCTGCTCACAATACCCAGAAAAGTCCAGAGAGCATATCTGGAATGGATGACCCCCAAAAATACCTCCCTTGAGGATCTACGCTATCCTCCCAAGGGCCACGCTGAGACTGAATGAAATCCTCCAAAAGATGGGCTCTGGCTGTACCAAAAGTCTCCAATAGGCAAGGGCTGGCCCCTTTCTCAATCTCCTGACCAAAATCCTCCGAAAAATTGCTACTCCGGAGCTCCCTCATGATGGACTGCGTCCTCCCTCTCAAGACTGCGCAGTCTATGAATGCACTGCTCCTCCACAAACACCAAACTCGATCCTCCTGCGAAATACTGATGGGAATGCCTCACCTGAGCAAGCACTCGAAGTCTCTCGGGGCTAAGGGTGGGATCTCCGAACGGAGACACCTGATGCACTAAATAGTGCTGCAGACAAGTTAAACAGCCAGCGTGCTTAAGTCGAAGTGACCAGCTCAATATGCATAAACTCGAATGAGGAAATGAGGAGGCTCTCCTCCTTTCTATAATGATGGCCTCTGTCAACCCTTGGCCCCACGATCTCCAACGTAGCCTCCATTTGGCCCACGTGCCAACTCAACTGCGCTGGCCATGCTCACACAGTCCAAGTGGGTCCCTCTTCACGTGGTCACTTGGCCCCCCCTTGGCCCACGTTAGTCACAACGTTGAGTTTACTAGGTGTCTCTAGGGAGTGCACTTTATTCTAAGTGAGTTATATCCCCCTTTTACTCACTTTTATTTATATTTTAACTATAAAAGGCAAAATTGATCAAAATTAATATTTCCAATTAGCTATAGCTAATTGGGAATATTACATTGAGCAAGTCGAGGTGCTATCATTCTGATCACCTTTGTACTTTTCTTATTTCTCAGTATTAATAAAATGGCTCAACGTTCTCCATATTGTGTATTTTGTTTCGTGGTTTGTCTCTAGTTGCTGTGTACCTTGTTTGTGTGCTTTATATTACTGTTTATTTCCCTTCGGGATATTACAGTGGTATTAAAGCTCATAGACCTAGCTCAGCCTGTGGAGCAAAGTTGTCTATGACACTGAATGAGAAGCCGTATATTTGCTACAGGGGTAGGAAGTACCGTGACCGAGATCACCTAGCAGAGGGGGACTACGCTCCAGTAGTGGACGCAGAGCAGGAGGAACCGATGGCAGATAATAAAGATGCCGATAAGGAGTTTGGGGACATGCTCCTCGAGTCAGTACATGATTTGTCTAGGCGGTTAGAGGAGATGGGGTAGAGATTCACAGCGACAGAGTCCAGACAGCGTGAAACCCTGAGGGGTTTCCATATTGGAGAGGGATTGGGTATGTCCCATCATTTACAAGGGCACTACGCAACATAACAGGTGGCATTTCATACACCCCCACGCTCCATGATGCCCACTTTTCTGGCAGCAGATACAGGGGTGGGAGTGCAGCAGGAGCAGGAGCCAGCCCACATGGGTGACTACTTTGTTGAGTACCAGGCCTATGGACAGGAGTTCAGAGATGCACTCACATTTCACGATTTTGTCTTGCTCAAGTAGGACAGTAGACCTTGCCATCAGCACAGGGGGAACAAACATTATTAGGACGGAGATCTGCATCGTACTGTGGGCAGGTTTCACTTGCCAACTTTTGATAGTTCGTCAAATAGTTCGGCAAAGGCATGGGTAGAGAAGCTGGATATATATTTCTAGCTCAACCAGATGGCGGAGACAGAGGCCATCAAGGTGGCAGCGCTGCATCTAGATGGCGAGGCCCAAGATTGGTGGTTTCACGGGATGGTTACACTCGGGCACTCGATAGTGACAGCTTATGCCGAGTGCACTCGGAGGTTGATAGAGAGGCTTGATCGGAGGGATCCGGAGGAGCATTTTGTTGAGCTGACGAAGCTCAAGCAGACCGGGAGCCCAGACACCTACATCTCAGATTTCCTGAGACTCTCAGTGATGGTGCCAGATTTATCAGCAGCACGGATGATCTACATGTTTATTGACGGGTTAGCAGAGCCTCTTCGGGGATTAGTCCGGTCCACTAGGCCAGCCACACTCCATGATGCAGTTGGCAGGACCCGAGATTTACAGGATGCTTTACCCTGGACCAGAGCGCCTTACCCTCAGAGGACGGCTTTCCAGCCCAAGGGGAGGGACGTGAGGGCTCCGCCTCCAAAGGAGAACCAGAGCAGAGGACTGATAGATGATGAGACCAGGAGGCATCTGAGGAGGAAGAGATTGTGTTTCACCTGTCAGGAGCCATGGGCACTAGGACACTGTTGTGCTGCAGGCAAGGCACATTATATTGAGGTCTTCTCCGAGAGCAGTGGAGAAGAAGATGAGTACGACGACATGGGTGCAGGGGGGAGCCATGCAGCGCAGAGGGAGGATCATCTGCTAGCCCCACCACCCGGAGCAGGAGGTGCATCTTTCGCACCTACCGGAGGAGCCCTTGCAGCCTTGCGAGGAGTTCCCAAGTATTTGACACTGCGTGTCCGAGGTACAGTGCAAGGGTAGCGAGTGTCAGTACTAGTGGACAGTGGGGCAACCCACAACTTCATCGATGCACAGTTGGTAGAGCGGAGAGGCATTCCGACGGAGAGTTTTGACGGGTATTCGGTGTTGGTTCCAGGGGACTAGACCATGCAGTGTGTCAGATACGTTCCAGCATTGGCAGTGATGATGGGCACTTACACACTGACCGACCACTTCTTCGTGGTGAACATTCCGGACACCAACGTGATTTTGGGAGTGCAGTGGCTGCTCACTCTAGGCAAGGTCACCACAGACTGGGAGGCCTTGGAGATGGAGTGGGATGATATGAAGACAGGGAAGCACGAGAAGATACGGGGCATGCATACGTATCCACCTCAGACAGTCTCAGCTCACCGGATGGAGGCAGAATTCTGAAAGGGAGATATAGAGTGGGCAGTGGAGCTGCGTGCTTCAGAGGCAGGCTCGACAGGGCATGCCGTACACCCAGAGGTACAGACCCTCCTTGACAAGTATGCTACGATATTTGGGGAGATACTGCCAGGACAGCCATCGGATCGGGGATTTGAGCACACTATCGAGTTGGAGCAGGGCATACAGGCCATCATCACCACACCCTATAGGCACCCCAAGGCCTATCGGGACGAGATTGAGCGGGCTATCCATGAGTTGCCGGCTCTTGGACACATTCGGCCCAGCACTAGTCCTTTCGCTTCTTCAGTAGTACTGGTGAAGAAGAAGGACGACACATTGAGGATGTGCATTGACTACAGGGCCCTGAACAAGAAAACGATGAAGAACAGGTACCCTATCCCACGGATTGACGAGCTGATGGATGAGTTGAGGGGGGCACAGTTCTTCTCGAAGATTGACTTGAGATCCGGGTACCACCAGATTTGTGTGAGGGAGCAGGACATTCCCAAGACCGCTTTCAGATGTCACTATGGCCATTTCGAGTTTCTGGTGATGCCCTTCGGGCTAACCAATGCACCTGCCACCTTGCAGTCATGTATGAACCACATTTTCCACAGTCATCTGAGGAAGTGTGTACTGGTATTCTTTGATGACATACTGATATACAACAGGACATGGGAGGAGCATATCCAACACATAGAGGCGTTATTTCGTATTTTGGAGGAGTAGCAGTTCTATGCTAAGCTCTCCAAGTGCGAGTTCGGGTTGTCCGAGATGCTCTATTTGGGGCACATCATCGGGGTGGACGGAGTGAGGGTCCATGAGGAGAAGATCAGGGCCATCAGGGATTGGCCAGAGCCGAAGAACGTGACAGAACTTCGAGGATTTGTAGGCGTCTGCACCTACTACAAGAAGTTCGTCAAGGGATTTTCCCAACTTGCTGCACCCCTTACAGATTTGACCAAAAAGGGGGCATTCGGTTGGACGGATACAGTGCAGAGGGCTTTTGACAGGCTCAAGGAGGTGATGAGCAGCTGTCCAGTGTTAGCATTGCCACACTTCACGCAGCTCTTTGTTTTGGAGTGTGATGCGTCGGGAGAGGGGATAGGCGTGGTTTTGATGCAGGGATGCCACACCATAGCTTTTGAGAGCCGGAAGCTCCTACCCCATGAGCAGTTGTATGCCATATACGACAAGGAGATGTTGGCCATCATGCATGCATTGGCCAAATTTCGTCAGTCCCTGGTGGGCAGTAGGTTCAGGGTGAGGACAGACCACAACAGCCTTAGATTTTTCTTAGAGCAGAAGCAGTTGCAAGAGAGGCAGTAGAAGTGGGTCAGTAAGATCGAGGCTTACGATTTTGACATCGAGTATGCCAAAGGGAAGAACAACGTGGTAGCTGATACGCTCTCACGCAGACCAGCAGCGTTGTCCCTGATGAGCTTAGACACGGATTGGAGGGCTCGATTGTTGGTGGAGTACTCCAAGGACCGTTTTGCCTGTGAGATTTTGGATGGGCAGGTGCCGGATGACAGGTACAGGGTGATGGATGAGATCATCTATTACAGGGACATGATCTTCTTGACTGAGGGCTTCAGCTCAAGAAGAAGATATTGTCGGCTTCTCACGATTCACCACTATCAAACCATCAGGGGTTTACCAAAACCTAGAGGGCCATCAGGGAGAGGTTCTCTTGGAAGGGCCTCAAGGAGGACGTACTCTAGCATGTCAAGGAGTGCGAGGTTTGTCAGCGCAACAAAGGGGAGATGAACCATCCAACAGGTTTATTGCAGCCCCTTCCCATACCAGAGGGGAAATGGGAGAGCATTTCGATGGACTTCATCACAGGGTTGCCCACGGTGCAGGGCAAGGACTACATATTTGTAGTCGTTGATCGACTGACAAAGTATGCTCACTTCTTTGCTATATCCGCACATTACACAGCAGCATAGGTGGCAGAGCTTTTTTTTCGGGACATTTTCAGGTTGCATGGTCTCCCAAAGACCATCGTCAGTGACAGGGACAGCCACTTCATGGGCAGATTTTGGTAGGAGCTTTTCCGTTTGGTGGGCACAGAGTTGACACCGAGCACTAGCTACCATCTTCAGACAGACAGACAGACCGAGATAGTGAACAAGTGGCTGGAGGGCTACTTGTGCAACTATGTCAGTGGGCAGCAGCGGGCTTGGTTGAAGTGGCTGCACTTAGGGGAGTACTGTTACAACAACACTCATCACATGTCTATCGGTATGTCTCCATTTTATGCATTGTATGGATATCATGCTTTATCTTTTGTTGACATGATGTTTGGTGCCAGCAAGGCTCCTAGAGCCAAGGATTGGATCCAAGAGAGTTAGGACATCCTCCGAGCTCTCAAGGACAACATGGCTACAACACAGAACCAGCAGAAGTTGTATGCAGACAGGGGTTGGGTAGAGAGGCATTTTGAGGTAGGGGATTTGGTCTACCTTCGCTTATAGCCGTATCGACAGTGCACGCTGAAGCAGAAGGGGTTTGAGAAGGTCAAACCATGCTTCTACGGTTCATACAGGGTGATACGTAGAGTAGGACAGGTTGCTTATGGGTTGGAGCTACCCCAGGGTAGCAATATTCATAACATTTTTCACGTATCATGCCTGAAAAAGGCATTGGCACAGCAGGTGACGGTGACAGAGGAGCTTCCACCTACAGATGATGAGGGGCACTTGGTGTTACAGCCAGAGGCCATTATTGACACCAGGGAGAGACAGTTGAGGAGTAGGATAGTCCGGGAGTTCCTAGTGAGGTGGAGGAATTTGCCGGATGAGGATGCCACTTGGGAGAGTGAGCAGATCTTACAGCATCCATCATTACAGTTGCTTGAGGACAAGCAACATTTTGCCGGGGGAGACTGTAATATTCCCAATTAGCGATAGCTAATTGGAAATATTAATTTTGATTAATTTTGCCTTATATAGTTAAAATGTAAATAAAGTGGGTAAAAAGGAGAATATGACTCACTTAGGATAAAACACACTCCCTAAAGTCACCTAGGAGACATAACGTTGTGGTCAAGGTGGGCCAAGGGGGCCAAGTGACAACGTAGGGGGTGACACACTTAGACAGCGTGGGCCAGCCAGCGCAGATGAGTTGGCAGCGTGGGCCAAAGAGAGGCACAGGGCATGTAGGCCCGTTAGTGCTCGCTTTTGCAACCTATCACTCCGAGATCAACATGAGCTCTTACTATGTCCGGTTTTGTTAGATGTTTTGCACATGATTTTCAGCACAAAAAATGTCACAAGTGTTTCAATTTAAAAGCTCTCGAAAACCTTCTTAACGCATATCATACTCCCATAACCGGCTCCCGGATTAGAAGATATGATCGAAATGAATGAGTGATTCTGGGTATGAGGTCAAGTTGCGGCACACAATGACAAGTTTATTACAAAATCAGTTTGTGAAATAATGGTAAGGAATTTTTCTAAAGTGAAATGTGCTTTGTTCATCACATAGCAAATAACAAAAACCTCCTTCAGCTTTATGCACAGGTGCTACTATGTGGGAGATATACAGTGATATTTGGAGCCTACATTAAAACAAAGCAAAATTTTCATAATTTTTACTGTTTTATTCATTTTAGTGTGCAGCCATTTTACAACAGATGGAAATTAATTCTGCAAAACCCAAGGAGTTTGTTGTTAACCACAAGATATAAAACAAAAACCTCTTTCATTTTATTCAAATGTGTCACGAATTGGGATATGTGACTAGATCTTTACAGCTCAGTTTCACAGATTTAAATTTTTGATGATTTTCGGTTTTAGAGATGATTTTATGGAACAGATTGCGAGCAACTGGAAATGAATTTCCCAAATTTGAGAGAGGTTTTTCTCCAAAATGAACTTATATACACAAACCTCTTTCAGTTTTGTAACATGTGTTATGGTTTAGGAGATACGAGTTCATCTTCAACACCTATTTTCAGAAATTCGGCCCAAGTTTAATGTAACTGATTCTATTTTTAAGAAAATGGTTGAGCTCAATTCCCTTAGTACAAGGATGAGAAAATGTATACATTTTATGAATTTAATAGTGTAGAGGTTGGATTTTTGCAGCAGAGGGAGGATGCTATTGGATTGTGTAAAGTTTTCCTCGAATATTATTTTAATAAAGCTTTTTTTCTGCTCTTTAAATTTGGGATTCATCACGGTGTTTAATGTGCATCATTTTTTTCTTGTAAATTCATTTCCATGCTTTTTTTTTCTGCTAATTTTTTTACATCATTCTCTAAGGGAAGTGTTAGGAGTCCATCCACGCATGATGCTCCTCTCACAATGATTATGTTGTTTTATGTAGTGGTTATCTTTTCAGAATCCATCCTCTGTTAGATGCTCTGTTGAGTAACCCGGTGCTTCTCTTTCTTCTAAAGTTGTCACTGTAGATCCATCCCATGATTGATGCCTACAGGGTAGCGGTCTTTTCCCTATTTTCTTCTCTCATTACATCTTTAATTTGGCTGTACATTGCACTTACTTTGCCCTAATTTTTCCGGCAGAAAATAGCCCCAAATTCATAGCCCAATAGTCCCTTCTCTTGCTCTTTTCAACCCACAATTTTCAATCAAACCCTCCTACTTATATACCCAGCCCAAAATTAGCTTTCATTTCAGTCATCTCAAGCCCTATTGATTACTTATCACTAAGATTGAGCCAGAGAGAGCCCTCTCCTGTTCTAGTAGGGCTAGCTACCAGACTGAGCGTGGTATGATGTTACCTTGAACTCTACCTTCCTTCAGCCTGAGGTAGATTTAGGTAATAACATAGTGGCGACCATACTGGGGAAGAAAATGGTTTCTTGTTGGTGTTATTTGTTTTATAAGCTACAGACGGAGCCTGAAGTTATGCCAGGTAGCCTTTGAAACGATTTTGCTTTGCATTAGTGGAAGTAGATAAATGCTGGTTCAGTCAATCTCTGGTCTAGCTTGTGAACGTGACACTTGAATTGCAAGTTGCCCCAGTATGTGTATCAAGTTCAAATCTAATCGTTGATGGTGGACAACGTTCAGACATATGAAGGCTAAAACATTCACCTGGTGACTCCAACTCAATCCAAATATTCCAGTGCTCACTGATCCATTCATGCACTAAAATAAAATGGTAGGGTATGTGGCAAACCTTGCGCTTTGTGAAGCTTTAAAAGAAGTTAGAGATCAGCTAGTGGATATTGAAATTAATGAAGTATTTTTCATTGTCGTGCTTCAATGTTTGAGATCTCCGAAGTTTCTTTCTGAAGCTGAAACTGGTTTCTTTGAGTTAGTTGTTGAAAAATTTGAGAAGGAGATTCAGTATTTAAATGATCAGATCCAATGATATGAATTCCGAGATCCCAAAAATTTCTTGGAAACTCTCCCTCCTTCAAAAAAAGAAACAATAGAGCTGCCCGTGGATGTTTGCATTGACAGTTTGTAGCTGGAAGCATGTATTGTGGAGTTGGGGCAGCAAACAGAGTCTGGTTTTTGCGATCCTATTGCAACGTACATGGAACTTTTTTTCAGTTTGAATGATAGATCAAATTGTCTTTTACATAACCAGACTCGTTATGTGCATGTATGGCTGTCAGCATTTACATTTGTGTCCTGGTTGAAGCACTTTCAAGCAGCATCCTTGTCACAGTTACTTGATTGGTTGATCTGGCATTACAGTGTTACTTGATCTATTGGTTTCGTAGCAAAGTAGGGTGGTTTGGGAACTACCGTGGGCTGGTGAGAGGAGGCTCACCAAATGAGGAGGCTCACCAAAGATAAATAGAGGGGAGGCTACCTCATTTCTCTCATTGATGATTATGCATTTTGGAGATTGTCTCTGGACATTGAGCACGCTTGCTGTTTAGCTAGTCTGCACGTACTGTTCAGTACACTGGGTGTCTCTGTGCGGAGATCCCAACCTCAGCCCCGGGAGAATTCGAGTGCTTGCTCGGGTGAGGAGTCCTACCACATTTTGCAGGGGGAGATCAGAGCTTCAGTTGTTGAGGAGCATTCCTTGGAGGGACAGCGCAGTCTTGCAGAGGGAGGACGCAGTTCCAGTTGGGGGAGGTTTCGGATTGAGGTTATTTGGGTGGATTCAGACCGGAGGATTAGGGAAGGGATCAGCCCTTACCTATTGGAGACATTTTGCAGAGGGAGAGGCCATATTTTGCAGTGTTGCCTTCAGGGTCAGCGTTTCCCCTTGAGGGATAGCGTAGTGCCTCAAGGGAGGTATTTTCCCGGGTCAGCCATTCTTGAAAAGCTCTCTGGGCTTTTCTGGGTATTGGGAGAGGAGGCCATTCCCAGAGTTTCAGCATTTTCCGAGTTGGGGAGTAGCCCCAAAGACTTATTTCATTCCAGAAGTTGCAGCAGCACGGCAGCATTTTCCAGCAGCTTGGAGATTACGCAGTTGATAGAGGGAGCAACCATTCCACACATTGTTCTGAGAGTATTTCTACACTTGCCTTGAGCAAGTCGAGGTGCCATCATTCTGATCACCTTTGTACTTTTCTTATTTCTCAGTATTAATAAAATGGCTCAGCGTTCTCCATATTGTGTATTTTGTCTCGTGGTTTGTCTCTAGTTGTTGTGTACCTTGTTTGTGCGCTTTATATTACTGTTTATTTCCCTTCGAGATATTACAGAGAGGTTCTCTTGGAGAGGCCTCAAGGAGGACGTACTCCGGCATGTCAGGGAGTGCGAGGTGTGTCAGAGGAACAAGGGGGAGATGAGCTACCCAGTCGGATTGCTACAACCGCTTCCCATTCCGAAAGGAAAGTGGGAAAGCATTTCTATGGATTTCATTAATGGGTTGCTCGCGGTGCAGGACAAGGATTGCATCTTTGTGGTCGTTGATCGACTAACAAAGTATGCCCATTTCTTCGCCATATCAGCCCAGTACACAGCTGCACAGGTGGCTGAGTTTCTCTTCTGTGATGTTTTCAGATTACATGGTCTTCCTAAGATCATAGTCAGTGACAGGGACAACCGTTTCATGGGTGGATCTTGACAGGAGATATTTCGTTTGGTGGGTACAAAGTTAACTCCTAGTACCAGCTATCACCCTCAGACGGATGGGCAAACGAAGATAGTGAACAAGTGGCTGAAATGCTACTTACGAAACTATGTCACAGGGTAGCAAAAGGCATGGTTGTGTTGGCTACACTTGGGAGAATACTGCTACAAAACCACTTTCCACATGTCTACCAGAATGTCTCCATTTTATGCTTTGCATGGATATCATGCTCTGACTTTTGCTGATGTTATGTTTGGAGCTAGCAAGGCCCCCAGGGCCAAGGATTGGATCCAAGAGAGCCAAGATATACTCCGCGCTCTTAAGGACAACTTAGCCACAACGTAGAATCAACAGAAGCTGTATGTAGATAGAGGGCGGGTAGAGAGATAGTTTGAGGTAAGGTGACTTGGTCTACCTCTGACTTCAACCTTACCGACAGTCTACGCTGAAGCATAAGGGGGCCGAGAAGCTCAAGCCTCGCTTCTATGGGTCTTATATGGTGATCAGTCGGGTAGGAGAGGTTTCTTATGAGTTGGAGCTACCGGCAGGGAGTAGGATACACAACATTTTCCATGTATAATGCCTGAAGAAGGCATTGGGGTAGCAAGTGACTGCAACAAAAAAGCTTCCACCTACAAATGATGAGAGGCATTTGATGTTACAGCCAAAAGCCATCTTAGACACCCGAGAGAGACAGCTACGGAGCAGGACAATCAAGGAGTACTTGGTGAGATGGAGGAATCTTTTGGATGAGGATGCCACTTGGGAGGGTGAGAAGATTTTGTAGCACCCATCTTTGCAGTTTCTTGAGGACAAGCAACATTTTGGCGGGCAGAACTGTAATATTCCCAATTAGCAGCAGCTAATTGGCAACATTAATTTTTGCCTAGATTTTTCTTTTCTAATGTTTAGTCATAAAATAAATGGGTGATGGGACCCATAACCCAACTTAGAAAAAATAAATTCCCTAAAGTCACTTAGACAAGATTCTGATTTCAGCGTGGGGCCCAAGGGAGCCAAGTGATAGCGCAGTGAGAGGGACAACGCAGAGGCAACGTTGGCCAGGCAGCCCAATGGCAGCGTGGGCCAGGACAACGCAGAGCAGGCAGGGAAACATGGCAAGAGGAGACAACGCAACATAGTGGTGCCCAAGGGAGAGTTAGGGTCTCAAGCATAAAAGGAGGGAGAGGCTAGCTACTCATTCATTCTATTATGTATCTTCAGAATTTCTGTCTAAAAGATATTGAGCACGCTTACGCTATTTAGCTAAGTCCGCAAGTGTTGTTCAACACACGGTCTGAGCGAAGATCCCAACCTCAGCCTTGGGGGACTTCGAGTACCCGCTTAGGTGAGGAGCTTTACCTTGAGTTTTCATAGTAGAGAACGCAGCATCAACCATCCAGGAGTTACGCAGTCTTGAGGCAGCGCAGTCTCTCACAGGAGTTACGCTGTCTTGGAGGAGGGCAGCTCTGGGAGAGAGGGATATTTAGTAGTTTCAGCCCAGGAGAAGTGTGAGGGGATCAACCCTTCACAAGTGATTTTTTGGAGTAGTTTGAGGCCAGCATTTCCAGCCATTCACCACAGAGTCCAGCGTACTCGCCAGGAGTGCGTAATTTTCCCAAGGGGTCATATTTCGGAGTCAGCCTTTCCAGAATTCCTTCTTGGGTTTTTCCGGGTTTTTGGAGGAGAGGTCATAGCCGAAGTTTCACAATTTTCTAAGCAGGGGAACAACCACAAAGAGCAGCTCCATTCCAGCCAGAAGCAACATATTTCAGCAGCAGCAACAACTCAAGAAGTTACGCAGTCCAGAGAAGAAGCAGGCATTCCTAGCAGGGTTTTGAGAGTTATTTAGCTTGCTTTGAGCAAGCCAAGGTGCCATCATTCTGATCACCTCTTGTACTCATTCCCTCTTTCAGATTTATAATAAAATGGCTCATCTTTTCTCAATGTTTGCAGTGCTTTTCATGGTGTCTCTCTATTTGCTGTAGTTTTTGTTTATGTTTCTTTGTATTGCTATTTATTTCCTATTCAGAATATTACAGCAACGCAGGGGCAGCGTAAGCCCTTCAGGGGTGATGCAGGCCCTTCCAGAGCACAGTAGAGGCTGACGCAGGCTAGGAAGGCTGACGCAGAGGGCTGAGGAGAAGGGTTTGGGTTTCCGGTGGGCCAAAAAGGGCTCGAGTTCTGTAAATCCCGTTTGAGGGTTGGGTTTCCAGTGGGCCAAAAAGGGCTCGAGTTCAGTAAATCCCGTTTGAGGGTGTGAATCAACCATATTTTCTGCCTTCGAGAGAAAGAGGTATAGTTGCTGTGATTTTCTCCCTAGGGCCAACCATGTCTAGTGCCCAGAAATTGTTGTATTCAAATTCTGCTTAATAATAAAACCTTCTAGAGCTAGCTGCACCTATTTTCACGCATTGGGTTTTTCCGGGGACAGTTGTCCGAAAAATATGTGTCACTTTGTCATATGAGCGTGCTATTTCTCTTTCTTGTTGCCACCAGATTCCACTAGAGTTGCAATTTTCCCTTTTTCTCCCAAGTCCCAAAACTAGAAATGTCCCCTCTTTCCAAAATTGCCTCTAATGCGGAAAATAAAAATTGGGGACATGATAGTCCTCCACGCCAAAAATTGCTTATCCTCAAGAAATGCCTAAACAAGCACCCTCTCTGACTTTCAATCACCACTGTCACCGCCAATAGTACCAAGGTCCCAGATCTGCCACTGAGTCATTCTCGAACTTTGCACTTGGCTATCATGAAGGATCTCTCAATACTAGGATCACAAGCCACCCTGATAAATGTGAAGCAGCCCTTGCTCCACTCACCGTCCAACTAGGTATAAGCTCCATAAGCCCTCCGCTTACTATCAATTAGTAGAGCATCATGATAATGTAGGACACTGTCCAACTCTCCGTGAAGCTGCCCTACCAAGTAGTCCACCTCATGCACACCAAGAGTAAACTCCTGAAGATACAATCCAATCCTTGTGCGAATGAAGTCTCTCCTAGATGAACTCCTCCTGACATCCTTCTGCTAACCAACCTACCATGCTGATGAAGTCCCCCACGCAATCAACGAGTCACTAAAGCCCAATGGAAGATTTGAGTGACCTCCCCTTGTAGTAGCCAGTTCATCCCTAAAGGTCGTTGAACTATCAATCACTGTGATGCCTGGATCCCATGCTAGTCTCAAAAGGAAACTGCCCTTCCCAAGGTTACCTGGGAGCGGGAGCAGGAACGACATTTTCAGAAACTCCCAGTTCAAGAGTGAATCAGGGAGCGAATTTTTATATTTTGATGCATATATGTTAACAAAATGATGTAGAATGATGAATTAGATATAAAAAACATAAAAACATTGAGCCATATAACATCAATCATCTAAAAGTTATAACCTTCATCAACCACATCCACAAGTTAGTAACATACAACATATTGAGTCTCATGATTCTTCAATCTTAAAGTTTCAAGCTTTCAAAATTCAATATACAACATTTATCACCATTGTTCACCAAAGTTGTACTTGTAAGCTAAGTGTAACGATTACAACAAAGAATATCTAACATGAAATAAAATGTTATAAAATGAAACAACTTTCAACTTTCACGAAGCATCATATTCATAATTCATTACCAATGAGTTATAATTGCCAACTTCAAACTTCAAATTTAAATTGTCACATATTGTTTACAAAAAATCATAATAAATATGAAAGAGTCAAACAATTATAAAAACTATAAGAAACTAGAAAAGAAAAGTAAATCTATTATCTATTGCTAATGCTTGGGCCACTTGCTGCCATGAGAAATGTCTAATTTTTGAGTCTTGTTGAAAAACTAGGATCTTTGTCATTAATATCACCCTTTAAGCATTAATATCCAAAGGTATCTTTGTCATTACCTTTGGATCTGTATAGGGATCTTTGTCATTAATAGCACCCTCTAAGCATTAACATAAGAGAGAAAAAACATAGCATGTCAAGTCAAGATTTTGTTTGAGTGATGGGTACATTTTTAGTACGGTCATGATAGAGGAGTTCGACAACTAACGTCACTAACATCAAGGTACATAAAGGGATTGATGCTCTTGATTAAATATGAGTTCCATACCATAATACATGACAAAATCCAATGGAAATATTGCAATCCCCCCAATCCTGAATTCCTGAAAAACTGATAAGTCTATTGGATTTTGAATGAGATCTAAAATTATACTTTCTCCATATGAAATCCAATGAGGTCAGAACCGCTCTCAAACATCTTGAATCATTTCATGGTAATGTTAAAAATTTAAGTAAAAGTGGAAAAGTGGCATTCTCCTTAATCTTCATTTCATCCTTTTACTTTAAGAATTTAACATTACCATGAATCGAATATCAATACTAGGGCCACAGGCTTGATCATTAGGCTTCCCCACTAAAAAATGATTGTTTCTTGGAAAAAAAATTGCATTTGAAATGTTTTTGCAAAAAAAATATCGTAAAGAAGGCTAGGGAGCGAAAATTTCATTGCCGAAATTTTCTCCCTCGCTCCTAGGTTCGCTCTCGAGGTTGCTCTTGAAGGGAGCGCGCTTCAAGAGTGGGTTCGAGGGGGGGGGGGGGAGCTACTCCCCCGCAACCCTGGTCCTGCCGACCCTGCAACACTCTGGCCATTACCGACCACCTAATATGCCCATACCAAAACCTCCTCTCCTGTAATTCCTGACCATAATATATGTGATGATCGAGGCTATGCCCAACCTACGAAGGTGACTCAGCAATGCCCGTGCCTATTACTCCATGGATGGCCCCAATCTTGAACAACCACCTACCACACCATATGATGAAGACCTCGGGGATCGCCTATATGTCAACTTGATAATGAACGAGATCACTTGCTATCCTGACCATACTCACTACGTAATGGAGTGTCCCATCGATCAACTGGATCCCTGGATCCCATAACCATATTGGAGGTCCACAACAACCCGTCCTCACTGCCTGCTGCAATGACATGTTGTTGGCTGTTGGGACCCCTTTGTGCCTCGTCTACGACACCTGTATGTATCCAATGGATGGGCACCCAACATCAAGGATCTCTCCCGCGTATGAGAAACTGCTTTGTTCCTGCTAGAACACATAGCGAAATCTGCTATCCCAACTCATGTTGATGTACTTAGATATTGCTTGGAGCCTAGGAATCCTCCTGCAACAAGGACTACCATCCCTTGTACCTGATGCTCACCTAATGCCTCAAGATGTCCTGCTGATAGTGCACCATGCAACTTCCTCTAAGTCACCTCCCTAAGTGGGAACTCAGGGGTGGAGCATACGCTACCTCTGCAACAACCCATGCATTCCCCAATCCCGTATTTGTCAGCTTGTGCCTTGACCAAATGTCACCGCTGAAAAGTCTCTCTCTGAATACTCTGTGTCCCAACTAACTGTCCCGAGTGAGCCTCACGTGTCTTGCTGCTCGCGATGAAGGCAACAAGGGACAACATTCAGTTCTTGTGTGTCTGCAAACAATGTGCAAGTGAGGCAGGCACGCAATGTGTGTCCTCCTCATCGATCCTGGATGAACTATACCCAATGCCATGCTCGTCGTCCCCATTAGGCGGTCTCCCTAGAGGTAACACTCCAAAATCCCAATGGGAAGCATCACACATCACTACATACATCCAAGCATCACTACACTCCTCTACATAAGAACATGTATCTCTGTGCCCCTTGGCACACGATTGCTCCCCTACATAAGAACATGTATCTCTGTGCCCCTTGGCACACAATTGCAGCCAGTTGCACACCTATGTGCACTGCTGGACACCACTACCAACCGCCACATGATCCTGAATCATCCTGTATCCCTCCTGTGGCGAAGTAGCTGTCACTCCATGTGAAACCTCGAGGTGGTGTGAATCGCTCCTCTTACTCCACAGTGCAAGCCCGCACAAAACAACACTCCATTCACCTCTGTGCTTCTCTGCAGAACACTGAACTATGTGGCACGACTCTATGCACAACTGAGCACCTACGCCAACCGCCGTAACACCCTGCTGTGAAAATTTTTGAATACAATAATGCAAAAATCCTATTGTAGTATCTTGGTTTACTTCTCCTACTTGTGATTAAATTGTACAAATTATTTCCAGAAAATATTTAGAAAATACTAAAGTAAACACAACTAATGGCCTACACACATACAAATCATTTATTGAATATTACACTGATTCAACATAGTGACACAGATTTTTCGGACAAATGTCCCCGGAAAAACCCAATGCGGGAAAACCGGTGCAGCAGATATGAGGGTTTATTATTATTAAGTAGAATCTGAGTACAACAGATCTGGGCACCCAACTGGTTAACCCGACAGAGAAAATAATAGATCTGCAGCAATACATGCTGTTCTGAGACCAAAACTCTGACTGATCCACACTTTCAAACGAGATTTAGAAGACATCGAATTTTTGGCCCTAGAAATCCTAGTGTTACCCTTGAAGCCCCAACGTCAGCCCTGCTAGGCTCTGCGTGCCCCTGCACTGCTCAGAAGGGGACTGCGTAACCCCAAACTGGGTGACGCAGTCCTTACGCTACTCTGGAAGGCCTCTGCATAACCTTGATGGCCTCCTAAAGCTGCAGCGCTGCCCCTCCTGGTCCTGCGTAGCGGCTGAAGCCCTCTGCGCTGCACAGTTTCTGCTGTTGCCCTTGCTCCTCTGCACTGATCCTGATTGCTGCTCCTCTGCCTCTTGATGACTCTTGGCTCCGGGATCAGATCATCCCCTTAGCCAATACTACCCCTCGCTGCAGAAAACTCTTCCAGAAATTCTTAGCAAACCCTGCCCTAGAATTCCAGTCCAGTTTCTCACCTCTGCCTCCGTGTGTGTGTCTCCAATTGACCCCCAAGCCTTTCTCTTATAATTTTTCGTTGACACATCAATGATCGTGATTTAATCTCTTATCGACGGTTAAGATTAAAAGACTACTTGATCCGCATCACTTAGAACATTTCAGCACATGTGTTTAATTAATTCACTTTAATTTTTCTAATTCCCTAAGTGAGACTTAGGGTCCTCATTAAAAAAATTAATTATTTTAATATCTCACACATAAGATGAAATTTCTCCAAACACTCTCTGGGTTTTGGAGGTGAGGTGTTTCTTAGCCCCTCCACAAAGTTTCAGCGCTAGAGCACACCCGATGCTACCCCAATACACAAAATCTCAACACCTGCATCCTCGGCCATCCCACATGCATCAATGCATCCACTATTCTACTAGTGAATCCACCATGACATCATCGTCATATGCCCTGGTAGACCTGAGCGGCCTAGCTCCTCACATGCTAATGGGAATGATACTACTGTGCCTAGCCTTGGTAGCTCCTGAGTTCAATATGCCAATAAGAGAGCATTATCTCCATACAATGCTTGGTCTAATGGCCCGTTGGTGCCACCTCCTCTGACTAGCCCCTGCTAGAGTATGCCGATCATCCTATATTCCCATGTACGCCCAACATCCCCGGACAACCCACAGAGTCTGCCTGCCCCCCTGTCAATCCAACCAATCACTAGTGCTAATGTAGATCTAAAAATGTGTGTGTGCCCAATCATTGGATCCATCACGCAACTACTACTGTCACCTACTAATTCTATGATGTGATGGGAAATCCCACCTAGATCCCAACAACAGTCTGGCCCTCGAGCCCCTCTAGTAATCCACGACCTCTGTTGAAATGCAGCCATGGATGTACCCAACTGCCTAACCTGCTCCATTAGGTAGCAGCTCATTACCTCTCTCCATCCAACCCCAAGAGAGGGATCAAATGCAGGTACACCCGTGCACGGGACAAACCCTCCATCTAGCGAATACTGCACCCTGCACATCTCATGTCGCCTCATCTCACTAGTCTGGTCAACACCTATAACCTGACTAGGTGACGTGGTCTCTCTTTCATCAACGTGCAAAGGCAACCTACTTATGCCACAAGCCCCATCTATGTATGTCTGCAGAGGGCTGCTCTTATGCTCAAATGTGCACCCTAGCTGTACCATTAGGGAATCCAACCTTTCGAAACCTCGAAGTGGTGTGAATCGCTCCTCTTACTCCACAGTGCAAGCCCGCACAAAACGACACTCCATTCACCTCTGTGCTTCTCTGCAGAACACAGAACTATGTGGTACGATTGTATGCACCACTGAACACCTACGGCAATTGCCATAACACCCTACTGTGAAATTTTTTGAATACAATAATGCAAAAATCCTATTGTAGTCTCTTGGTTTACTTCTCCTACTTGTGATTAAATTGTACAAGTTATTGCCAGAAAATATTCAGAAAATACCGAAGTAAACACAACTAACAACCTACACACATACAGATCATTTACTGAATATTACACTGATTCAACAAAGTGACACAGATTTTTCGGACAAATGTTCCCGGAAAAACCTAATGCGGAAAAACCGATGCAACAGATATGAGGGTTTATTATTATTAAGTAGAATATGAGTACAACAAATCTGGGCACCCGACTGGTTAACTCAATAGAGAAAATAATATATCTGCAGCAATACCCGCTGTTCTGAGACCAAAACTCTGACTGATCCACACTCTCAAACGAGATTTAGAAGAGTCAGCGAATTTTTGGTCCTAGAAACCCTAGCGCTGCCCCTGAAACCCCAACGTCAGCCCTGCTAAGCTCTGCGTGCCCCTGCGCTGCTCAGAAGGGGACTGCGTAACCCCAAACTGGGTGACGCAGTCCTTACGCTGCCCTAAAAGGCCTTTGCGTGACCCTGATGGCCTCCTGAATTTGCAGCGCTGCCCCTCCTGGGCTTGCGTAGCGGCTGAAGTCCTCTGCGCTGCGCAATTGCTGCTACTGCCCTTGCTCCTCTTCGTTGATCCTGATTGGTGCTCTTCTGCCTCTTGCTCTCTCTTGGCTCCGGGATCAGATCATCCCCTTAGCCAATACTACCCCTCACTGCAGAAAACTCTTTCGGAAATTCTTAGCAAACCCTGCCCTAGAATTCCAGCCCAGTTTCTCAGCTCTGCCTCTGTGTGTGTGTCTCCAATTGACCCCCAAGCCTTTCTATTATAATTTTTCGTTGACACAAAACGACCGTGATTTAATCTCTTATAGACGGTTAAGATTAAAAGATTGCTTGATCCGCGTCACTTAAGAACATTTCAACACATGTGTTTAATTAATTCACTTTAATTTTTCTAATTCCCTTAGTTAATCTTAGGGTCCTCATAAAAAAAATTAATTATTTTAATATCTCACACATAAGATGAAATTTCTCCAAACACTTTCTGGGTTTTGGAGGTGATGTGTTTCTTAGCCCCTCCACAAAGTTTCAGGGCTAGAGCACACGCGATGCTACCCCAATACACAAAATCTCAACACCTGCATCCTCGGCCATCCCACATGCGTCAATGCATCCACTATTTTACTAGTGAATCCACCATGACATCCTCCTCATCTACCCTGGTAGATCTGAGCGGCCTAGCTCCTCACATGCTAACGGGGATGATACTACTATGCCTAGCCTCAGTAACTCCCGCATTCGATATGCCAATAAGATAGCATTATCTCCATACAATGCTCGGCCTGATGGCCCGCTGGTGCCACCTCCTCCAACTAGCCCCTGCTAGAGTATGTTGATCATCCTATAGTCCCATGTACGCCCGACATCCTCGGACAACCTAGAGAGTCTGCCTGCCCCCTGTCAATCCAACCTGTCACTAGTGCTAATGTAGATCTAAAAATGTGTGTGCCAAATCATCGGATCCATCACGCGGCTACTGTTGTCACCTACCGACTCTATGATGTGATGGAAAATCACACTTGGATCCCAACAATAGTCTGGCCCTCAAGCCCCTCTAGCAATCCACGACCTCTGTGTTGAAATTTTGTGTATTTGGGGTAGCATCAGTTGTGCTCCAAGTCCCAAATTTTGTGGAGGGACTAGAGCACACTTGATCTAGAAGACCCATAAATGGATTTTGAGAAATTTGAAGTTGTGTTCAAGATATTCAAATAATTAATTATTTTTAATGAATTTCCTAAGTCTAACTTAGGAAAATAAAATAGTTAAAGTGAATTAATTAACACATGTGCTGAAATTGTCTTAAGTCACATGGATCAAACAGTCTTTTAATCTCAACCGTTGATGGATGATCTAATCTCGGCCGTTGAAGGGTTCAACGAAAAAGTATAATAGAAAGGCTTGAGGGTCTGTTGAAGACACACAATTTTGGTAGAACTGAGGAATAGATTTGGAATTCTAGGGCGGGTTTGCTAAGAATTTCTGGAGGAATTTCCTGCAGTGAGGGTTAGCATTGGCTGAGGGAATGATCTGATTCCAAGAGCCAAGAGTCAGTAAGAGGCAGAGGGGCAACAACAAGGACATCACAGAGAAGCAGAGCAACAACTATGTAGGTGTTGCGCAGCCGCTACGCAGGACAACGCAGAGGCACTAGGAGGCTTCAGAAATCACACAGAGGGTCTTTTAGGGCAGCGTGAGGCTGTGAGACCCTTCCAGGGGTGACGCAGTCCCTTCTGGTGCAGCGCAGTGGCATTTGAGGTTAGCAGGGCTGACGCTGAGGCTTCAGGGGCAACGCTGTGGGGTTCTAGGGTCAGATCCGGGCTGAGTCCTGTAAATCCCGTTTGAGGGTGTGGATTAGTCAGATATTTGGTACTAGATCTTTAGGTTAGCTGCAGATTTTATATCTTTTATTCTCTGTCGGGTTTTTCAAGGTTGGAACCTAGATTTGCTGTACTCAAAATTACTTAATAATAAAACCCTCATATCTGCTGAACTGGTTTTCCCTCTTTGGGTTTATCTGGGGACTTATGTCCAAAAATCCATGTATCACTTTGTTGCATGAGTGAATTATTCAGTAAATGATCTGTATGTGTAGGCTGTAGTTGTGTTTATTTTCGGTATTTTCTGAATCTAATCTCTAAAAATAACTTGTATAAATTAAATCAAGTAGGAGAAAATAAACCAATACATTGCAGTAGAATTTTCACATTCTATTAGAGCGATAGCAGATCAAGCTAAATCTCTAGCAATCACCTGAAGAAATATTTTTCTGCATGGTGACAGAAGAAGCAACAAATCCAGAAAGGGCATCTTGATAGCAAGGGAAAGCAGATCCAGGAGACAACACTGAAGCTGCAGAAGGCCTCTAGGCTTACGCAGACCCTCCGTAGGGCAGCGTAAGAACTGTGTTACCCAGTCTGGGGTTACGTAGTCCACTTCTGAGCATCACTGGGCTAGCCAGGAGGACGTTGTCCAGTGACTTCTTTTGTTTTAGAAGAATTTTGCCAAGATCTGGAAGTAGTGCTTCAAATCTTCAACAGTGTTGGTGGGGTAGAGATTCTGCAGGTGCAGAATTGTGCCTAGCTAAGGCAACAAAGGCGGGAGGAAGATAGTCATTCAACAAATGTGAGCCAATTAGATCTAAGATTCGATCAGGAGGATCGGAGAATACTGTCCGTTTGAGTTTTGGTGGAAGATTTCCAGAAGGGAAGTCAGATTTGAGCAAGAAGCAGTTACTAGAGGGTTTCTAGTCACCAAGAAACCCAGATCCAGAGGGAGAAGTACTGTTTTCTTCAGATTTGAGCAAAGATGGCTCGATATGGACTGAGGGATTAAGCCAGATTGGACGACATGTCCAACTTTGTTATTTGGAAGGCCAAAATCCTCTCAGTTCTGGATGAGTATGGTCTCAAAGATCATGTAGAGAAGACACTTGCTGTACCAACAGATGCAGATCCACTCAAGAAGTATGAAGAAAATCAAGCACAGACGAAGCGTTTGATCATAGACGGAGTCAAGGACCACGTGATTCCTTTTATTGTTGGTAAGAATACAACACATGACATGTGGTCAGCCTTGGAAGTGATATACCAAGGAGACTCGCTGCAAAGAAGGATGCTTCAGAAGGGTGAAGAGATAGATCCATTCCTCTTCAGACTTCAAGCTATCCGTGACCAGCTAATTGGCATGGGTGCTAATCCAGATGAAGGGATCCTAGTGAGGACGACCTTGAATGCTGTCTCTGAAGAATGGGAACGTTTGTCCAGAGCATTTTGGGAAGGGCAGCGTTACCATCATGGGTAGATATGTGGGCTATTCCCCACCAAGAGGAGATCAGGAGGATCACCAAGAAACAGTTTGTCAGTGGAGGAAGCGGGTCAGCCAGAGTAAAGAAAGAAGAGGAGGAGGATGCAACCCTTGTATCAAGGGAAAAGAAGCAAGGGAAGAAGAACATGGACCTCTCCAAGGTCCGATGCTTCAACTATGGTGATCTTGGTCATTTAGCCAATAATTGTCCTAAGAAGAAGGATAATGGAGCTTCTGATTCCAAGGCTGCAGCAGCAAATGAAGATGGCTCTGATGATGATGCAGCCATGAGTGCTCATGCACCTGGAGAGAAGAGGTGGGGTGACATGGATATATAAAGTATCCATAGATGGATGGCAAGATTGTTGAGTTAGCCCTACTCTTGGATCACATACGAGCTACAGGAGCCTTAAGACGGTAGCGGGATGAGTCGGGAGATGGTTGCAGATGACCACATTGAAGCGGAAGAGGGAGTTGTAGAGCTGAAGAGGGAGCAACATAATGTAGAGGCAACAACAACGTGGAGGAAACAATGTAGAGAGGCTAATGGGACTTCAGTAGCGCAGAGAAGCTGGGTTCACGTAGTTCAGTGTTGCAGCATGACAATGTCTCTAGGGGGACAACGTGATTTAGCATCCAAGGAACTTCAGTGGTGGAGGGCAACTTGACTTGTCTGTCAAACAGTTGGGCAAAATCTTTTAGTTTCTTACTTCTCAACAATTGAGTTGCAGTGCAGCAATTAGCAGTGGCAGTGCTATGGGTAGCATGATGCAGCAATTGGAGAGGGAGCTGCGGTACAGATATGGTAGTGGCAGTGGCATGGGCAACAGTACAGGGAGCGGTAGTGCAGTGAATGGAGGGCAGCAAGCCAAGCATCAACAACATAGACCAAGTATTCAAGATCTTGTAATACATGATGTGATGCATTGCTAGGGCACACTTCTGATGCTAAGAGGGAGTGTTGAGATTTTGTGTATTTGGGGTAGCATCAGTTGTGCTCTAGGTCCCAAATTTTGTGGAGGGACTAAAGTACACTTGATCTACAAGACCCAGAAATGGATTTGAGAAATTTCAAGTTGTGTTCAAGATATTCAAATAATTAATTATTTTTAATGAATTTCCTAAGTCTAACTTAGGAAAATAAAATAATTAAAGTGAATTAAATAACACATGTGCTGAAATTTTCTTAAGTCACATGGATCAAGCAGTCTTTTAATCTCAGCCGTTGATGGATGATTTAATCTCGGTCGTTGAAGGGTTCAACGAAAAAGTATAAGAGAAAGGCTTGAGGGTCAGTTGAAGACACAATTTTGGTAGAACTGAGGAATAGATCTGGAATTCTAGGGCGGGTTTGCTAAGAATTTCTGGAGGAATTTCCTGTAGTGAGGGGTAGTATTGGCTGAGGGAATGATCTGATTCCAAGAGGCAAGAGTCAGTAAGAGGCAGAGGGGCAACAACAAGGACATCGCAGAGAAGTAGAGCAACAACTACGCAGGTGCGACGCAGCCGCTACGCAGGACAGCGTAAAAGCATTGGGAGGCTTCAGAAATCGCGCGAGGGTCTTTTAGGGCCAGCGTGAGGTTATGAGACCCTTCTAGGGGTGACGCAGTCCCTTCTGGTGCAGCGTAGTGGCATTTGAGGTTAGCAGGGCAGACGCTGAGGCTTCAGGGGCAACGCTGAGGGTTTCTAGGGTCAGATCTAGGTTGAGTACTGTAAATCCCGTTTGAGGGTGTGGATCAGTTAGATATTTGGCACTAGATCTTCAGGTTCGCTGCAGATTTTATGTCTTTTATTCTCTGTCGGGTTTTCCAAGGTTGGAACCCAGATTCGCTGTACTCAAAATTACTTAATAATAAAACCCTCATATCTGCTGAATCAGTTTTTCTCGCTTTGGGTTATTCCGGGGACTTATAACCAAAAATCCATGTGTTACTTTGTTGCATGAGTGTATTATTCAGTAAATGATCTGCATGTGTAGGCTGTAGTTGTGTTTATTTTCGGTATTTTCTAAATCTAATTTCTAAAAATAACTTGTATAAATTAAATCAAGTAGGAGAAAATAAACCAATACACTGTAGTAGAATTTTCACATGGTATCAAAGCGATAACAGATCAAGCTGAATCTCCAGCAATCAGCTGAAGAAATATTTTTTCTGCATGGTGGTAGAAGAAGCAGCAGATCCGGAAAGGGCATCTTGACAGCAAGGGAAAGCAGATCCAGGAGACAACGCTGAAGTTGTAGAAGGCCTGTAGGCTTACGCAGACCCTTCCCAGGGCAGCGTATGGATTGCGTCACCCAGTCTGGGGTTACGTAGTCCACTTCTAAGCAGTGCTGGGACTGCGCTGGGCTAGCCCGGAGGACATTGTCTAATCACTTCTCCTTTTGCAGAAGAATTTTGTCAAGATCCGGAAGCAGTGCTGGTGGGGTAGAGATTCTGCAGGTGCAGAATTGTGCCTAGCTAAGGCAACAAAGGCGGGAGGAAGACAATCATTCAATAGATTTGAGCCAAACAGATCTGAGATTCGATTTGGAGGATCAGAGAATACTGTCCGTTTGAGTTTTGGTGGAAGATTTCCAGAAGGGAAGTAAGATTTGAGCAAGAAGTAGTTACTAAAGGGTTTCTAGTCACTAAGAAACCTAGATCCAGAGGGAGAAGTACTGTTTTCTTAAGATTTGAGCAAAGATGGCTCAATATGGACTGAGGGATTAGGACAGATTGGACGACATGTCCAACTTTGTTATCTGGAAGGCCAGAATCCTCTCAGTTCTGGATGAGTATGGTCTCAAAGATCATGCAGAGAAGACACTTGTTGCACCAACAAATGCAGATCCGCTCAAGAAGTATGACGAAATTCAAGCATGGACGAAGCGTTTGACCATAGATGGAGTCAAGGACCACGTGATTCCTCATATTGCTGGTAAGAATACAACACATGACATGTGGTCAGCCTCGGAAGTGATGTACCAAGGAGGCTCGTTGCAAAGAAGGATGCTTTAGAAGGGTGAAGAGATAGATCCATTCCTCTTCAGACATCAAGCTATCCATGACAAGCTGATTGGCATGGGTGCTAATCTAGATGAAGGGCTCCTAGTGAGGACGGCCCTAAATGTTGTCTCTGAAGAATGGGAAACGTTTGTCCAGAGCATTTTGGGAAGGGCAGTGTTACCATCATGGGCAGATATGTGGGCTATTCTCCTCCAAGAGGAGATCAGGAGGATCACCAAGAAACAATCTGTCAGTGGAGGAAGCGGGTCAGCCAGAGTAAAGAAAGAAGAGGAGGAGGATGCAGCCCTTGTATTAAGGGAAAAGAAGCAAGGGAAGAAGAAGATGGACCTCTCGAAGGTCCGGTGCTTCAACGATGGTGATCTTGTTCATTTAGCCAACAGTTGTCCTAAGAAGAAAGACAAAGGAGCTTCTGATTCCAAGGCTGCAGCAACAAATGAATATGGCTCTGATGATGATGCAGCCATGAGTGCTCATGCACCTGGAGAGAAGAGGTGGGGTGACATGGATATATAAAGTATCCATAGATGGATGGCGGGATCCTTGAGTCAGCCCTACTCTTGGATCACATACGAGCTATGAGAGCCTTAAGACGGTAGCGGGATGAGTCAGGAGATGGTTGCAGATGGCCACATTGAAGCGGAAGAGAGAGCAGCATAATGCAGAGGCAACAACAACGTGGAGGCAGCAGCACAGAGAGGCTGATGGGACTTCAACAGCACAAAGAAGCTGGGCTCACGCAGTTCAGTGTTGCAGCATGATAGTGTCTCTAGGGGGACAACGTGATTCAGCATCCAGGGAACTTCAGTGGTGGAGGGCAACTTGACTTGTCTGTCAAACAGTTGGGTACAATCTTTCGGTTGCTTACTTTTCAGCAACTGAGTTGCAGTGCAACAATTAGCAATGGCAGTGCTATGGGCAGCATGATGCAACAATTGGAGAGGGAGCTGCAGTACAGATATGGTAGTGTCAGTGGAAGTGGCATGGGCAGTAGTATAGGGAGCAGCAGTGCAGTAGATGGAGGGTAGCAAGCCAAGCATCAACAAAATAGACCAGGTACTCGAGATCTTGTAATACATGGTGTGATGTATTGCTAGAGCACACTTCTGATGCTAAGAGGGAGTGTTGAGATTTTGTGTATTTGGGGTAGCATTAGTTGTGCTCTAGGTCCCAAATTTTGTGGAGGGACTAGAGTACACTTGATTTACAAGACCCAGAAATGGATTTGAGAAATTTAAAGTTGTGTTCAAGATATTCAAATATTTAATTATTTTTAATGAATTTCCTAAGTCTAACCTAGGAAAATAAAATAATTAAAGTGAATTAATTAACACATGTGCTGAAATTGTCTTAAGTCACATGGATCAAGCAGTTTTTTAATCTCAGCCATTGATGGATGATTTAATCTCGGCCGTTGAAGGGTTCAACGAAAAAGTATAAGAGAAAGTCTTGAGGGTCAGTTGAAGACACAATTTTTGTAGAACTGAGGAATAGATCTGGAATTCTAGGGCGGGTTTGCTAAGAATTTCTTGAGGAATTTCCTGCCGTGAGGGGTAGTATTGGCTGAGGGAATGATCTGATTCCAAGAGCCAAGAGTCAGTAAGAGGCAGAGGAGCAACAACAAGGACATCGCAGAGAAGCAGAGCAGCAGCTACACAGCCACTATGTAGGACAACGCGGAGGCACTAGGAGGCTTTAGAAATCACGCAGGGCTGACGCTGAGGCAACACAGTGGCATTTGAGGTTAGCAGGGCTGACGTTGAGGCTTCAGGGGTAGCGCTAAGGGTTTCTAGGGTCAGATCCGGGCTAAGTCCTGTAAATCCCTTTTGAGGGTGTGGATCAGTCAGATATTTGGCACTAGATCTTCAGGTTAGCTGCAGATTTTATATCTTTTATTCTCTGTCAGGTTTTCCTAGGTTGGAACCTAGATTTGCTGTACCTAGAACTACTTAATAATAAAACCCTCATATCTGCTAAACCTGTTTTCCCACTTTGGGTTTTTCCTGGGACTTATGTCCAAAAATCCATGTGTCACTTTGTTGCATGAGTGAATTATTCAGTAAATGATCTGCATGTGTAGGCTATAGTTGTGTTTATTTTCGATATTTTCGGAATCTAATTTCTGAAAATAACTTGTATAAATTAAATCAAGTAGGAGAAAATAAACCAATACACTGCAGTAGAATTTTCACACTTTGTTGAAATGCAGCCATGGATGTACCCAACTGCCTAACCTGCTCCATCGGGTACCAACTCAATACCTCTCTCCATCCAACCCAAGAGAGTGATCAAATGCTCGTACACCTGTGTACGGGACAAACCCTCCATCTAGCGAATACTGCACCCTGCGCATTTCATGTCACCTCATCTCAGTGGTCTGGTCAACACCTATAACCTGACTAGGTGACTGTCATGCGGATAAATCCCTTTTGCAGACAAGAGCGATCTCCCTAGTACCCTTTTAAGGGTTTTAATGAGCTTTTCTCCAATTCCAAGACTTGGTTTAGGAACATTAGGGTTTTTGACTTCTAAGGGAACATAATACAGGTAGTGATTGTAATATTCCTAATTAGCACCGCTAATTGGAATATTTGATTTTTGTATAGTTTTGCCGACTATAGTTAATTAATAAATAAAAGTGAGAAAAGAGGGGTCAACTCACTTAAATAAAATAAAGGGTTTCCCTAGTAGATGCAACGTTGTAACTTAAGGGGGGAGCCAAGGGGGGCCACACACCACGTGGAGGAGCCAATGAGAGAGAGGATGTTGGTTTTGGAGGGAAACCAATGCTATAAAAGGTGGAGGAGCCTCCTCATTTGGGCATTATTGATATTGTTGATGATATTGAGCTAGACTTCTGTCTACTTGAGCACGCTGGCTGTTTAGTCGGTCTGCAGCACTGTTTAGTGCGACTGAGTGTCTCCGGTCGAAGATCTCGCCCTTGGCCCCGGGGGACTTCGAGTGCCTGCTCGGGCAAGGTATTCCTTCAGTTTCAGCAGTTGATTTGCAGGAGATTTGGGTGGACGTTTTGCAGAGGAGTTGGGTCTCATAGAGTGACTGCGCAGTCCAGGAGGGAGGACGCAGTTGGGGTTAGTGCAGCTCTGTTGTGGGGGATTTTTTTGGAGTCCTTAGCGTGTTTTAGCTTGGAGGGATTGTCTATTCAGTTGGAGAGTTTTGCAGAGGGATTTGTGGCCCTTTTCCAGCATTCTTCTTGGGCCTCTGCGCTGTGCTTGGGAGAGACACTGTTTTCCTTGAGGAGGGCTTCTGTGGTGTTTTTTTGGAGGTGGTGCATTTGCTTCATGGTTTCTGGGTTTTGTCCGGAGCAGTGAGTACAGGCAGTCTACCAATTTTCAGCTCATTCCGGTGAGGGGATCAGCCCCTAGTTCCAGTACATTGCAGCAACAACATTCTACGGCAGATTTCTCCAGCAGCTGGGACGCAGTCTCTATAGCAGCCATTTCCTATTATGAGAGGGTCTTCACTTGCCTGGTGCAAGGATAGGTGCACTCATTCTGATTATCTATTGTACCCATATATATATTCTCAGATTAATAAAATGGCTTAGCGTTCTGGTATTTTTATGTGTACTTGCTCTATATTCTAGTTCCGGCATTTTTCCTATATTGTTGCATGTTTGTATTGCTGTGTATTACTGTCTATTTCCCGTTGGGGATATTACAGTGGTATCAAAGCATAATTCTGGCTCAGCCTGTGGTCTATGACATTGGGAAAGAAATCATACAGAGGTTTGCTGGAATTTTGGAGAGCAATAGCAGTTACAGTACCAAAAACGAAATTGGAAAAAGGGCCAAAATATAAAAGGTCAAATTTTGAAGGTTGGAATTAGAAGAAACGTTTTCTGGGTTTTTCTGGGTTTTGGGCAAGGATCACCTTCCCAAATTCCTGGAATTTTCTGAGTAGTTTTCAGTGGGTAAATCGGAGGTCGAAGTTAAGCAGCAGTATGGTTTTGCAGCAGCCGTGCAGTTTCTGAGGAGCCTGTAGACACATAGCAAAAAGAGCCGATGGCAGGTGATAGGAGATTTATAGAGGCGCTCCTCCAAGTACAGGATCTGTCACAGAGACTCACTGCGCTGGAGGTTAGGCAGCGGGAAACCCCAAGGGGATTTCGGATTGGTGAGGGATCAGGCACGTCCCACCATTTGTCGGAGCATGATGCCACTCAGCATATGGCATCACATACACCCACACGTCCTACCATGCCCACTTTTCTGGATGAAGACATAGGGGCAGCAGCACAGCGAGAGCCGGAGCCAGGCCACATGGGTGACTATTTTGCAGAGTACCAGGCATACGGGCAGGAGTTCATGGAGGCTCTCTCGTTCAGAGACTTTGTCCAGCTCCAGCGGGACAGTAGACCCCGCGATCATCACCGGGGGCACCGGCATCATCATGATGGAGACTACCACCGCAAAATGGACAGATCCCATCTACCGACATTTGACGGGTCATCCAGGCGATCAGAAAAAGCTTGGGTGGACAAGTCGGATACCTCTTTCCAGCTTGACCGAGTATCGGAGAGGGAAACCATTAAAATGGTTACCTCGCACTTGGAGGATGAGGGAACACAGGGTTGCAGGGAGTCCGAGGTTACACCTAGTGTGACACAAGATTCACCCTCATTGGAGACCTCCTTGGCCATGTCGGTTGATGTGGTAGTGGAGAAGGTAGAGCCTACCTCAGTAGAGCCATCCATTGAGGTGATGACCGGAGTCGTGTCCGAGTCTTCAGGTGGTAGCAGCACACGACAGATGGGTGAGACGATAGGAGATATATCCACCTTTGATGAGGCACTAGCAGGTACAAAGGTATTGGATGATGGTCACAGACAGCGGTATCATCGGCTTCGAGCAGACCTTCGAGTTTTGAGAGAGAAGGCCACGTCAGTACGGGAGACCATTTTGTTGCAGGACCAGGAGCTGGAGGGTATGAGAGTGACTTGTGCCAAGTCGGCGGCCAAGTTGGTCCGCATTGGGGAACAGCTGGATTCCCTGATGGTACAACCAGAGGGCACGTTGGAGCGTCAGATCATTCCCCTTCAGGCATGCATGGATGGGACTAGTAGTGTTGTTGGGTCATCTCTTTCCGTTGGAGAGAGAGAGGCAGAGCCACCTAGTCAGATCTCATATGTTGACTTTGATAGCGGTATGAGACGATCAGAGTTGCACAGGGTACATCATCCACATGTTGAGGTTGGATGGAGAGAGATTTTGAGTTGGTACTCGGTGGAGCGGGCTATGGAGATGGTGATGGATCCGAGTGTAGCTCAGCAGGAGTTTCTATGCATGGGGAATACAGAACCCCAGATTGGCATTGGGATCCAGGTGGGATCACCTATCGTTTCCCAGTCAGGTCGGCTGACTATGTCTTGGAGAGTACAGTTGGCCTAGCAGTAGAGCATGTGCAGTTTCGGTCAGCTCCAGTGGCCAACCAGTTTATGGGCAGACTTCCTAGGTTGTCTTGGCATGACATTCATACACGGGATCACGGGGTGGTCAGCACACCTTGGCAGGAGCTTGTCGGAGGAGGTGGCATTGGCAGGCCACCAGATGGCACCTTAGATGGGGCCAAGGATTCTTCACCTTTGTGTGGGGCACAGAGGACGCAGCGGAGCCGAGCAGTGGTGGTAACACTATTGACACACAGGGAGATTCACTTCTCGGACCCCTTGAGGAGGATTTGGAGTGATGATCCTTTCGTCGGCAGGTATAGTGATACGACGGTGGAGACGATGTTACTGATTGGTGGTAGTCCGACATGTAGGGGCACAGCTCTAGGTCATCACATCCAGGGATGTGTGGGAGCCTCTAGCATTGAGCGGTGGATTGTCGGTGGACATGGAGTAGCATGGTGGTGTACCATAGTGTGTGGGACTGCATTGTGGAGTAGGAGTATCCTACATCACATTGAGAGCATGCAGAGAGTGACCGATGCCTGGACACAGTCAGGGCACGAGATGGTACAGGGTGCTACAGCAGTAGCACATGGTATCCAGCAGCATACCGAGGTATGCCTCAGTGTGCAGTGGCATGTTGAGGAGTGTATGGATGATCAGTGGTATGCGAGGGCATACGGTGCTACACAACAGGGTCTTAGAGCATTGCTTCCAGAGAGACTCATGGACAGGGACTTCGGGCTTACCTTTGGGAGTAGTTCACCCAGGATCGATGGAGAGACAGAGGAGCGATACTTGGCAGTATCTGTGGGGACTCACACACCTGACTCGCTTTGACATCACTCACAGGTACAGTTGATTATGTTTTTGACCTTTGGCACTTTGGGCGTGAGCAGCAGGGTACGCGAGGTTCACCCAAGATATTTGGATGACACTCAGTACACTAGGTGAGAGACTTCTCAGCAGTGGCACTGGGTTGGTGTGCTAGTTGACAGCCACAGGTTGGGGGATGAGATGATCCTTTGCAGAGGTGGTGCATCAGTCATCACTGAGCCTACGCTTGGGGAGCAGGTCATGAGGGAGACATGCATCATTTTTCCCTTAGGGCATGTCGAGATCATGCATGAGCAGAGGATACGGGGTACAGCAGAGGTAGTATCCCAGTATGTGTCTGGGCTCCAGACACTGTATCGACACTTTGTCGAGAGGGTGGATGGCATGTTCGATGCCGATGAGATGGCGGAGGTAGAACAGGAGGGCATTCCTTCTGTATGCCAGGGGGAGGACTCCTTTTCACATGAGTCCATAGGATCAGTTGAGGTCGCTTCTGGGGAGCGAGGGCAGTCATGCATGGATGGTGACAGTAGACCGGAGCTATATTCTAGTGTCCAGGGTGAGTAGTCATGGGACTCTGCGAGAGATACTCTGGGTGAAGAGTCACTTGTGACAATTCAGCTAGAGCGGCAGGTGATGGAGCCTGAGTCGACAGAGGAGGACACTACTCACATCAGGCATGATATTCCTTTGAGAGAGAGCCAGATGGGCACTCACATCGAGTCTGTGGTGGATATGCAGCTAACCGCGGGGTCAGCGATTGAGGAGGAGCAGTTAGATGCATTGACATCGAGTACGGTGACAGCTGTTGCAGATCCATATCCTCTGGAGGTGTTGGAGGTTGATGGGATTGTTATGCAGGGGGCTAGTAGACAGCAGGAGCTGTTGGATATGTTGGAGCATCCATCTTGGGGTCGACACTGGGATGAGGCGCAGATAGATGTACTCGCAGTCAGCAGAGCTGCAACGTTTTTAGTGGGTAGCACTCTCCAGGAGTACATCGATGGAGCTTGCAGCATACCTTGCCCACTTTTGCCCATTATAGAGAGAGGGACTTCCTTCTACAGGCAGCTTCCATTGACAGACAGGGTAGAGCAGTGGGAGTTGATTACAGGCTGGCGGCAACATCCCAGGCATGTTCCATATACCGTTGTTGTTGCTACATCAAATTCTTCTTCTAGGATGGACTGGTGAGAGATCATGAGTTGGTACCCTCTAGATGGTACGGTATTCTTCGTAGGGAGCACAGTCGAGCAGGGGCCCTTGGACATAACAGAGGTTATAGATTCCAGCTGGCAGGGCGGCACAGGACATCATTTCTTCAGCACTCCATCCCGATTTCAGGAGAGCAGGATCAGCATGGGATTGAGTCACAACTTGGATTGGAGAGAGATGATGAGTTGGTATGCAGTGGAGGGGTAGCATATGCAGCTACAAGTATAACGCAGCAAGAGCCCGAGAGCATTGATGCTTGTTGGTGGTCTTCACCTCTTAGAGCATTGGTCATAGCCAGAGGCAGTGCACAGTCCGAGCCGTGGGACTTGTGCGATTATTGGCCACAGTGGCGATGGGATCCGGGAGGACTATTGATTGGCTGGTACCGTGAGAGGCCAGTTTGGGATCCTGGCATTGAGATATCCCTTCGTATCAGGGTGATGCAGGAGACAGAGAGGTTTCAGTGGGACCCAGGCACATTTTGCAGTATCGGTGGGGAGCATCGGCTAGAGAGTAGGCTTGTTCAAGCATTGCTTGAGAACAAGCAATTTTTGCCGGATGAGGATGCCACTTGGGAGAGCGAGCAGACTTTACAGCATCCATCACTTCAGTTGCTTGAGGACAAGCAACGTTTTGCCGGGGCAGACTGTAATATTCCTAATTAGCACCGCTAATTGGAATATTTGATTTTTGTATAGTTTTGTCGACTATAGTTAATTAATAAATAAAAGTGAGAAAAGAGGGGTCAACTCACTTAAATAAAATAAAGTGTTTCCCTAGTAGATGCAACGTTGTAACTTAAGGGGGGAGCCAAGGGGGGCCACACACCACGTGGAGGAGCCAATGAGAGAGAGGACGTTGGTTTTGGAGGGAAACTAATGCATATAAAAGGTGGGAGGAGCCTCATTTGGGCATTATTGATATGTTAAATGATATTACGAGCTAGACTTCTATCTGCCCGGCCATGTAGGTTGTTTTGGTGATGCAACGACGCTGTTTAGTGCGAACTGAGTGTCTCCGGTCGGAGATCTCACCCTTGGCCCCGGGGGACTTCGAGTGCCTGCTCGGGCAAGGTATTCCTTCAGTTTCAGCGGTTGATTTGCAGGAGATTTTGGTGGACGTTTTGCAGAGGAGCTAGGTCTCATAGAGTGACTGCACAGTCCAGGAGGGAGGACGCAGTTGGTGTTGGTGCAGCTCGGTTGTGGGGATTTTCGTGGAGTCCTCAGCGTATTTTCAGCTTGGAGGGATTGACTATTCAGTTGGAGAGTTTTGCAGAGGGATTTGTGGCCCTTTTCCAGCATTCTTCTTGAGCCTTTGCGCTGTGCTGGGAGAGACAACGTTTTCTTTGAGGAGGGCTTTAGTGGTGGTTTTTCGGAGGTGGTGCATTTTCTTCATGGTTTCTGGGTTTTGTCTGGAGCAGTGAGTACAGGCAGCCTTCCGATTTTCAGCTCATTCCGGTGAGGGGATCAGCCCCTAGTTTCAGTTCATTCCAGCAGCAGCAGTTTACGGCAGTTTCTTCCAGCAGCTGGGATGCAGTTTCTTGTAGCAGCCATTTCCTGTTTTTCTGAGAGGGTTCTTCACTTGCCTTGAGCAAGGATAGGTGCATCTATTCTGATTATCCATTGTATCTCATTATATTCTCAGATTAATAAAATGGCTTAGCATTTCCGACATTTTTATGTGTACTTGCTCTATATTCTATTTCCGACATTTTTCCATATAGTTGTATGCTTGTATTGCTGTGTATTACTGTCTATTTCCCTTTCGGGATATTACAGTGATGAACCTATATTGATAGTCAACTGTCATGGTGACAAAATAACGTGTAACAGTGACGTGGTCTCTCTTTCATCAACGTGCAAAGGCAACCTACTAATGCCACATGCCCCATCTATGTATGTCTGCAGAGGGCTGTTCTTACGCTCAAATGTGCTGTACCATTAGGGAATCCAACCTTTCCCCAACGCGAGTTAGCTTGGTCGCGGACTCGACACAAACTGCTCTGATGCCCTCCAGCACCTTGTTCTACTGTAGAATGTCCTCTTGTATTGTCATCTTCTTCTTCTTGAATGCTAGAAGGTCAACCTTGAATTGATGAAATTTCTATGGAGGCCATCATCTAATAGGACTGTATCCCTTGGCACCTCATCAATGGTGGATATGTCTCCTAGTACCTTGCCAATCTACTGTGTGCTGCTATCACCTGAAAACTTAGACATGACCCTGGACACCTCACCAATGGATACCTCAACAACGAATGGCATCTCCGTGTGAAAATCTCTGAATCCAATTTACAGAAACCCTAATGTAGTATTCTGATTTACTTCTCCTACTTGTTTGATTTAATTAACAAGTTATTTTTCTTAAATATTCAGTAAAACATCAAAGTAAATACTACGCAGACAGAAAATCTAGCTGATTCAACTGAGGATGAAGAACCTCATAGGTGCCTACGCACTCACTACTTCACCCTTCATTGTGGTTGCTTCACACCTTCTGGATTTGCTGAAAGCGAGCCCTTTCTAGTCCACTGGAACCTCAACGCTATGTCTCCCAACAATGTGTCAGCCCTATGGCCCTATGTGAGCCTCTGCGCAGCTCTGGCTAGGCATACGTCACCCTGGTTGAGTGTTAATTTTGGGCAACTAGGTCCAAACGCCATGTTTGGATTCCTCTTTTGGAGAGGTGCAAGATTGATCTAAAGATCATCTTGTTTGGATGAGCAGAACATATATTTTGATTTTATTTTCCACACATGTGCAAGGTCGGCCAGATTTGTGATGTAGGCTTGCAAGCCCAACAGATGTGTCACACACCCTCATTGACTTATATAAATTGGAGAGACTTGGAGCTCATTTGCTCATCAAGTCATCACACATTTTCATCTTGTGATATGATTGGTTCGATTAGCCTTTGGAGGCTTCTCTCTCTCACGTGCGGATCTGATGCTGAAGAAGTGCGGACTGTTTTAGTGCTCTTTTGCTGGTGAGTTGACCAACGTTGACCGTGGGTCAAAGCTTGGAATTTTGACCTCCTTGTGCAAAAATTCTGATCTCTTGAGGTCGCATTAGAAGGCACAAAGATCGAGGGAAAGGGAGGACTTTTACCGCAACCATAAACCACAACGTTGACCAGTGTTGACTTTTCTCTTTTGACCAACATTGACTTTTTTGGAGCTATCTTTGAGGGGTGTGTGTGACACTTGGAGGAATGGCTGATCTGATGTTGAGAAAGACTTTGCTGGCTAGTGCATCTCGTTGACTGCCTAACGAACATTACTCTTTATCTTTGCTGGACAAGAAGAATTGTAAATTATGAATTATATTATTGGCTTGTCTTCTGTTGATTGATTATTATGTTCTATCAACGTTTTACTTTCATGTTTATGTGATTGCTAAATTGAATTGGGCCTATAAGAAAGGTTGAAGTAAAACTGCATTAAGCATAGAACATACCATGGTTATCTAAATTTAACAATGAGCCTACGTTGCCTCTGCTCTGCTTTGGCTGGACCTGCGTCACCCTTGCTGGGTCTCTACGCTGCTCTGTTACAGATCTGCCTCTTTGCCAATGTATCCCACTGCCGATCTACCCCTCATCGCACTGCAAGCTCACTCGAAAATTCTTAGCAAACCACGCCCCAGAATTTCGACTTAGCTCAAGTGCTACCACTCTGTGTGTGTGTCCTCCAACTGACCCCAAGCCTTCCTTTAATAATTTTCTCGTTGAACAATCAACGGTCGTGATGTAATCTCTAATTGACGACTAAGATTAGAAAGACTTGATTCGCGTCACTTAGAACATTCTCACCCACATGTCTAAATTAATTCACATTAATTATTTAATTTCCCTAAGTTAGACTTAGGGTATCCATTAAAATAATTAATATTTTGAATAACTTAGGTTCCGGGTGGAATTTCTCCAAACGATTTTGGGTCTTGGAGATCTCATGTGTTCTAGCCCCTCCACAAAGTTTCAGAGCTAGAGCACATCCGATGCCACCCAAAATCTCAACACTCCCTCTTAGCGAGGAATGTGCTCTAGCAACACTTCACTCTAGAAGCGTTACTTTGATCCATGGCATCGGTCTCCTGTGCTGCTGATGCTCGGCTATTTCCCCTCATCCACTGCGTTGTTGCCTTCTGTACTGCTGCCCATGACTCTGCCACAGTCATTGCCTCATCTGTACTGCAGCTCCTTCTCAAATGATGCAACATGCTGCGCATATCACTGCCACTACTTACTGTTGCATTGCAACTAAGTTGCTGAGAAGTAAGCAACTGAAGGACATCACCCAAAATACTGACAGACAAGTTAGTTTGGCTGTATATCAATACTAAAGCACCCTCTGCCGCTGCTCTGCGCTGACCCTCTGAAGCTCTGCGCTGTCTGCTACTCTGCACTGCATAAGCATTGCCACTGCGCTGCTGAAATCCCATCAGCCTCTACGCTGCTGCTTCCACACTGTTGCTGCCTCTCCTTTGTGCTTCTACAGTCTTCAGCGTCCTAGCATTGCCAAAGTGCCTCCATGATCCTCTGCACCAACTAACTCCAGTCATCCTGCTACTGTCTTTAAGGGCTCCCATAGCTTGTATGTGATCGAAGAGTTTGGGCACCTCAACGATCCTGCACCCTCATTTGTAGTTCAAGAGAACTACAGATCAATGTTTCCCCACCTTTTATTTCTGTTGAGAATTTGGTAGGGCATAGTTTAATCTAATTCTCTGCTTAATAATTACTTGTGAACATATTTCTCTTACTTAGATCTTCTATTTATTTAGCTTATTATGTCTTTCATCAAGTCAATTATCAAAACACAAGAGACACAAAGTTTAGGCTCTTCAAGCTAGGGCCAAAACCTCTCCCTCTTGGAGAGGAAAACCCACTAGTAATTCTTCTTATAGATCTTCAATTGACAAGTATTATTACCATGACCTAGACCCTTGACTCTAGTATGCCTCCAAGACCTTGTCACTGCTCTTTGTTGGCTCCTTATGCTGATCTCCCTTTTGCACTGTTCTGCACCATTCTGCACCAATATTGAGGAACTCGTTCCTTAGACAAGTTACTACCTTCCTTGATCCATTCTCAGTCTCCTAGGGAAGACTTCTCGTTCTTTTGTCTTGATGCCATAGACTATGTCCTTCCTTCATACTGTGCATACCTTAGACCATCATCCATCGTAGAGTTTCCTCACTTGTGCTGTGTATTTACTTCAGAGATATCCGATGTATATTGACCCAAGATCTGCACACCTTGCAGACCCTTTGTATTTGCTTGTGATACTCCTTCTCTACACCTTATTACAACACTTGGCTTACCTTATTCTCGCACTGATTGCAGTCCTTATTATTTCTGAGGTTGCGGATCATTTGCTGAGGTAGATAGACCCAAGACCAAGTACTATGTAAGCCTTTTCCTTGCGCTATAATAAGATCCTTCTATGCATCCATTTCAGACCTTAATTTGCACTTCATTATAGACTTGATCCTTGCTAGCTTGTCCTCTTTTTACTCATTCAGAAAGCACAGAAGTTATCTGAAAATCTCAGACCAACCCGAACTGTCTTCATTGTCTTTTTTGCGCAGTCCACTGGGGTATTTATAGTAGTTTTAACTTTTCCCCTGTAATTAGTCGACCTAACCCAGTGAACATGCTTGTCTATTTCTGTGAGCCAACATGACTATTTGGCAGACTTAACAAGGAATTTTTCCAGTACATTCAGTCGACTTGTTTAGGGATATCTTCCAACATCTTTCTACAACATTTTGACAAGGTCTCAAGGCATACTTTTTGACCTTTACAAGTGTAACAATCCTTCAATTACATGACTCTAAATTATACATTTATGACAAGATGACAAATCCCTAAGATACATCAAGAAGAAGTCTTTGACCTATAAAAATTTCTTGCTCATGAAACCCATGAAGCAAGCCTTACAAAAATACATTTTATTATCTTTGTCTTCTTCGTTACATAAATTCATAATTACTAGTCATTATGAAGACCAAACCTAGTTACACTTTCCAACACTCCCTCTTAACTAGGGAGATATTTGTAATGGTGCATGGTTGCTTTCAATATGAAGAATCTCATAAGAAGAATCGGATTGGTGATTGCATATGTATAGCATCATATCAACTCCATCTCTCAAAGAGACAATGAGCTACAATGCCGGTGAGACCAAGGACTTATAGACACCATCATCATTGTCTCTCCAAGGTACATAATCCACCCGGGTGTTCACAAAGTATGACCTTACTGGACTATTCTTATCCTGGGTAGCCAATCCTCAAAGAATATCGGTCCACGATTACTCTATCTTGAATTCCCTATCACATTCTCAAAGAGTATCAGATGCCAGATGATTACCCTATGCTACATTCTGTCTTCCCAGGTGAAGAACAAAATGATTGTTGATTTTTGTAGCATTGGAAAGTGTTCTTAGTCTCAAACTTTGTGAGGAGGCTTGGACATCAATATTCCAAAGAACCTAGAAACCATATGTGGAAATTCCACTCGGTTCAGACCCTAAGTCTAAACTTAGGGAAATGAAATAATTAAAGGGTATTAGTAAGACAGAGTGTGAATCTTCTAGAAAACAAAGATCAAGTCAAGTTTTAATCTTAGCCATTGATTAGACTTCTAATCTGGGCCGTTGATTCATCAACGAGAAGATTATAAAAGAAGGCTTGAGGGTCATTTGGAAAATAAGCCGGGCATACACTCAGTACCCGAAGGAGATCAATTCTGAAGGAATAGAATTTGATCTCAGTGGGAGAGTTGCAGGGCAGAGAGTTGCAGAAGTAGAAGGAGAAGGAGGGAGTCAACAGTGACTGAACTCAAGGACAGAGGGACGCAGTGGGTCACAGGAGACAGCGCAGTGAATCCACGCAGAGCCTACACAGACTTATGTAGTCTAACGCAGGGACTACGCAGAGAAACGTGTAGACAGAGGGAAGCAAAGGTTGATCAGAGGGTCAGGAAATTGTCGGGAGGAGACGAGAATTCTGTCTCAGGTGTTTTATGATTTTATCTGTCAATGTATTCCTTGTAAAGATTCATTTGCTGAAGAGTATTAATAAAACCCTCATTTGTTGCACCGATTTTCCCGCATTGGGTTTTTCCGGGGACATTTGTCCAAAAATAACTGTGTACATGTGATTGGTTCTTATGCTTATGTTTTTCACTGTTTACTTCTTTGCATATATATTTGTGAATGTTGCAGTAGTATTTATTTCAAAGTTTACTGATAGATTTTTGTAAATGACTTATTGAAGTAATAAGTAGGAGAAATAAATCTATCGCTGCAACTGTAGATATTTAGATTGAAAATTTCACATGGTATCAGAGCCAGAGATGAGTAACAGGAACGAAGAATCGACAAGTGAACATAAATCTGACATAGCGACAGTAGCTCGGAGGGGTTCACGCAGTTCTCCAGAGAGGGAAAGAAGCATGATAGCATAGATAGATCATGATATTTTTGTTCTGGCATCCAAACTTGAAGAAGAATTTGCTTGTGTGTCAAGCACTTCTTCTCCAGAAGTCTGGTACATTGACAGTGGAGCTTCTGCTCATATGACAGGAGTACGAGAATGCTTTTCCGACTACCGAGAGGAGCAGATGAATTTTAAAATAACCATGTGTAATAAAAAAAAATGTACGCCTATTGGAAGAGGTACCATAGTATTTCAGACCGAGGCTAGACATAAGCTTCGGGCCACTAATGTGCTGCATGTGCTCGGGCTGGGGATGAACTTGCTCTCAGTGTCTCAACTTCAAAACCGAGGTTATGACATTTAATTTATTGGTAACAGAGTTTACGTCAAAGATTCCAGTTGGAAGAAGAAAACATAGATCGAAGTAAGGAGCAACAAATTTTATAAGTTGTAGCTCGAATCCCCAATGGCACTGATTGACAGCGCTAATGAAACAAACTTGAATGAACTATGGCACAAAAGAATGGGACATTTGCATCATGGGGCGTTAAAAATCCTCAAGAAAACTGTAACAGGGGTTCCAGAACTGAGCACCAAGTGGGATGATGTCTGCAGAGGGTGCGTACTGGGTAAATATGCCAAGGCAGCATATCAAAGAAGCAACAATAGGGCCGAGAGTGTATTGGGCTTGATACACTCGAATATTTGTGGACCAATGTCCACTAGAGCTCTTAGTGGTGCCGAGTATTTCGTCACCTTTATTGATGACCATTCTAGGAAAACCTGGATCTACTTTTTGAAGACCAAGGACGAAGTCTTTAGTCGGTTTAAAGAGTTCAAAGCTCTAGTAGAAATTCTGACAAGAAAGCGGATCAAGGTACTGCGTTTAGACAATGGTGGTGAATACACATGCAAGGGATTCACTAGGTTCCGCGCAAGTGAAGGTATCAGAAGAGAGTCAATGACTCCATATAATCCGGAGCAGAATGGTGAGGCAAGAAAGGAAAAACAGGCCTATTGTCGAGGCTGCAAGGGCGATGCTGTATGATCAATACATGCTCAAATTTTTGTGGGCTGAAGCTTGTAATACAACCATCTATATGTTCAGAACAGGATCCCTCATGCTGCATTGGGAAAGATCATGCCAGAAAGTGTCTTCATTGGCAGCAAGCCTGAAGTGAGTCACTATAGGATCTTCGGTAGTACGACTTACTGTCATGTGCCCAGTGAGAAGAGGAAGAAGTTGGATATGACTGCGGAAAATGGGTCTCTGGTAGGATACAATGAGAATGCAAAGGCATATCACATCTATATTCCTGAGAGAAGGAAAGTTGTGGTGTAGAGGGATGTGAAATTCTTGGAGGTGAATGCCTTTAGAAGATCTCGCGAGTTTCCTTATGCTACGTAGTCTGAGGAGGATCCGTTGGTTCAACCTCAACAATCGGCAACAGATAATTTAACTGCCTCTTTAAGGCATGAGGATCCAAGGGACATTTCTCCCGAGGACTTGCAGGAGGGAGAGCAGATAAATTCGCTCACTACTAGTGGGAGAACTAGCAGGGAACTACGAAAAATTTTGAGGGATGCAAAAGATTTTGTCAGAGTCCCCCGAAATGAGAAGAGACAATGTAAGCAGCCTGAGAGGTATCAAGCCTTGGTTGCACAGGTCGGGGAATCTTTCAGTTTTCGGGAAGCAACTCAGCTCCAGGTGTGGGTAGATGCAATGGTGGAAGAGTATAGTTCCATTATCATGAATGATGTTTGGGAAGTAGTCCCGAGACCTCAGGAGAGATCAATTGTAGGATCAAGATGGATCTACAAGGTCAAGTATGCTGCAGATGGCAGCATCGAGAAATTTAAAGCCAGGTTTGTGGCTAAGGGGTATGCTCAAAAGGAAGGAATAGATTATGAAGAAACCTTCCCCCAGTAGCTAGATATTAGATCTGTGATATCCCTTGATGCACAGATGGGATGGGAGATTCACCAAATGGATGTCATGTTGATTTATAGTATCAAAGCTTATTCAAGCTGAAGTGCAGGTGAAACACAAGTGAACCAACAGATCAGTGCTGAAGAATCTGGGATCTGCATAATCAGCAGTAGACCCTCCCAGAAAATTACGCTGTCCAGGCCAGGAGGGCATTTCAGTGCAGAAAAGGCTCCCTCTGAGAGAGTTGACAGAGGGGTAAGTTTTTTCAGTTGCAGAAGAAGGACGCAGTTACTGCACAACAGTAAGAGCTGGTGCATAAGTGTCAGAAAAGTCTGAAAAACACAGTTGGGGATTTCTTGACCTCAGAAGAGTTTCTTACTCAAAGAAACTTAGTTTTTCCTATGTAACAGCAGAAGTAGTGACTTACTCCTCAAGGAGTGCGTAAGTCTAGCTGACCAGAGGGTTAGAGGAAGATTTCGACAAAGTTGAGGAGATGGCCAACAATGGACTGCATGATCAAGATAGATTGGAGGGTGCCTCCAACTATGTTATTTGGAAATCAAGGATAGAGTTTCTCCTTAATGAGCATGATCTGAAGGCCCTCATAGACAGCGCAGTTGCAGAACCTCTTGATGCAGCACACCTGAGGCAATTCAAGAAGAATATGGCAAGAGCCAAGCGGTTGATTGAGTAAAGGATCATATCATACTCCAAATAGTTGCAAAGACCACGGCTAGAGAAATGTGGGTACGGCTGGAAAAGCTATACCAAGGATCTTCCGAGCAGTGGAAGATGTACCTTGAAGAGAAGATGCAGAATATCAGGATGAAGAAGGGAAAGCGTTTCGACTCCTCCTTGTCTCAGATTTAGGAAAACCGAGATCAACTGTCTGCAGTAGGATCTGCTCCTAGAGACTCAAAGCTAGTAAGGCTCACGCTGAACTCTGTTTCAGAGGATTATCAAGTCTTTGTCAAAAGTATATTAAACAGATAAAGGATAAGGATAAGGATAATTTTATTAATGTCCAACGAATGACCTCAAAAAGGTCAACGGGACTGCCGGTTACAATGATTACAACATGCCTAGCCGGTGGACCAAACGGTCCCCTTCCTTTATAAAAGCAGGAAATACAAACTAAAAAGAGTTCAAAGTATGCAAAGTAAAGGCTAGATGACTAAAACATCTTGACAATAAGCTGCGATGAAGAAGTCCTAGAGGAGAAAGAGAGAGGAGCCTCCTGAAGGAGGGGAGACTCCTACTCCTAGCATCTGAGGCCGATAGAAGAGGACCGAAGGAAACTTGTCAATGTCTGTTGACCCGAGGAGGAACTGGACTGCTGCTGCTGTCGTCTGGAGGATTTGGGGCATCTCCTAGGGGAGGGTCTGGTCCTGAAGCGCTGATGGGGTCCAGTGGGACGAGACCCCCGGATCCACACTGATCTGAAATCATGGTCTACGGATCGATAAGTGGTTCTCTTGGTGCCTCGCGATGAAGGGAGCATCCTGAAGAAAGTTGTGATCCTCTGTGTGGTGTCTGAGACGGTGGGAGGCTGGAGAAGAAGCGAACGATGCCTGAAGGTCTCCTGAAGGTAAAGTGCTAAGCATCTCTGGTCAGTGTATCTAAGGAAGCTAGCCAGGCTCTGGGGGCCCCTGAATAAGCAATGAAAACGTCCTCGGATCTCATAGTAGACTGGGCATCTGAAGATGAAAGAAAGACATCCAGGATGGGAAGCAATGTGGGCAGCCTTACAACAAGAAGAGTTGAGGAGAGATCTCCTAAAAATCCACTTGGAGGATGGCAGTAGCAGTTCAAAGGTCAAGGAGTAAGAAGATAACACTGCCTTTGCATCAAAAGGGCAACAAAAGCAGAAAAAGAAAGATCTGTCCAAGATCAAGTGCTTCCGGTGTGGGGAAATGGGACATTATGCCACACAGTGTCCTCTTAAGAAAAAGGATAAAGAGAAGGAAGATCCACAAGCAGGAGCTGCCAAGATTGAAGCAGAAAATGATTGTGCCATGTTAGCTCATATTCCTAAAGGAGAGAAATGGGTTGACTTGGGTTTGTAGATCCAAAATCTACAAGTAGGCGGGATCCTTGAGTATTTCCGAACCCTTGGATCACATGTGAGCTACGACAGCCTAAAGACAGTAGCAGGATGGACAGTTGCAGCGGAAGATGAGAAGACAGTGTAGTGGCTAGCAGTACTAGAGCCTGATCAGCGCAGAGAGGGAGCAACAACATCAACAGTTGAGTAGCAGCAACGCAGTGCACACTGGTGCAACGCAGTGTAGAGCAGCAACAACGCAGTATTTTTAGAGAGCTAGTGCAGAAACTAGCAACGGTCAGTCTTATTTTCCAGTTGCAGAACTTCTTGTCCAAATTTAGGATGTTTTTCTGTTGCAATTAGCAATAGTGCAACAGTGCAGCAGCAACAGTAGATGAGTAGCAGCAGCAGATGAGCAGCAATAGCGCAGTGCACAGAGGGGCAGCGCAGTGCAGAGTAGTGCTCACGCAGTGCAGAGCAGTGCTCACGCAGTGCAGTAGCATTGTTGCAGAATTCAGAGGGAGTTGCAGTACAGTGGCAGTTGGCAGCTGCATGCAGAGTCAGCAGCAGTACAGATGCAACATTTTTGTGCAGTGTTGGTGAGCAGCATCAACAGCACAGTCGCAGATGTTCCAGAAGTCAGAAGTAGCACATTGAGTTGTTTTGCTAGAGCACTTTCCTTGGTAAGAGGGAGTGTTGATTTATGGTAGTATCAGATGTGTTCTAGCCTTGTAACTTTCTATATAAGCTAGGACACATGTATTCCATAAAACCCAAAAATGGTTTTGGAAATTTCCACTTAGAGATGGTTTAATTAAAATAATTAATCATTTTTTAATGTTTTCCCAAGTCTAAACTTAGGGAAACTGTTTAATTAAAGGGTATTAATTAAACTAAGTGTGAATCTTCTAGATAAAGTCATGGATCACCTACAAGTTAATCTTAGCCCTTGATTATATTTTAATCTTGGCCGTTGAAGGTTCAACAGAAGAATATAAGGAGGGTGAGGGGCCTATGAAAATATGATTGTGATACATGAGCCATTGAGCATTTTCGATTTGTGTGAGGAGACACAGCTTTTGATCAAGGATCAAATCACTAGTGCAGGGTTTGCTAAATGATTATGATTCAGTGATTAGATCCAGAGAGGGGTAGAAGCAGAGATTGGTTAGGTGGACCAAGAATACATTTCAGAGTGAGACAACATTTACGCAGAAGAGAGACAACGCAGTATTCTGCAGAATTGACGCATTTCCTGCAGAGAATCACGCAGAACCAGCGCAATGTCTTTTGGAGTCAGTCCAGAGAAAGCTAGAGGTTGGGGTTCTGAGCCAGGAGGGCCAAAATCCAGCTTCAGATCAGCTAGATCAGTTGCAGAGAAGGGTGACGCATTTCCTCAAGCTTGCCCATGTAGGCTTACGTAGATCCAGCGTAGGCAATCACGCAGAGACAGTGAGAGCTTCACCAGCACTGTTTTTGATCAGTCAGAGACTTGCTGAGTGAGGTATATCTCACAATTATTTTTGTTGTCTAGATTTCTCTGAAGGGTTTGCCGGATGTTGGCACCCTAGTTGTATTCAAGATTCTGCTGCTTAATAATACAAACCCTCAGATCTGCTGCACTAGTTTTCCCAAGTTGGGTTTTTTCCGGGGACTTAGTCCAAAAACAACTATGTCACATGTGGATGTTTTTTTTTTGTATTTTGTTTAGATTGTTTTAGCACTTAGTTTTATTTCCGCAGCATTATTTGTGTAGACTGCTTCAAAAATTACTTTGATATTTCACAGTAATGAAATAATATGTAACATAATAGAAGTATTATAGATTTGTTGCAGTAGGAATCCGGATCTAGGATTTTTCACACGTGAAGACCGCATTCCTAAATGGGGTGATAGAAGAAGATGTGTATATTGAACAACCAGAAGGCTTTGAGACGCATGATCAGAAGACTCATGTGTGCAGGCTTAAGAAAGCCTTGTATGGACTAAAGCAAGCTCCTAGAGCCTCGTATGGTCGAATTGACGGCTACTTGCAGAAGATGGGATTCATCAAGAGTGACGCAGATCCCAATCTCTACTATCTAAGGGTAGGGAGTGAGCCCCTGATACTAGTTTTATACGTAGATGATCTATTTCTGACAGGATCATCGAGGCTCATCAAAGATTGCAAGAAGAATTTTTCTATTGAATTCGACATAAAGGATCTAAGACTAATGCACTATTTTCTGGGGTTGGAAGTTTGGCAACAGAAGGGGGAGATCTTTCTTGGTCAAGGAAGATATACTACAAAGATTCTGAAGAGATTTCAGATGGAGGATTGTAGACCCACGACAACTCCAATGATAACCAACTAGAAGAAAATCAACACGTCCAAAGATGATGAGGCTGATCCTACTCTATATAGGCAGCTCATAGGATTGTTGACATGTCCGTTAAACATAAGGCCAAACATCTGTTATGTTGTAAATACCCTTAGTCAGTTCATGTAGAACCTAAGAGGGCTCATTGGGCAGCAGGCAAGCATGTTCTTAGGTACCTTCAAGGGACGATCGAGCTTGGATTGAAGTACACCCGTAGCAATGATTTCTGGTTGAGTGGGTTCACCGACGCAGATTGGGCTAGGAGTCCAGCAAATCGGAAGAGTACCAGTTGGTATTGTTTCAGTATAAAATCAGGCATGACTTCCTGGTGCAGCAGGGAACAGAAATCCATGGCACTGAGCTTTGCGGAGGCTGAATATATGGCAGGCCATATGGCTTCGGAAACTGCTTGTGAGCCTACTAAAGGAGAAAATGGAAGCGACCAGTATTTTATGTGATAATCAGAGTTGCATCAAGCTCTCTGAAAATCCTATGTTTCATGATCGGTCGAAGCACGTTGATATCAGGTGTCACCTTCATCAGGGACTGTGTCCATCGAGGAGCTGTACAGTTGCAGTACACTCGAACAGGAGAACAAGTGGTAGATATTCTCACAAAGGCTCTGGGGAAGACCAAGTTTGTCTACTTCAGAGACAAGATGAGGATGATGAAGAATCCATTCCAGTAGTAGGAATGGATAGAATCAAGATTTAGAGGGAGCTGCAGTACAGATGCAGCAGTGTCATGGGCAGCAGTATAAAAGGCAGCAATGTAGCAGATGAGGGGCAACATCCAGAGATTAGCAACACAAAGGATGCTTCAAAAGTAGAGCAGCATGCAACAAGCATATTGCTATAACACTTTCCTCACTAAGAGGGAGTGTTGATTTTTGTAGCATCGGAAACCGTTCTAAGTCTCAAACTTTGTGAGGAGGCTTGGACATCAGTATTCCAAAGAACCCAGAAACCGTTTGTGGAAATTCCACTCGGTTCATGTCTTATTAAATTAATTAATTATTTTAATGGAGACCCTAAGTCTAAACGTAGGGAAATTAAATAATTAAAGGGTATTAATAAGACAAATTGTGAATCTTCTAGAAAACAAAGACCAATTCAAGTTTTAATCTTAGCCATTGATTAAACTTCTAATTTGGGCTGTTGATTCATCAACAAGAAGATTATAAAAGAAGGCTTGAGGGTCATTTGGAAAATAAGCTGGGCATACACTCAGGACCTGAAGGAGATCAATTCTGAAGGAATAGAATTCGATCTCAATGGGAGAGTTTAAGAAGCAGAAGGAGAAGGAGGGAGTCAGCAGTGACTGAACTCAAGGACAAAGTGACGTAGTTGGTCATAGGAGAGAGCGCACTGAACCCACGTAGAGCCTATGCAGACTTATGCAGTCTAGCGCAGGGACTGCGTAGAGAAACCCAAACATGCATAAAGGGAAGCAGAGGCTGATCAGGTTGTCAGGAAGTTGTCGGGAGGAGTCGAGAATTCTCTTAGGTGTTTTCAGATTTTATCTGCTAGTGTATTCCTTGTAAAGATTCATTTGTTGAAGAATATTAATAAAACCCTTATCTGCTGCACCAGTTTTCCCGCATTGCGTTTTTCCGGGGACACTTGTCCAAAAATAACTGTGTACATGTGATTGGTTCTTATGCTTATGTTCTTCACTGTTTTCTTCTCTGCATATATATTTGTGAATGTTGCAGTAGTATTTATTTCGAAGTTTACTGCTAGATTTCTGTAAGTAACTTATTGAAGTAATAAGTAGGAGAAATAAATCTATCGTTGCAACAATAGATTTTCAGATTGAAAATTTCACAATGACGTGTCTATCTCGCCCTCTCAACTAGGGAGGACATATTCCACAAAAGGAATGTACTCATTCCTATACAAGGAATGTACCTAAGCTCATTCTTAGGAATTACCAAGTTTCTTCAAGTAAGAAACTTACCACTAGGGTCCCTCTTAACCAGGGACCTGCAACAACAACGGTGAGACATGAAGAATTCCTCCCTTCGATGTCATGAATTTCATCGATATTGAGGGGTGTTTAACTTTTGGAATAACTTCATAGGGCACATATCATCCATCATTTTCATCCATGAATCATGTCATCTATCAGAAAGTGATTCATCAGTCTTTCTCATCTAGTCCATCTTCATGCCATGCTGCTTTCCTTCGGACCATATTTCTTCCAAGGATCTTTCATCCTTCCATATGGTTGGCAACCCTGCATAAACTTATCTAGATATACATATACACTTGAACTTTTAAATCAAAAGTTACTTTAGTGATGATCTTTCACCATGACATCTTCTTGTAGGCATCGACAGCCTTCATACAAATTGACACATCTCCTAAAATTATGTTTTGTCAAGGATCTTCATGTTTACCGGACTTCTATCAGAGTCTACATATCCTCCCAGGAGATTTCCCAATCAAGTCTTCTTGGCTTTCAGATGATAACTGCCTCTTATCATGGTTGCACTTCACGATCTCTTCTTTTCTTTCTCCACACAGTTTTACTTCATTCCCAGGAACTTTCAGTATGCAGTTCCTTGTTTGTACACAACCACTTCATATTCCATATGAGGACATATTATGTTGATTTCATCTGTTATTGGCAACCTATGTGTTGGGAGAGATTCTCCTTTCTTTGATCATACTTCTAAAGGTAAAAGTCCATTACCTGCAACCATATGACATGATTTCACAACATTCACTGTAAGCATATATATATACATGTACCTCATCTCTTTTTCCCTTTTGAGTCATTTTGCAACAGTTTTCCTTAGAATGAAGAATTTCATTCCCCTTGACCTGCTTCATCAATATGTCATCATATCATAATCCCAAAATTCTGCAAGGTAGAATTCTCGTTGAAACCTTTTGCTTTCTTTCTAACGATTGAATACAAGGAGGACTCCATTAGAAAATGTCAGCACCTATTTCCATATTGATTATTGAATGATGACCCTTGATCTAGATGACTGCCTTCCATCAATGTTGTTTTCAGTGATGTTCCCAAGAGTCACATCTTTCATAGCATAGTTGTAATGTGGACATCCTCCTATGACAAGTGCTCCTTCCATGCTTTTATCATGATGCCATTTCTAGAGTGATGCCTTAATGCTTCCTAACATACTATTTTACAACTGACATAAACCTCTTAAAGAGGAAGATGATCTCAATCATAGTAGAGATCTTTCACTTCTTTCTTAGATTTCTTTGCATCAGGTTCACCCTTTCTTCCGTGATATGTGCTTCTTCCTTTTTTCCTTTTGTCCTTTCTATATTTTGGACAATCCCTTTTATAATTCCCAAGTTCATTACATCCATAGCATTGTACTTTGTCCATATTTCTTTTTCTATGTTGAGGACCAAATTTACCAAATCTTTCTTTCTTCCTAGACATGGCTGCAAAGGCTTGATTTTCATCACTTGGTCCTGTATCAAATTTGGCTTTCAATTTTGTTTCCTCTATTTTACATAGAGACCATAGATCTTGGAATGGTGTTGCTTCTTTCTTCCATATATACTTGAAGTGAAGTTTACCCATTCTTCCGGTAGAGCATTCAACACCACTGTAGTCATTTTACTATCAGACATTTCTTCTCCCAATTTCGAGAATAGCTCCACCAATTTTGTTGTATATTTCTTTTGAAGATTCTAGTTTTGATACATTGGGGATGAGAGAGTCCTTTATGGATCCTATAAGAATCCTCTGTGCTCTTATGTCTCCCTTCATGTATTTGGCATGACTTCATTGTCCTTTTCTTCCATGCAAATTTTTTTGAAATCCTAACCAGTTTGTTGCTTTCTTTGCAAAGAAGTTGATAGATTCATATGAAGTCATAAAGATACTTACTTGAGTAGATGCTTTTCTTCTTCTATCAGCTTCCTTGTTGATGATGATGTACATAGCAGCATGAGCTCCTCTTAGATATACTTCTTTAAGAGTGGTGCAAAGTGGTAGATCACTTTGGATCCTTGATAATGATGATGATCAGGGATGGCTTTCAGCAAAAAGATGATTTGATGATGTCTTCAAGATTGTTGACTTGGCTTCAGATGAGATAACTTTCGGTCACCTTCTTGCATTTCTTCTTGAAAGGACCTTGGAGTATAAGGTCTTTGATATAGCCTGGGGGTTTTTCCAATTTCTGCAAGCTACTTTTTGAATGGAGGTCTCTTCCCTTTAAGTGTGGATCTCTTTTCTTTTTCCCTTGAAAACTGACCTTTGACCTTCTTCCCAGAATTCGATTCTAGTGTCCTTTTGCAAAACTAATCCTTGAGTGTCTTCTTGTCAAATAGCCCTTTGTCTTCAGCACCTTAGCTCTGACACCATGTTGAGAATTTGGTAGGGCAGCATAGTTTAGTCCAATTGCCTGCTTAATAATTACTTGTGAACATATTTCTCTTACTTAGATCTTCTATTTATTTAGCTTATTATGTCTTTCATCAAGTCAATTATCAAAACACAAGAGACACAAAGTTTAGGCTCTTCAAGCCAGGGCCAAAACCTCTCCCTCTTGGAGAGGAAAACCCACAAGTAATTCTTCTTATAGATCTTCAATTGACAAGTACTATTACCATGACCTAGACCCTTGACTCTAGTATGCCTCCAAGACCTTGTCACTGCTCTTTCTTGGCTTCTTACCTGATCTCCCTTTTGCACCGTTCTGCACCAAAACTGAGGAACTCGGTCCTTAGACAAGTTACTACGTTTCTTGATCCATTCTCGGTCTCCTAGGGAAGACTTCTCGTTCTTATGTCTTGATGCCATAGACTATGTCCTTCCTTCATACTGTACATACCTTAGACCATCATCCATTGTAGTGTTTCTTTACTTATGCTGTGCATTTACCTCAGAGATATCTGATGTATATTGACCCAAGATCTTGCACACCTTGCAGACCCTTTGTACTTGTTGTGTGATACTCCTTCTCTGCACCTTATTACAACACTTGGCTTACCTTATTCTCCCACTGAGTGCAGTCCTTATTATTTCTGAGGTTGCGGATCATTTGCTGAGGTAGATAGACCCAAGACCAAGTACTATGTAAGTCTTTTCCTTGCGCTATAATAAGATCCTTCTATGCATCCATTTCAGACCTTAATTCATACTTCATTACAAATTTGATCCTTGCTGGATTGTCCTCCTTTTAAGCATTCAAAAAACACAAAAGTTATTTGAAAATCTCAGACCAATCCAAGTCGTCTTCATTGTCTTTTCTGCGCAGTCCACTGGGATATTTATAGTAGTTTGCCCCTGTAATTAGCTGACCTAACCCAGTGAACAATTGTTTCTATTTCTGTGAGCCGACATGACTGTTAGGCATACTTAACAAGGAATGTTTCCAGCACATTGAGTCGACTTGTTTAGGGATATCTTCCAGCATCTTTCTACAACATTTTGACAAGGTATTGAGGCATACTTTTTGACCTTTACAAGTGTAACGATCCTTCAATTACATGACTCTAAATTATACATTTATGACAAGATGGAAAATCCCGAAAAGACATCAAGAAGAAGTCTTCGACCTATAAAAATTCCTTGCTCATGAAACCCATGAAGCAAGCTTTACAAAAATACATTTTATTATCTTTTTCTTCTTCATTACATAAATTCATAATTACTAGTCATTATGAAGATCGAACCTAGTTACACTTTGCAACACTCTTGAGGTACATGAGCACTCATGGCCACATCATCATCATTGCCATCATCCCCCTTGGCTGCCGCAGCCTTGGAATCTGAATCTTCCTTACCTTTCTTCTTCTGAGGACAAGTATTGGCGAAGTGTTCCAATTCGCCACATCTAAAGCACCAGATCTTTGAAAGGTCCTTCTTCTTCTTCCCTTGCTGTTGCCTTTGTCCCTTAGATGCGAGAGCCGCATCTTCTTCCTCCTCCTTGATCTTGGCTCCTCCGCTGCTGCTGCCTATCTTGGACATTCTCTTGATCTCCTCTTAACGAAGAGTAGCCCACATGTCCTCCCATTTTGGAAGTTGAGTTGTGCCCAAAATACTCTAGACAAAAGTCTTCCAATCATTGGTGATTGCATTCAGGGCAGTCCTCACCATGAGACCTTCATCAGGAGTTGCCCCCACATCAACCAGCTAATCTCGAATTGCCTTCAATCGAAGGAAGAAGGGATTTCCTCTCCCTTGTGCATCTGAAATAGTCGTAGTTAATTCTCCAGAAGCATCTTCCTCTGGAAAAAAGTACGTTAATACAATGTGGTCAAGGTCGTCCACATCTCATTTTCCGTATTCTTCTCGGTAATGTGTGGGACCACATGATCCTTTACCGCATCCATTATCAAGCACTTGGCCCTTGCTTGCGCTTCCTCATACTTCTTCAATGGAACAACATCGATCGGGACGACCACAACCTTCTCGACATAATCTTTGATGCGATACTCATCTAGGACAGATAGGATCCTGGCCTTCCAGATGACGAAGTTAGATGCTCCATCTAACCTGTCTTGATCCCTCAATCCATGAGAGGCCATCTTTGGTCAATGATATCGAAACAGATTCTCTTCTCCCTTCTTCTGCTGCTGCTCTCAGCAAGAGACTGTATCTGGGTTTCTTGGCGATAAAAAACCCTCTAGAGAATACGCTTCCTCTGACCAGTGATTTCCTTCTCGGAAATCCTTCACTAATCTGTTGAATCAACCCTCTCCAATCACTCTACTGATTGGATCTCAGACTTCTTGGCTAGAAAGTCTGTCGAGGAACTGTTTCCCCTTACTTTGTCAACCTTGCTAGACACTGTTCTGCACCGGCAGAAACAATGCCCCACTAGAAACTTCGAAGATCAAAAATTGCACCTCCAACCACGGCAACTGGCATAGCGTCACCCCCTCTCGGATTGCGTCACCCTTTTGGGCCTGCGTCAGCGCTGCGTGAGTTAGACAGACTCTGCGTCACCCTTTTGGGCCTGCGTCAGCCTCTGCATGAGCTAGACAGGCTCTGCGTCACCCCTGCTGGGTCTGCGCTATCCCTCAGGTGTTGCGCTGCCTCTTTCTGGATCTGGGCTGTCTCAGCCGCTTTTCTGTAGCAAAAATATTCATCACTTCGCTGATGGCTTCAGCTCCCCCTGATATGCAATAGCTCTGATACCATGTGAAAATTTCTAAATCCAAATTATAGAAACCCTACTACAGTATTCTGATTTACTTCTCCTACTTGTTTGATTTAATTAACAAGTTATTTTTCTGAAATATTCAATAAAATATCAAAGTAAATACTACTGTAGCCTACACATACATATAGATCAGGCACTAAAGAATAAAGCCCACATGACAAAGGACACTATTGTTTGGACATATGTCCTTGGAAAAACCTAGTGTGGGAAAACCGGTGCAATAACTCTTAGAGGGTTTTATTATTATGTAGAATTCTGAATACATTCAAGGGCACTAGACATGGTTTGCCCAAACAGAGAAAATCAAGGCAGATGTACGTCTATCTCTCAGAGACAAAAAATATGGCCAATTCAGTTGAGGATGAAGAACCCCACAGGTGCCTACGCAGTCACTGCGTCACCCTTCAGTGTGGCTGCTTCACACCTGCATCTGCTAAAACCGAGCCCTTTCTGGCCCACTGGAACCCCAACGCTGCTTATCCCAGCATTGCGTTAGCCCTACGGCCCTGCGTGAGCCTCTGCGCAGCTTTGGCTGGGCCTGCGTAACCTTGGCTGAGCCTACGCTGCCTCTGCGCTGCTTTGGCTGGACCTGCATCACCCTTGCTGGGTCTCTGCGTTGCTTTGGTATGGATCTGCCTCTCTGCCAACGTATCCTTGGCCTCGGATTTGAAATCCCATTGCTAATCTGTCCCTCACTCGACTGCAAGCTCACTTGAAAATTCTCAGCAAATCACGCCCCAGAATTTCGACTTAGCTCAAGTGCTGCCACTCTGTGTTGTGTCCTCCAACTGACCCCAAGCGTTCCTTTAATACTTCCTCATTGAACAATCAATGGTTGTAATCTAATCTCTAATCGATGGCTAAGATTAGAAAAGACTTGATCCACGTCATTTAGAACATTCTCACCCACATGTCTAAATTAATTCACTTCAACTATTTAATTTCCCTAAGTTAGACTTAGTGTCTCTATTAAAATAATTAATATTTTGAATAACTTAGGTTCTGGGTGGAATTTCTCCAAACAATTTCTGGATCTTGGAGATCTCTTGTGTTCTAGCCCCTCGACAAAGTTTTGGAGCTAGAGCACATCTAATGTTACCCAAAATCTCAACACTCCGTGTCTCCAAGCATCTCGTTAATGGATGGTCCTATGGGTGTATACTCTACTCTCTCCTCTAAGATGTCAACTGGAGCAGTCAAGGAAGTCTCTAACAAGGGTGACTCCTGCATCACACTGGGTGTATCTATGTGCCCTCAGCCTCATTCTCAAACTCCTCCTTAGGCTCCTGATATCTAAAGCTAAGTCTCCACCAACAATAACACCCCCAGTCTCACCCTCTAACAATCCCTGTCATGTCTACTCCTTTTGAGGAAATCTCTTGCCCTGATTCTGTCAACTCTCCCTACATGGTCTAGATGGCTGCGCCTCCATGACCTGTGTACCTCTAGTGTCTCTAATGTAATGATGAGGATGGATCTGGTCTATCACCTTCCTCATCTGGCCCAACCTCTCATCGTTCCATCGAATTCCACCCCATAATCCCCGCATACTTAATCTTCCTTGAGTCATGGGTGTGTCTATGGTTTCACCCATCACTGTGCATACAACTGGCCAAGATCATGCTCTAATACCACTGTAATATTCCAAACTGAAAATTTACAGCAAATAACAGAAACATGTACAAGGAACAACATCCATAAATAGATACTGCACATGCATATCAAAACACCAGGAAAATAAATCAGAACAATTGAGCCATTTTATTGATCTCGAGAATGATGAGTACAATGGGTAAGGAAAATGAAACTTGGGCTTGCTACTGCAAGCGATGCAAAACTTAGGTGAGACAACTTTGATTTGGAGGAAATACTGGCCCAAACTGGTACTGCGCACTACCTAGGAAATTATTGTTGCTGCTATTAGAATGGGACTAAAGATTTTGCTCTGAAGAATGCCTGGATCACCCTAAAATTGCAGCCATGGCTTCCACTCCTCATACCCAAAAATACCCAGAAAGGGTTTTTGGCCCCACTCCAAACCAAAACTGAACCCACAAAGTGATGCAAATTTACCAGCTAATCAGCAATACGCCCTGCTATAAAAATGAGGATTTCAGCCTCGAATATCACTCGGAAAATTCTGTAAAATTAGCTGGAGACTCCTCTTAATAAACCCACAAAAACCCAGAAAGGGTTTAAGTTGAATCCACTGACCCCCGATGACACCTAACAAGTGCGAGTTGCTCAATTGGGCTAGAAAAAGCCTTGTTACAACTCAAACCAGCAGGGGACCTAAAAGGGATACGTAAGAGGGTGACTGCTAGGTCAAGGGAAACGATGGGGACTTAGCCCACTGTCACCACAACCAAGACTCCTTGCGCTTTACGGACTTTCACCAATGGGAGGAGACTCGATAGTTAGGAATGTGTCACTTATAAGGTATAGATCAATGAATAGGTGTAAAGTGACCTTAGAAACCCTTTCCCTAGGATAGAATGAAGAGTGGGACTTACTTGCCTTTTAAGCAAGGGACTTGATCTTCTAGGGAGACGGGATGAGGATTGGAGGGTTGAGGTAAGACCTATAAAGGGGGTTCTCAATCCCTAAAATCCTTTGGGAACTTGGATTCCCGAGTAGTCTTTGATAAATCAACTTTGATGAAGAATGAAACCACACGAGGCCAAGTGGACCCAACCCAGGTTAGGGGATGGATTTTGGGAACCAATGATGTTCTTAACCTGGCCAAAGTGAGGGGAAATGATCAAACAAGAATTTTCTTCCAAAGATGTCAAATTGATCCTACTAGGGTCTAGCCTTGGGAACACAGGCAAAACTTGATCCTAGAGCTAGGGCTTGGGGTACCCGAAGAATCCACTGTCGTAATTGCTTCAAATTCAGAGGAGAGTAAGGGGGCCCACCAGTGCAGTTGTACCTAGGAGATCGAAGTTTTCCTGTGGCTAGTTCCCTAGGAAATTGATGCCCTTGGTGACCTAATGGGGCTAGACCTAGGAAAAAAGGAAAAAAAAGTGAAACAAAGAGGGTTAAAATGATCACCCTTCTTGAGGGATTAATAGCCTCACTCTCATAAACAATTATAAATCCAATGTTAATTGAATTAATTAAATATTGAAAATTAGGAATTTATGCCTAATTTTCTAGATTAAGTTTGTTCCTCTTAATTAGGAGTCAGTTTAGGCCTAGAGATTCTCTCCACCTAGCTAGGTTCCTAGATTGCTGTATGGTTGAGTATTGTCTCAACCAAAGTGTCCAAGATAGATGCACTATCTTGAGACACATTCTCCTCTTGTATTTATATTTGTATTATACCATTGTTTTAATAATGTGAGTGTGAGGAGTGCATCAAGGTTGTGGCCTTTTCTGCCATGTCTGGAGTTTTGTGTTTCTTGTATGTTTCTATGTGTGTAAATTTTGTTAATTTCTCTTAATGCTCACGGATTTCGACCTCTCAACTAGGCTTCTGCCTCAGGGGTCATTATCAGCTGACAATGTCGACCACGAACAAGAAAACGAACCTTCCTGGCAACGCGCATCCCTGGGCTGCCTGATCCCAAAAATTGCATGATCATAAAGGCTTTTTAAAGAGTAAATTTTTATGAAGTAATAAGGTGATTTTTTTTATATAAAATATTTTTGCTGTAAGGGGAGTTGTAAGGGTAAAGACTGTAATTAATTTTGTAATAAGGGTGATGTTTTTAAAGTTTTTGGAGTGATAAGGTGCAGTAAAATTTTGTAATTTTGGGAAATAAGGTGAATTAAATTTTTCTCTTTTGGAGAGAGAAGTTATTTTATTTTTTGGAGTGATAAGGATTGACTTTTGTAATTCTTGGAGTGATAAGTTGAATGTTCAAGTAAATTTGTGGAGTGATAAGGATTGACTTTTGGTGTAAATTTGGAGTGATAAGTAGAAGCTGATTGTTGAAGTAAATTTTTACCTGTAGGTGGTTCAGTCCGTTTTGAAGACAAATTTCCTCTACGGAGTTCTCACAATCTGTGCTTGAGAAGCTTCAACGAAGATGTTGTAAAGATGGAAGGTTGATGTACCTTGAAACTTATTAAAATCATATTTTTTTGTGGTGATTGTGTTCTAGATCCGCCCGAAATTGAATAAGGGGATCTTAGGTACATGAAGAGTGTGTTTATGATGGTGCATGCTTCATGATGTTGCTTATGATTTGTGTCTAGTTTTGACACATAAATGATCTCATTTAATAGTGCACACACATAAGTTCAAATGCAAGAAAACAAAAACAAGCACAACACCTGTAACTAACTAGCTCCAAGGAAGGATAATTAAACTCAACATATGCATTTGCGCACCTACAACAAATAATCAAAGTTGTCAACATCGGCATGCTACCTCAACAAGAAAATTCACTCTATACAATCAAGTTAATGAACTTGCAAACTCAAGCGTTTCAAAGCAAAGTCTACATCAACATTCTTGCATATAAATCTAAGAACTTGTAATCAAATTCAAATTGAGTTGGATTGTAAGGGTGCACTCTTGGTTGAAACCGACACCCAAGTTTTGAATTGATAAGAAGTCAAAGAGCGTCAATTATCTTCAACTAAGTCAAATTAAGACAAGTGAATTCATTGTTTTAAGTGAGTCATTAAAATCATTGTAAGCATTTTTGGGTGCATTTTTGACAGTGTTCGACACCCTTCTTTTGCCAATAAGCACAATCAAGTCAGTGCAAAGTTCACAACATCAAGCAAGCCATTGTGAAGTTAATTGAAGCAACAATCAAAGCAAGTGAGCGAGTTCAACTCTAACGCAAGTAAATGTAATATTCAAACAGCAATCAAGCAAGTTGAAATCTATAGCAAGCGAGCTTGAGTTCCAGTGAGCGTGAAACAAGAAAAACAAGTTTCACCAAGCAAGAAATCAAGCAAATTCCAAAGCAAGCGAGCGTGATAAACTCAATCAAGCAAGCCAATACAAGCGAGCGTGACAAAATGGGCAAAGGTGGTAAACGTCTTCAAAGTGCAGAGCTGGAAATTAAAGAGTTGAAAGAGTGCAATCATGAGTTACATAATACAATTGAGTTACTAGAATGGAAGTTGAAGCAGAATCAAAACTTAATCAAGCAAATGAACATCACATTAGAAGCAACGAGCGACTTTCAAATTGAGCTTGAAATGAAAGAAAAACTCATTTATTCACTCCAAATTAAGTAAAGTGAGAAACACGATCTACTTGATGCACAATCTACATAGAAGATAGATACAAGTTGGAACATCGAAGACTTCATCCAAACATTAGATGAAAGTTGTGATACAAATGACCTTATTCAGCATAATGATGAAGGTTGTGACACAGAATATCTCATCAATCAAGTTGATGTCAATTGTGACACAAGTGATTTTATCGAGTGAGTTGTACTACTTCGAGTAGTACCAAAGATCAAATTGATCAGTTTGATGCAGCATGTCAAACTGATGAATCATTAATTGGAATGGTTGATGCTCACTGTAATACAGATGATTTAACCAATCCAACTCAGTGTCTCAGCAGCAGTAGTAGGTGTGAAGAACAACAACACAATGATCTTTCCAAGATAGTGATCAGACCTTGGGAAGAAATCTCCTTCAACAAGGATCGACATGGCCTAGGTTACACCAAAGACAACATTTTTTATATTCCAGATTACTCAAAACCAGTGCAGTTTGTAAGCGCGGGCTTTCTAGATAGTGCTCATAACAAGTGTAACCATTGTAAGTGAACTGGCCATATGGAGAGTACATGTTTTGACCGCCATCCTTGTCACCATGGTGGAAAGAAAAATCATTCATCAGAAATATGTAGTAAGCGAAATTAACCACCCAGAGTGAAGATCAATTATGCATGGATTGATCCTTGGAAGTGATCATCTACAGACAAACAATTGTCTATGTGTTATCGACGGATTCAGTCTCACATGACGACAACTTTTCTAGTACAATGAAGATGGTGAAACTCTCCTACACCTGAAGGGGGAATTCCGAAATGACATTACGATGGGTGTCTCTCCTTTTAGCTGACAAAGGGTGGAAATGATAATGAAATTGAAGGTGGTTGTTAGATTGAACGTTTCGACAACATCAACAAAAGTAGCCAGTGGGCATCTTCATCAGCCAGTGAGCATCGACAAATTCGCCAGTGGGCGGTCAACGACAACAACAACAATGAGCAATTTTCAACAGCATCAACATCATTAGCTAGTGGGCGATCATCATCAGTGGCCAGTGGGCGATCAATCATCCAAGAAGCCAATGGGAAATCAACATCAATTCGCTAGTTGGCGTTTCCAACATAAAAGAAGCAATTTTCGACATAAGCAAATTCGCTAGTGGGCGTTCTCAATATTTTGTCAGTGGACAAGAAAATTCGCTAGTGGGCGTCATCAATATTTTGTCAGTGGGCAAAGGATGCTGATTGCAAGCAAAGGACATATGGATCCTTTTGCAGCTTGGCACGTGATGGAGTTGTCAAGAAAAATTCAGAGATGAATCAGACTTGCAGTTGACTCATGATCTCTTCAGGTTGAAGTATTTTCGGCATCCAGCTTTGGCGGTTTTTCAGGAAGTGTGTTTTGAGGATCAGCAGTTTCAGCATGAGAACTTGGAAGATGGTTCCTCGTTCTTATTTTGGATTTGTCATTGAGGGGGGGGAATGTTAGCCTCACTCTCATAACCAATTATAAATCCAAAGTTAATTGAATTAATTAAATATTGAAAATAAGGAATTTATGACTAATTTTCTAGATTAAGTTTGTTCTTCTCAAGTAGGAGTCAATTTAGGCCTAGAGATTCTCTCCACCTAACTAGGTTCCTAGATTGGTGTATGGTTGAGATATTGTATCAAGCAAAGTGTCCAAGATAGACGCACTATTTTGAGACACATTCTCCTCTTGTATTTATATTTTTATTATACCATTGTTTTAATAATGTGAGTGTGAGGAGTACAACAAGGTTGTGGCCTTTTCCGCCATATCTGGTGTTTTGTGTTTCTTGTATGTTTTATGTGTGTAAATTTTGTTAATTTCCCTTCAGGGACCAGTGCCTGATTCACTTGGGGATATGGAGTCAAGGATAATAATGAAGAAGGATTTAGTTTCTTGTTCAAGGAGGCTGCAAAAGTCAACTTTGTCCAATGTTAGAGTAAAGAGAAGAAAAGTGACTTTCAAGCATTTATACCAGTGTTGCGAACATTTCGATTTTATCTCGAAATCACGATTTTTTGGCCTAGCTGCTCTATGCTGATTTTTACAAATATTTTTATGGTATCTTAATTTTGTCGATATTTGCCGATTTTTACCGATATTTTCCCGATTTTTACGATTAATTGGTTTTCCGTACCCTTGCAGATTTTATCTCGATGCCAATGTTCGCAACATTGATTTATACTTCATACAAATGGTACAGGCTTATCAAGATAACATGATCTCTGGAATAGCCCATACATAGAATAACCTAATAAACACATAATTCCACATTTCATTCATGCAGCAATTAGCCCTAATTATAGCAAAGTTCAAATGCATGCATCAACAAGAAAAATAATGTTAAATTTGCACTTACAATGTTAGAGAATATATCCAATCAACATCACAAATAAGAAGCTCCAAGATAGAAATAGCCCAAATCCATACATCAAAATTCATCCATCATCCAAAAATAATCCTCCAAGGAGAAATGCGAAGTTCTCTAAAGATAGAGAGATCCCAAGTCAAGTGATGATACAAATGAATCCAACTAACTCTTATTTATACACCAATTAGGAGTTCGATTTATCTAATGGGCCTACATTAGCCTCTAAAAATAAAATAATGTGCTAATAACCTAAGTTTTGGTGACAAGCCCACCAAGCTAGCTTATAAATGGAATAATAAGCCTCTCAACAAGTCAAATAATAATCCATGCATGTCATGGAGCCCTCTAAAAGGCCTGATGAGGTCCATATGTGCCATGATGATGAATAATATCCTCAAAAGCTGATGGACAAGGGGGTGACTCCTTGTTCTCCAAACAGTAGATCTGTGGTGCTCCTAGTGGGTGTGGGGGCACACCAATGACCCCATGGGTATTCATATGAGTCGAAGATGCCTGTAGATCATCTATAAGGGCTTAGATGATGGAATGAATGCTTCCATGTCATTGTACAAGTCCTGGGACACCTGCTGAGTGTGTGGTGCTCCCGTGGGGCCAGCTGGGCATATTGTACCAAATGCATCTTCTTCATCCCAAAGGTGGATCTCTAGTAATCTATGAACATCTGTGGGGATCCATGGAGTGTTGTTTGCTGCTGTGGAGGCCCATGGCTCTCTACACACACCCTATATGTGCCAATGTAGCCCTTTAGGAGGTTAGGACCCCATATAGGGAGACCAAACCCAAATGGACACCATCTGCAATCCTGTATAAAATCCAATGCGTCCCGTAGCCTTCTAGTACAACAAGTGATTAAAATTATCGTGTAAAAGAGCTTACAAACCATGGACAACAAGTGGACACTTCATAATGGAATGCCCTTCCATAGTGGGCTTTGGCATGTGCTAATGTCTCCAAGCTCCAAAGGGGGTTAGCCAGGTACCTTATTAGGTGGTTTCTACCTTTATAGGGGATAGTATGTCCTAGTTACATCCCTCCAATGGCAGTGGCATGTGAAAAAGAGGTGAAATGGAATAGGGAATGAGAGGGGCAATCTTGGGCCACATATCGGGCACAAGGGTAGCTAGAGAAATGAAAGCCCACACTTGGGTCTATAATGTGTAGGAGGGAGCAAGCGTGGAACATTAGGTGCCCTGACCTTGATTTTTCCACCCTTCTTTATATGCCTTTTGCTTTTTATGATTTTTCTTTGATTAACTGCTCGGGGCTCTAAGGACAAGACCATGATGTGTAAGATATAGCAGTGATTACCCCCTTTTTGGTAGGGCGGTTCATTGCCCTCCATTGGTTGGGACAATCGTGGGTTTCTGAATGATAAAGGAGGCTCATCTAGGGGCTATGGAACCAAAGTGATGCCCATGCGTATGGGGTGACGCTCATGTATTGGCTTTTTCCCACGTGCTAATTATGTTTGTCCCAACGATATTTTGCATTTTGTGGTACATTTTCTTGTTGAATGTGGCCATTTATGCTTTTACTTTTCTTTTAGCTGCTTCAACCTCCTAGGCATCGTTCCAAGCTTGACCCAAGTGTTGGAAATATTGTCATTGATGGCAAAGGAACAAAAAGGAGTAATACCAGAATTATCATTGATGGCAAAGGAGCAGAGAAGCAGTGGTTATAAGGAAAAGGAACAGATCTGGCAATGTGCAGCAATGTGCAACAAAGAGGAAAAGGAGCATCAATAGAAGTATAACCTAAAGTAGAGAGAAGCAGCAAAGAGGCAAAGGAGCAACACGGAGAAGCTTTAGCATGATTACTTAAGGCAAAGAGGCAGCAAAGCGGGTCAAGTCGTGAAAGGCAGCGAAAGGCAGCAAAGCGGGTCAAGTTGTGAAAGGCAGCCAAGGCAGCGAATGTAGAAAATGCAACGAGTGCAACTAAGAAGGCACCAAAGGCAGCAAAGCAACAGAAGCAACGAATAAAGTAGAGCGACAACGAATTGCTTCAGCGCACAACAGAAGGCAATCGGATTTGCAAGACACAGCGAGGACCAGAGACCTTACACATAGCAGAAACAGAGAGAGACAAGAGCCGAGAGACAAAGAGGGCTCTGACAGAAGAGAAGGTTGTGCAAAGAATTCCGAATTCTGGCTTTAATTAGTATGAACCGGAGTTACAGAGCGAGACAGTATAAACAAACATAAATCGAATAAAAAGACAGAACACTTAGAAGAATTCTTAAGAAGGGAGCAGACGATCGGGATTAGATCGCAGAAGGGAAGGCAAGAAATGAATGGTAAGATTCATCGTAAGATAAGTGGGGCAGAAAGCAATCGGATTTGAAAGTAGCAGCGAGGACCATATATCTGGGCAGATCAATGGTGACGATCACATTGGCGGAGATCGAAAGCACAAATCGCAAATTTTAGCGGCTAAGTATTAAGGCCGTTGCAAGGTAAGTTATTTTGTGTGCGATGCGAAGAGGAGAAGGGACACGCGTTGGCACGGCGCAAGATTGCAGATCGCACGAAATAGAAGTTAACCACTAAGTTAAACTGTTATAAGTTGCGAACTCTGAAGTACGAAAGATGACGTGGCAGTGATGTGGCAAGCTGACGTGGCCTCGACCCCACAGATCGCAACATCGCATCCTGCAAGAAATAGGGTTTAACTTCAAAGACATCGCAAGGTATGTTGTTTTAGTTGCGATGCGGTATGGATCAAGCGACGCGATGTGATGAAGGGAGTCCACGTGGCAGCACCGCGCACGAGTGCAGATCGCAGATCGCATGGTTTATGTTTTATCGCTATCGGTAGAGTGGGAAACCCGTGGGCAAGTATTTGTGATGAAATATGATTGGTCAAGCACTGTGGGACCCGATAGCCATGTTCTGCATCTGTTATGTGTGTTATGTTATGTTAATACACTGTTTTGATTGCTAAACATATGTATGTTAATACTCTGGTTTGATCGCTAAACGTATATATGTGGAACAAATGCCGGAATTGGAATCCATTGCGTTATAAAGAGTTTTATGTGGGCCATATCACACAGGTCACAAAAGAATGACATTAACGCATAACAAAGGATTAGGAACTCGTGCTGAACAGTGTTGCGGTAGTAAAAACGAAAAAGGTTGAACGTAGAAGGAAAAGACTCGGGAAACAAAAGAAAAGGGCAGTTATGCAGCAAAGTTGGAATATAACTGCCGAAACAGAAAAGACAAAAAGACAACAAGAAGAAGAGGACAAACGCTCAACAAAGCTAAGAAACTAAAAGGGTTGAGTAAATAATTTATTGTAACTAAAAATGTATTATTTATTTTATATTGTTTCTGATGCAAAGGCAAGTCTCCGTAGGCAAAGAAAAACTCCAATGTAATACTGAAATGAGTACATAGTGTTGTAACATCCTGAATGTGTTGAGCAAGGAAATGAGAAGGTGGAAGGCAAAGAGTCATACCTGTTGATTTCATATTCCCATATGGAATGCAAACAATTATGAAGTGATCTCTATAAATGATGTTATGGTGATATGCATAGAGAGGTTAGAGAGTGGAAGAAGAAGAAGGAGTAGATAGAGAAGCTGTGAATATCCAGAGATGATTTAAAGCAGATATAAAGGCTGGAAGGACAACAGTGAAGAAGGAGAAAAACAGAGCTGATATCTAGGTAAATTAGCATATGATTTTATTGTAGAGTGAGGAAGTTGGTGCTTCCATATCAAGTTGTAGCTTGATAGATGTCCAGTTGTAGTTGGTGGAGGTAGGAGCCTCCTGTGGGTTGTAGCCTACAGAAAATACATGGGAGTTGGTGCTTCCGTTTCAAGTTGTAGCTTGATAGATGTCCAGTCGTAGCTGGTTGAGGTAGGAGCTTCCTGTGGTTTGTAGCCTGCAGAAAATAGATGGGAGTTGGAGCTTCCTTGCAAGTTGTAGCTTGCAGAATTGAGGTAGTAGCCTCTTGTAGGTTGGAGCCTATAGAAAACCAGTGGTGAGAGGGAGTTGGAGCTTGCCTTTGCATCAAAACAATAATAAGATGTGATGTTCTCCCTTATGGGTTTCTACTTATATTTGTTGTCTACGTGCATGATGATTATGTGTTGATATTCTGTATTTAATTTGCTTAATACCTGCTGCTCACTTATTAAGATTGTTGTTCCATTATACAGTAAGTCGATCATGAAATGAAGGTGTAAATAAGTGTAAAAGAAAGTTTTAAAAGACCATGAATGCATTAAACTGATGCACCCCCCCCTCTCAGTTTAACTAAGGGTTCAACATCGAGGTGGGGGCAAGGGAGTGGGAAAGCCAACCCTATGTGGATCAAGAGAGGCAATGTAGACCCAGGTGGGAGAAATGATGAATGGGGGTATAATGAATGGAAGGGGGGTAGTATATGTGGATAAGGGAGCAGGACCATGCAACCAAAGTTGGGGTTTCCCTGGTAGTACCACCCTAAAACCAAATGGTTAGTAAAGGAGCTCCCACGGGACTAAAATCCAAGGGTAACACCCCAAAAAATGTCAAGGGGACATAAGCACAAACTAAGCCCACTCTTTCCGTTGATTCTCCCCATTAATCCATGCCCAAAAGTGCCCATGATAAGCAAACCCAATACTCAATTACCAAATGAAAAGACATACCTTTAGGTTCGGGAGGCTCACCTTCAAACATACGATCAATACAGATGGGTGAGGGACCACATGGCTGACTCAGGTGGCAGAAAAGTGGCAGAACGAGCGAGTTGAGGGCTGCAAGGGGTTACTGGCTGCCGGCTGAGGTCCATCTTGGAGAAAAAATTTATCACCCACGAAGTGGTGGGTAACACGCCTCACAGTTCATATATTGCTGAATTAGGCACAAATCTCCCTCCAAGAAATCCTCCCTAACTCTTGAGAATTACCCCCCTCAATCACCAAGCAGATCCCAGCTCAAATGCTCCCCAAACTCTGAGTCTCTGCAAGTGCACCGAAGCTGCAAGTAAACCCTTACGTAGGCCTTGGTATAGACAAAATTAGACCTCTAAAAGGCATCACTCTCACCCCTGCAAATCACCAAGGGAAACTCGTTCTCCCTAAGCATAAATTCTTGTAAATTCTTCGGCCAGTACTCCACTGATTGCTAGCTTCTATTAGCTCCCACAAAATTCTTCTACGCCCAAGGAAATTATGCACTAGCTGGAAAAGCTCTGCTAATGTAGCTCCTTTAGAAGTCCTAAGATAGACTTCTCTCCACTCCCATAGGGTAACACTTGAAGTTCACCGAAGGAAGAGTTGGAATTTCTACTTGGAAATTCCTTTTGTTAAAAAACATGGTTGTCTTAGCTAAACAACTCAAGGGAACTAAGGTTTAAATTGTTAAATGACCAAAAGATGCCAAAGTGAGGCCCTCAAGCTCTATTTATAATTTGCTAGCCTCTTTTCCCCGTGTGGTCTCCACTCTCTCTCTCTTTCCTAATTCGCGCTTCCTATTCTTTTCTCTCCTCCAAGAGGTCGAGTTCCCTCCTTGGGTCGAATTTCTCTTTCTTGTGGCCCCCACATTCCACTAGAGTTGCAATTTTCCCTTTTTCTCTAAAGTCCCAAAACCTGAAATGTCCCCTCTTTCCAAAATCACCTCTAATGCGGAAAATAAAAATTGGGGACATGACAAGGCCACAAGTGAAAATTAGCCAAAATCTCTCAGCAAAGATGGATGATATACACGAGCTCTCATGACTATATAAGTAGTCATATACTCATTAACTAGTTATGAGGTTAAAGGAATATGCCCCTTGGGTTATTTAATATATTATTATTATTATTATTATTATTAATTATTATATAATTGGGTACATTATGTATCCTCATCTTGCTTTGGACAAGGATTCACTCAACTCCTTAGTCCCAAGTTCATTTTATTATCAAATAGAACAAGCTCAACACTTTCAGTTACAGCGCTACTTGTGTAATGCCTCTTGGTCGTAGTTTTACACAAATGCTTCTCCTTCCTAACTTAAAGCATGCTTTTAATATTTACTAGTTTGCTTCTTAAGTAGGAAGGCCATTCAATAGTTTTCTGCCATTGGTTCAAGCTCTTCAATCTTGATAAGAATATTCATTTGTATACGAAGACATGACTACAAAAAGCCTAAGGATTATTTTGTACTTCATGGGACGGGGTGTACTCCTGACCACAACAAAATTGTGGATGATTTCCTTTAAGTGGGGACGAATCAATGAATCTTAATCTAATAGACATGTATGTTGTATTGTATTTTTCTTGTACTTTAGTACTTTATCATTTGTAGTTTTGGATGACACGGCCAAATTGATGATTCAATTATTTTATTGTACTTCATTAGAGACTTGATAAAATTTGATCACTCTCACAGTATATATATATATATATATATATATATATATATATATATATATATTATACAAATGAGTATATAATATATGTGCATTGTGTATAATTCTGACAATGTTTGCTTCAAGTTGCATGCTTCTCTTTCTTGTGGGATTATCCTTATTTCATTGATGGTATTGTGTTCACATCAGACTCTCAGAGACTTTACTGAATCACCATATTTGAATTCCCACCCTAAATAACTTTCTTGTTTAGTGTTAATAAGAGCACAGAGAGAAACATATGCCAAATGTTTGTACATGGTTATTTTTATTGTTTCCTGTTTTCAGCAACACTAAAACTAATTCAAATGGACATGTCCAATGTTCTGTAGCTTATAATCCATTTACTGGGTTTTTTAACATAAGTATTTTATTATTTGCATAATGTTTGCAACCATAGTTGGATAGAATTATTGTTTTGTGTAGCTGCAGAGTTATTGGTGTTTCTTAAGCATATTGTTTCAAATGTCACGATATTAATATAAGGTCATTTTATGGGATTATTGTGCACTATCATTTGACAGGTGCTTCTTGGATCCATGGGAGCATTATCATTGATGACAATAATATCTGTCGTGATTGGAAGGATCTTTCACTCAATCCCAACACAGTTTCAAACTAGTAAGGCTTCCCTTTAACTTCTAACTGCTGTATATTATATTTTTGTTTTGGATTGAAATGCTATAAAGCTATTTGGTGGGTGGAAGAAATTTTAAATAGCTGACATGGGTGTTACCACATTTTAACCTACTGCTGAATAAAAATGACACGCTATACAAAGCTTGTCTTAATTAGCATGTCAACTTATGGTATTGTTTACTCCAAACTTTGAATTTCATGGTTTTATGACAAAGAACCAGGACCATTTTTTGTAATGGTTTCCTTAATAGTTGAGATGAATGTTTAAGATTAAACACACTAGTTATTAATCTTGATTCTTTACTCACACTGACATGAATGTTTTCCATACACTCACTTAGATATCAGCAGAGAGTGGCATCTTCTAAGCAACATAGTTGTATCCAGATCTTCTACTTCTCTTAGATCATTCAGATCATCCAGAAAACCCCCCATCATGGGTTTCCTCACTTTGACTTTGGATGGTAGGAGAGGTTTATCGATTGTCAGTACAGATTTAAAGGTTAGCATCTTCCTCTCCTCCTCATGAGCAGGCAATGGCCCCTCTAGGGCATGAGCACATCCTCTAGGAGCCTACAGTTGAGACATTTCTTCCAAATTCGTTAGAGGGTTCCTCTCTTCTTTGGGACTCCCAGCTTTATATCTTTTTTTTTCAAGGATAGGTTTTAGACAACATTGCACGAAGTGGGGACGCGGAAGCGTCATTTCCCAAAAATCTAGGAAGTGAAGCGTTTCGGAAGCGTCCACTATATATATATATCTATATTTTTTTTTTTTTGCATTTATATTAAAAAAAAATCCAAACCACCAAATTAGTTTAGAAGATATGGTAACACGCATATTTGTACATAAATCAAGATAGATATGGCATCCATTGTACATTAATGATTAATTATTCAAGATCAACCATCTAGATGCATCAACCATCTAGAATCTAGATTCTTCTCCTCTTGTCTAGCCTTTGCCTCTACCTCGATTGTCTAGGATAATAGTCAACATTGCCCAATTTTGATCAAACTACCTAATGATTAATCCAGATTCCAAGCCTTAAAATATGGTAGAAAAAGCTTAACAAGCTTGATCAATGATTTTGACTTGATTGAAAGGTATTTTTTTGCTAACGGCATGAAAAATGAGTTCAACGATTAACACCACCAACACTAGGGTACCCATAGGGTTTGGTGCTTTTGATTAAATGCCAATCACATACCCTCATACATGATATAATCTAATGAAATGACACAATCCCATTGAACCTGAATTCCTGAAAATTGTTAAGTCTGCTGAATTTTGAATAGGATATGAAATTTTATTTTCTCCATATGAAGTCCGATGAGGTTGGAACCACTCTCAAACATCCTGAGTTATTTTATGGTAATGTTAAAAATTTAAGAATTTAACATTACCATGAGGGAGCATTTAGGAAGCATCTAAGGAGCATCAAGGGAGCACCTTTGGAGTGTCCAAGAAGTCCCAACCCATCTTAAGTCACAGAAAAAAAAAAAAAAAATTTAATTTAGAAACCTGTGGAACTGCCCATCTCCGTACGGATCTGACCTAGAAACACTGTGAATCTGTACACCGATCCGATGTACGAAACGCGGATTAGGCTAAATGGTTCCGAAATACACAGGAACCGTGTTTTTTAGCCCGATATGTGTTTCCGTTTTTCGGAAACACAGTTAGGACGGCGGATCCTTCGCGTTTGTGTATGGGACGCGGATTGGGGGTTGGAGTCGAAAGGGGGGGGGACGTTTCCTGCAACACTGGTTTTAGACTCTAGGTCTTAGACCTTACAGTATAGATATATTTTTATAGGAGCTGCACTTGCAGTCTCACTGTTGTTTTTGATGTACCAAACAATGCCTTTGACCTATTTATGGTAACTAGTTGGACACTATTAAAATTATCTTATCAATTTCTCGAATCAAATTCTCCCTTGTTGGTCCTTTGTGGATGCGTGATTATTTTCCTCTAAAAATAAACTATCCCAGGTGAAATAATCCAGGAATATTGTCTTATCCCACATTGTTGAGTTCCTATACATCTCCAAAACCTTTCTAATTTTCCTTTCACCCTCATATAGATCCTTGATCTGTTCAAATTCAAATGTCATGTTCTCCCTCATTGTCAACATCATTTCTTTCTTTCTTAGTGTATTTGTGACCTTGTTTTCCTTCTGAGCTTGCGCTTCACCATGAACATGTAACTTTCAGAAATTCCACCCATCCTACTTGTTTATTCAACTTCACCTTAGCATGTTGATGGACTTCAGCCCTTGATGATTTGTGTGCAAGATGAACTGCTGTGGCAACATTGAATGCTTCAAATTCTTCAATACCTACCAAAAATCATCTAGATGAGTTGTTATCTTGGATATGAAGGCATTAAACCACTTTTGGAGGAGGCATCCTAGAAAAAATCAACTATGCTTCCAATTCTTCAATAAATCACTTTTGTGTGCTTCCAATTCTTCAATACCTACCAAAAATCATCTAGATGAGTTGTTATCTTGGATATGAAGGCATTAAACCACTTTTGGAGGAGGCATCCTAGAAAAAATCAACTATGAGTTGATTAACATGTCACCTTTAAATGTCATTCTTTGCCAGACATGCTTAGTTGACTGTTGATTTTGATGAACAGGTGTCCCTGAGGCAAGGTTTGATCTTGGGACTTATTCCATTCTATAGGTACAACAATAGTCAAAAGTCTCAAATTTTACACTTGGCTGTTCCAGTGGCATATCACTTTGGGTTTGGTCCTCACATCTTTGTCATTACTGGGATAAATACCAATCAACCTAGACACCCATACCAATTGGCTTAGAATTAATTTCATCATACAATATCATTGTAAGGACTAGATCACCATAGAACAATATGCAGAAGTGTGTTTTCATTAGAAATGATGAGAAAATCTGGCAAGCACAATACTACAAAAAAAATACTGAAAAGATATAAGGCCTTCCGTCACTAAATCCAACATCTCATCAGACATGCGCCAAGTTGATCCATCAAGCAAAGGCATACCAGTGAATCACTCGGGAGAAAAGTGAGTCTCCTCCACCACAACACAAACCCAATTTAATAATGTGTGTACTGTCTACCCCAATTCCATCAACAACCCTATATGTCAGCCTGAAAATCACACCATATGATGAAATCACAAGTTTACCTTTTATATGATATGAGGGGTAAGAAGTAGAATATGTGAATATAGCAAGAATTGAAGAAGGCCTATTACCCACCACCAATGAGTGACACCCATAGGAGAATTTTTCTCCTCGATTTGACTTCAGCCGGTGGCCAGCAGCCCCTTGCAGCCACCAGATAGCTCGATGTGCCACCCTTCTCCGTTTCCTAAGCCAGCCATTATGTGCCTTTGCCCATCTGTTATGATCGTATGTTTGAAGGTGGGCCTTCAACCCCGAAGGTATGGATTTTCATTATAAAATTGGGTATTTTTTCTTGTTTTTCTTGGACACATTTGGACATGGATTAGTTGGGGGATTCAGTGAAAAGAATGGGCTTGGTCTGTACCTTTGTTCCCTTGTCCCAACTTGATGGTTAGTATCCTAGTCCCGTGGGATCTCCTTTATTGGCTACTAGCTTTAGGAGTGACACTACATGGGAAACCCTGACTTTGGTTGCATGGTCCCACTTCCCGACACCAAATACATCACTTCCCTCTGCGCATTGTAACCCCCTCTCACAATTTTCCCATTTGGGTCCACATTTGTCCACTGGGTCCACAAGGAGTTAGCCTCCCCCTCCCCTTGTTCACACTTTGGGTCGGGCCTGGAATGATGCCCTGGAGGTTGATGCAGCTAAAAAAAAAGTTAAAAGCATAATTTGGCCACTTACAATAGGAAATGTCCCATAAAATGAAAAAGATGACCGAGACATAAAAAATTAGCACGTGGGAAAAATCCAAGCACGAGCTATACCCCTCATCATTATGTCCATCACCCTGGTTCCTAGGGCCCCTATGTGTTCCCCCTACATCATTAAGGAACCCATGATTGTCCCAACCCATGGTAAGAGACGAATTGCCCAACCTTAAAGGGTGTATTCACTGCTTTATCATATGCATCATGCTCTCATTCCCTGGAGCCCCGAGTAGTTAAAAGAAAGGAAAATCAATAAAAGGCAAAAGACATATGAAGAAGGGTGAAAAATCAAAGGTCAGGGTAACTCATGTACCACATTTTCTCCCTCCTACATCTATACAATGTACACCCATGTGTGGGCTTCCCTTGTACCATGGCACCCCTTCTTTGTTCCACCATTATTTCATAGGACACCTACCATTTGACGGATGTACCATGGACCTGTCACTCCCTTAGAGGTTGAAACCACCTAATAGAGTCCTTTATTAACCTCCCTCTTGAGCTTGGGGACACTTGTACATTTTAAAGCCCACTTGGAAGGGCATGCCACTATGAAATGTCCACTTGGGCCCTTGATTTGCAAGCTTATTTACTCAATTGTTCTAATGAATCGTTGTACTGGAAAGCAAGGACACACATTGGATCTTATAAAGGATTGTAGGTGGGTCTTCATCTTGGAGGAGCAACGAAGTTGGGTGCTGATTTGAGGAGCCATAGGAGTATTTATTGATCATTTCCAAGTGGGAGGAGTGTAGCTACAACAGAGGAGACATTTCCACATGCAGAACACACTTCCAAAGCTTAAGACTACGTCACTCTCTCCATGATTGCGAGTCGCTTGAGTGAGGTATTTTGTGGCAGCACAATCTGGAGGAGTTAGGAGCTGGGGTGTTGAGAAGCTGGTTGGAGGGTCATTTGGAGGAGATTGCTGGAGTTTAAGGAGCAGAGATTGACAGGTTTAGCCACAGTGACAGTTTTCTGGTTTGGAGGAGGGCTAAGCTATGAGGGACCAATTTTGGGAGGTCAAAACCAAGGGAAATCCTTTCTGGATTTTTTTGGGTTTTGGGCAAGGAGCTCACCCTCAATTTCCTATAATTTTTTGGGTAGTTTAGAGAGGGAAAACTAGAGGTTGAATTTGACTAGCAGTGCAAAATCAGAGGGACAATGCAACTTTCTATAGAGCAGAGTAATAACAGCAGTTGGGCATTTCTGTTTTTATCACCTTAGGCTTGTATCTTGCCTTGTGCAAGGCCAAGTGCATTTTCTCCTACTCATATTGTACTCCACCACTGTTATTTAATAAAAATGGGCCAGTTTGGTGTTTTGGGAAAATTTCCAGTTTTATATGTGTTTGCTGAAATTTTTTGTGTTGTTATATTTACATGTCTTTGTTTATCATTGTAAATTTCCAGTAGGAATATTACACAAATATTGTACAATAATGTACAACCCAATTGTAATATTCCTAACAGAAATATACAATGATACACAAAGAAAACATAGCAAAAATACACATAAAATTTGCACACAAATCAGACACCTAATATAGAGCCAAAAAATGCATTGTTCTAAGCCATTTTATTATAAAATCATGGGGTTACAATTTGGTATTTGGAAAATGTGCACCTGGGCTTGCCCAAGGCAAGCTAGCAAAGCCCAAGTGATGAAAGCAAGTGCTCCAACTGCTGCGTAGCTGTCCCCTCTATGGCTCTGCGCTGATCACAGCAGAGTAATAACAGCAGTTGGGCATTTCTGTTTTTATCACCTTAGGCTTGTATCTTGCCTTGTGCAAGGCCAAGTGCATTTTCTCCTACTCATATTGTACTCCACCACTGTTATTTAATAAAAATGGGCCAGTTTGGTGTTTTGGGAAAATTTCCAGTTTTATATGTGTTTGCTGAAATTTTTTGTGTTGTTATATTTACATGTCTTTGTTTATCATTGTAAATTTCCAGTAGGAATATTACACAAATATTGTACAATAATGTACAACCCAATTGTAATATTCCTAACAGAAATATACAATGATACACAAAGAAAACATAGCAAAAATACACATAAAATTTGCACACAAATCAGACACCTAATATAGAGCCAAAAAATGCATTGTTCTAAGCCATTTTATTATAAAATCATGGGGTTACAATTTGGTATTTGGAAAATGTACACCTGGGCTTGCCCAAGGCAAGCTAGCAAAGCCCAAGTGATGAAAGCAAGTGCTCCAACTGCTGCGTAGCTGTCCCCTCTATGGCTCTGCGCTGATCACCCATAAAGTTAGAAATTGAACTACTGGCTGTAAAGAATGCTTGATTTGACCCTCTTCTGGTGCTCATAAAATTTTGAGAAATTAACGTTGGTCTCTCCAATAACCCACCAAAACCCAGAAAGGGTCTAGCCAAATGCTGACCCCGGAATTTCAGCCCAAATTCCCCTGGCTCCTCCAGCTGTTGGCTGAGTTAGGATCCCTGTTTGACCCCCCAAATCTGCCCAAAAAATTTTGCCAAATTAAGTCTGACCTCTCCACCAAATACCCAGAATAACCCACGAAGGAATTGGCCAATGGTTGACCTTGGAAATTTGGCCGTTTTTTCCCTCAATGGCTCTACTGCTGGGTAATTTGACCCATCTGTCAATCTTGCTGCAGAGAGTCCCAAAAATGACTCCAGTCTCCCTCAAAACACTTCCCCAGATTCCTCCTCAAGTTTCAGGCCCAAACTCCCTTCTCTCCTCAACAACCGAGTGTGTCTCCTCCAAGGACTGCATAGTCACTATGCTGCTACTACTGAACCCCTCCACAAACTCGAGTTCCCTACTGCTGGTACGAAATGTAATTGGTAGGACTCCCTTCTTGGGCTAGTATTCGAAGTCCACCGAAGCAAGGGTTGAGGTTTCCGCTCAGAAACACTCGTGTGCTGAACAACACTTGCAAACTTGGCATTAGCTCAAGCCTGCTATGTCAAAGACAATTTAGCAAATGATCATGAATGGGCCAAATGAGTGCCTCTTGTTCTTTTTGTCAAAGAGCCTCTAGAGTCTAAAATGCCCATGTCGGCCCAACTCGACTTCCCCCCACCAACTTCGCTCCGATGAGAGCATACTTCCTCATGTGGGCCGTAATTCTCCATGGGTGGTCCCCACGCTACACTAAGGCCACAATATTTCCCTTCAACTCTAATGTTTGGGCTTTCTTAAAGTCAAAAATACATGTGGGGCTTCTAAACTCACATTCCGTAAGTGCAAACATGAATAGAGACACAATTTGCCAAAATTGATATTTAACTTAGCAATAATGCTAAGTGGGAATATCACAGTCCTCCCCGCCAAAACGTTGCTTGTCCACAAGCAACTGTTGAACAAGTGCTCTCTCCATGCTGACCCAACTACCACTCCTAGCAATACTGGGGTCCCAATTATGCCAGTAAGCCACTCCCGATCCATGTGCTAACCTGTCATAAAGGAGTCCCCCAATATTAGTGACCCAAGTCATTCCGCTCAATGTGAAGTCATCGCTCCATGCAGAGATGCAAGGTGTATGGGTGTGAGGGTCCTCCCACCTCTTGTCAGTAAGAAGAGCATCCCATGTGAAAATTTCTAAATTTACTAAACATAAACACTACTGCTAAATTCTTGATTTACTTCTCCTACTTACATAAGTTACTAATCTGAAAACTTCAGTATTAACATCGAAGTAAATACATTAACAACCTACACATACCGATCTAAATTGAATAACATGTTCAATGACAAAGTGACACACAAGGATTTTTTGGACAAATGTCCTCGGAAAAACCCAATGCGGGAAAACCGGTGCTGCTAGCTTCTGGAGGGTTTTTATTATTAAGTAGATTCTAAGTACAACAAATATGGGCACCAAACTGGTTAACCCGACAGAGAAATACAAATGGCAGCAATACCTCTATCCCTAAGACAGAAAATCTGATTGATTCACACCCTCAAATGAGATTTAAAGAACTCAACCTTTTCTGGCCTTTGGAAACCCTAGCACTGCTCTGATGCCCTCTGCGTCAGCCTGCCTGGCTTGCACCAGCCTCTACCCTGTTCAGGAAGGGCCTGCGTCACCCTATACTAGGTTATGCTGCCCCTACGCTGCCCTAACTAGACCTGCGTCAGCCCTCCTGGCCTCCAGCTGCCTTTATGCTGCCCCTGCTGGGCTCTTGGCTGCTCTGCGTAGCTGCTGCTTGGATTGCTCCTTCTCTGCCCTCGTTGTACTCTTGGCCTGGGACTAAACCATCCCCCTCATCAATACTGCCCCTCGCTGCAGCTGAAACAGTTCTGAAATTCTTAGCAAACCACGCCCTAGAATCTTAGCTTAGCTTTAGTGCTCTGCCAGTGTGTGTGTTCTCCAACTGACCCCAAGCCCTCTTCTTATACTTTTCTCGTTGAGACATCAACAACTGTGATCTTATGGCTAAGATTAGAAGATGCTTGATCCACGTCACTTAAGTCATTCTCATCACATGTTTAATTTAATTAACTTGATATTTTAATTTTCCTAAGTTAGACTTAGGGTCCTTAATTAAAAAGATCAATTAATTAAATATCTCTTAAACCTGATGTAATTTCTTCAAATGCTTTCTCAGTCTTGGAGATCTTATGTACTCTAGTCCCTCCACAAAGTTTGGGAGCTAGAGCACATCCAATGCTACCACAACACCCCAAAATCTCAACAGTCTCTCTTGGCGAGGAATGTGCTCTGGCCAAACACTTCACCCCGAAGGATGCTCTGATCTCTGGTGTTGGCCTCTGCACTGATGCTTGGCTTGCTGCCCTTCATCACTGCACTGTTGCTGCTCTTCTGTACTGTTGCCCATGACTTTGCCACCGTCACTGCTACATCCGTACTGCAACTCCCTCTCAAATATGCTGCATCGTGTTGCCCATAGCACTGCCACTACTAACTGTTGCACTGTAACTCAGTTGCTGAGAGTAAGCAACTGAAGGACACTTACCCAATCTTTGACAGACAAGTCAGTTGGGTTGCATCTCATCACTGAAGTTCCATAGGATGCTGCTTCGCGCTGTCCTCCAGAGGCTACTTCGTTTCAGCAGCTCTGCACTGCGTAAGCAGACCTCCTCTGCGCTGCTGCCCTCTACGTTGCTACTGTGCTGCGTTGTCCTATTGAAGCCTCTGTGCCGCTACAACACTGCACTACGTAGGCAAGCCTCCTCCGCGCTGCCTTTGTGCTGCTGCCTCTACACTACTACTATATATGCACTGCGCTGCTCCCTCTCTAGCGTGTCAGCTTCTTCCACTGCTTCATTCGTGATCTTCTGCACCCACTGCTCCACTGGTCCCGCTACCGTCTTAAGGCTCCCGTAGCTCGTATGTGATCCAAGAGTTAGGCTACTTCAAGGATCCCACCACCACTCTGTAGCTGCTCTACAGATCAATATCACCCCACTTTTCTGGTTCATGAGCGCTCATGGCTACGTCATCGTCGGAGCCATCATCTATTACAACCGCCTTGGAACTAGAAGCTTCCGTGTCCTTCTTCTTCTGAGGACAATTGCTGGCGAAATATCCAAGTTTGCCGCACTGTAAACATTTGATCTTTGACAAATCACGCTTCTTTTTCCCTTACTGCCTGTTTGATGCCAGTGCTGCATCTTCCTCTTCCTCTTTCTTCACCCTACTCGAACCGGTGTTGTACTGCCTCTTGGTGATTCGACGGATCTCCTCTTGTCGAAGGATAGCCCACATATTGTCCCAGTTAGGAAGATCCATTCTGCCCAAAAGATTTTGGACAAATGTTTCCCAGTCCTCTGTGACAACATTTAGTGCGGTCCTCACCATGACATCATCTTCTACCTTGACCCCCATGCCAGTCAGCTGATCTTGGATCGACTACGGTCTGGATAGGAAAGGATTGATTTCCGCTCCCTTGGACATCATAAATAACCTCATATGGTTATCTAGAAGCATCTTTCTCTGGACAGACTTCCCTTGATACAATGTGGTTAAAGCTTCCCACATCTCATGAGCTGTCGTCTTCTTGGCTATGTGTGGTACCTCATGATATTTGACCCCGTCCATAATGAAGCGCTTGGCATGTGCTGCTGCTTCATTATGCTTCTCCAGGAGAAGAGCATCAGTTGGTGTAGCCAGGACTTTCTCCGCATGCTCCCTTAAGCTGTATGCCTCTAGGACTACCAGGATTCTGGCCTTCCAGATAGAAAAGTTGGACAAGCCGTCCAACTTATCCTAATCACGCAGTCCGTGTGGCGCCATCTGTCCAGAAATTTTTCGGAATGGATCCTCCTCTCTTTGCTAGAGATTCAGATCTAGGGTCATTGGTCAGAAAGGCACCCTCTCCTCCCTCTGATAACTGACTTCCTCCCTTGGAAATCTGCCAAACACAATGAATCAGCTCTCTTCGATCACCCTACGATCGATCTTCAAATTTCTTTGGCAGGAAATTGTTGAACCCTTGGTTAAACTGAGAGGAGGGGTGAACAGTTTAAAGCAGTCATGGTCTTGTAAAACATTCTTTTACACTTATTTACATCTTCATTTCGTGATCAACTTAATATACAATGGAACAACAATCTTAATAAGTGAGCAGCAGGGATTAAGCAGATTAAATACAGAATATCAACATATAATCATCATGCACATAGACAACAGATATAAGTGGAAACCCATAAGGGAGAAAACCACATCTTATTATTGTTGTGATGCAAAGGCAAGCTCCAACTCCCTCTCACCACTGATTTTCCGTAGGCTCCAACCCACAGGAGGCTACTACCCCACCCTGCAAGCTACAACTTGCAAGGAAGCTCCAACTCCCATCTATTTTCTGCAGGCTACAACCTACAGGAGGCTCCTACCTCAGCCAGCTACAACTGGACATCTATCAAGCTACAAATTGATATGGAAGCACCAACTTCCTCACACTAATATGAAAACACATGTTGATTTACCTGGATATCAGCTCTGTTATATTCCTTCTTCACTGCTGTCCTCCACCCTTCATATCTGTCTTTATCCTTCGATCTTCACAGCTTCTCTGTTTGCTCCTTCTTCTTCTTACTCTTTCTCACTTCTTTCTTCATACTATCAACCTCTTTATGCATATGCTGGTAACATTATTTATAGGGATCACCTCATAACTATTTGCATTCCATAGGGAATTCGAAATGAACAGGTATGACTCTTTGCATTCCATCTTCTCATTTTCTCGCTCAGCACTTCAGGAAGTTACAATACTATGTATTGAATTCAGTATGACAGGGGAGATTTTTTATTTTCCTTCGGAGACTTGCCTTTACATCACAAACAATATAAATTCAATAATACATTTACAGTTACAATCAAACATTTCAATTCAACCCTTTCAGCCTCTTGCTTTTCCATTTATTTTGTCTTCTCTGCCTGCTGTCCCTTTATCTTCTCTACCTGTTGTTGTATTTCTAACTGTTTTGCATAGGAATGGGTCCCAGTTCACGGCACTGTGGAGGCACTCCTCGGTACGAAAAATCATTGGGCCTGTGCTACAGCAGTGAATGACAACCGTCGATCTTTGGTCAACGCCCGATGGGCGGGTCAACTGCGGAGGCACCCCCTGGGTTAATCATCGGACTGTTTGTGCCCCCGCGGTACCGTTGATCCCAGATCAACGTTAATCGCGCTCATACGATGTGCACGAGGTTTAGCCTTCGCTGCTGCCTTCACTGGTCCCACACCTTTTATCATTTCGCTCTATAATCATATAACCTTTAATATATAAAACATTTGTAAAGGTTTATCTTTCTGCCAGTCTTGCACATATACCGATGCCGCATCCCTGATTAAACGACTGCCGTCGATCCTGTTCGCAATTCGACGGTCTTCATCATATTGCAAATGTCAAAGTTTACTACCCTTCCATACTTTGGTTAAATGTACCACAGTGCCATCATATAAATACATTCGGGTCCCACATGACTGTATCACTACTTCACATCGCAACTTAACTTATGAATTCTTATCACATAAGCATCGCCGATTGCGATAATCGCATCGCATCCATCCATCGCATCGCAAATTCTATGACTTACAAATTCTTGTCACATGAGCATCGCCGATTGCAATATGCGATAGCGTCGCATCGCATCCATCGCATCGCATCGCAAATTCTATGACTTACGAATTCTTGTCACATGAGCATCGCTGATTGCAATATGAAATAGCATCGCATCGCAAATTCTATGATTTATTACCCAACGTAACATAAGTCATAAATACACCATAACTTGCCCTTCCATACTTTGGTTTAAACACAAGATATCAACATTACAATATATAATCGGGCCCACAGAATTCCTGACAGTCAATCTCACTTTTCAAAAAAAATTATGGTTATAAACCATGATAAACCCAATGGTAAAACTTCATATGTGGAAGCTTTTATATCAATAATTTTGGACAAACCATAATAAAAACCCATTCATTTATCTTCCGACTATACCAAATCGACTTTGGATAAATATACCAAAGTACCAATAACAACAATATAAAAGTTTCAGCACACATTTACCAATCCACTTATTTTGTCAATTATATTATATAACTTCCACTTAATAAAGTTCTTACCTTGGTTATAATATCAACTGCCGACATAACATTATGTACGGGTCCCACAACATTTCCAACTCATCCTTCCACTTTGTTTAATCGATCTATCCGCTTCCTTCATCTAACGATGGACGCACACCCAAAATGCAATGCTTCTAATCCAACGAATATCGCATCCAAATAAACTTCGACAGTTAACGGCTCCAAGGCACGCGAAATAAGTGGTTTTGGACATCCACGTGTTGCTTGCGGAGGCGTATCACGTTCATTCAGGGAATTACCACTTACCAGGTCTTACCCACGCGAAAACCATTTGTTGGTTTGCAAAAACCACCTCTGTGCCATCATTTATGATTCCGCCTTCACTGTTCTGCTGTGCTGTTGTCCATAGTTCCGCTTCCAACTCTTCAATACGGCACCTCCATATACTTGGTGAAACGCTTAAACAATCCATCGATTATAAATACGATAAAACCTCAGTGTGACTCAACCCCCGGATCTCACTGCACTATGTATACACAACAGAATGTGTAATTCCTCCTTGAAATGCTTCATATGATGTCGATTTCAGTTGCGAAATACATCCAGGCAATCTTCATCCCTCAATTTAGAAGTCCAAGTAATTTCTTTGATGGCATCGATCCATTCAGTGATCGATGCTAATTTCTCAACATACTCAATCACACAGAATTCAATAAATGAATATTCACCCTCAAACCACACAATCTCTTAAAATTGTAGCTTGACTATTAAAACCAATATTTACATAGGAATTCTTCCTCTGGCCTGATCTTCTGTATCAGTGGCCTTTTCTTTTTCATCTGAATCTGATCTGCGCCCTTGTCATGGTGCTGCTTCTTTGTGCTCCTTTGCCATCAATGACAATATTTCCAACAGTCTCCCCCTTTGGCATTGATGGCAATACTCCAATGCTTCCTCTAGGACTTTCTCTGTTTGCTTTTCAGAAGACCCTTTCTTCTTTTTCTTGCTTTTCCTCCCCCTTTGACATCAATGACAAAGGGTTGCACATTTCCCAATGTAATTTCGATCTTTTCATTTCCTCTGATCTTGAGGACCTGTTCCATGCACTGCTCCATTGTTCTAGCTCTTTTATTACAATTTATTGATTGCTCTCCCCTTGGAGTGATGCTTTCTTGTCTGATATTGACTATAACTTGTCTTCTGCACTGTTCTTGTTTCTTGTATGCAGCCCTTATTAATATTTTTTTGATTTTTTTCCTTAATCATATCAGAGAGTAACATCTGCAGACACTACCCCTAGTTTGTCTCTTAGATAGTCGAATGGTTCTTTAGCAAGAGGTTTTATGAATATGTCTGCTATTTGTTCCTTTGTTGGTACGTATTCCAACTTCACCAATTTCTGTGCTACTTGTTCTTTGAGGAAGTGGTACTTTATTGGGATGTGCTTTGTTTTTGAATGAAGTACAGGATTTTTTGATATACTTATTGCACTTGTATTGTCACATTTGATAGAAATGGGTTCATCAATGCTTACCTTCATGTCTTGGAGAGTTTGTTTCATCCACATTACTTGTGTGCAACATGCAGCTGCTGCTATGTATTCTGCTTCTGCTGTAGATAGAGAGATAGAAGTTTGCTTATTTCTTAGCCATGCGACCAGACTTTTTCTCAAATAAAATGCACCTCCACTTGTGCTTTTCCTATCATCCACACAGCTGGCCCAATCTGCATCTGTGTATGCTGTCAATGTGAAGCTTTTCCTTTTGGATACCATAGGCCATAATGTGAAGTTCCTTGTAGATATCTAAATGATTCTCTTGATTGCAAGTAAATGATTTTGTTTTGGTGCTGCTTGATATCTTGTCACAAGTCCTACTACCAACATAATGTCTGGTCTAGAAGCAGTTAGGTATAGCAGACTTCCTATCATGGATCTGTAAAGTTTTTGATCTACATCTGTTGATCCATCATTAGCACATAGTTTGCATCCAGTGATCATGGGAGTTGACACAGGTTTGTAGTCTTCCATTTTAAACCTTTTCAACATTTCTTTTAAGTATTTTTCTTGCGAAATGAATATTCCTGTGTTCTTTTGTTGAATTTGAAGTCCTAAATAGAAGGTGAGTTCTCCAATCATTGACATCTCAAACTCTGATTTCATTTCTTCAGCAAATCCTTTTGCTAACCCATCTTTGTTGCTACCAAACATGATGTCATCTACATACACTACTACAATTAAGAGTTCATTTTCATTAGCCTTTATGTACAAGTTGCTGTCTACTCCTCCTTTCTGAAAACCTTGTTTTTGCAAGTATTTGTCCAGCCTTGAATACCATGCATGAGGGGCTTGTTTCATCCCATATAAGGCTTTCTTTAATATGCACACATAGTCATGTTTATCTATTAAGGAGAATCCTTCGGGTTGTTCCATGTATACTTCTTCCTCTAAATCTCCATTCAGGAAGGCAGACTTCACATCCATTTGATATACCTTGAAATCATGATAGCATGCAAAAGCCAAAAACATTATGATTGCTTCCATTCTGGCTACAGGGGCAAAGGTTTCATCATAGTCAAGTCCTTCAATTTGAGAATACCCCTTGCATACAAGTCTGGCTTTATTTCTGATTACCTGCACTTGTTCATTCATCTTATTCTTGAATATCCATTTTGTGCCAATGACATTTTTCCCAGTGGGTCTTGGAATTAACTCCCAGGTATTGTTCTTCTCAATTTGGTCTAGTTCTTCATTCATAGCATTTACCTAGTTTTTGTCTTTGCTGGCTTCTTCGAACTTCTTTGGCTCTATTTGAGATAGCATGGCTAGGTATACTTCTTCTGTCTGTTTAGCAAGCTGTCTTCTTGTTTGGACTCCCACACTCTTGTCCCCAATGATTTGATCTTCTGGATGGTTCTTTTGAGTGTGTCTTGAGGGACCTTTTGAGTTTAATTCCGTATCTTCTGTTGTCTTGCTATGTTCATCATTATCTTGGTCCTCAACTTCATGATCATCTGGAGGATTGGCACAGCTTGTGCTTCTTGTTCTATTTGGTAGATCTTCGTCAAATCTTACATCAATGCTTTCCACAATTTTGTGCAGTCTTTTGTTGTAGCACCTGTAACCCTTACTCTTAGATGCATATCCTAAAAATATTCCTTCATCAGCTCTTGCATCAAACTTCCCCAGTTTTTCATCATTATTTTTTATGAAACACTTGCTTCCAAAGACTCTAAAATGCTTGATTGATGCTGGTTTACCATGCCATAATTCGTAAGGAGTCTTATCACAATTTGGTCTTAGATGAGCTTTGTTGAGAATGTGAACAACTGTGTGTACTGCTTCTGCCCAGTAGGTTTCGGGAATGTTACTTTCTTGCATCATAGCTCTGGCAATCTGTTGTACTGACCTGTTTTGCCTCTCTGCCACTCCATTTTGTTGAGGTGTACCTGCAATTGTAAACTGTTGTTTTATCCCATGCTCACTGCATAGGTCTGCAAAATCATAGTCTGTGAATTCACCTCCTCTGTCTGATCTGATGCACTTTAGCTTGCATCCTGTTTGATTTTCTGCCAATGCCTTGAATATCTTGAATTTCTCAAGTGCTTCCGATTTATATTTGAGAAATGCTACCCATGTCATTCTTAAAAAATCATCTATTATCAGCATGAAATAAGATTCTTCGCTTGGTGCTTTAGTTCTTGAAGGTCCACATAAGTCCATGTGTACAAGCTGAAGAGGCCGACTTGTAGATAGTATCTCTTTGGTCTTGAAAGATATGCGGGTCTGCTTGCCCAGTTGGCAGGATTTACATATGGTATTTGAAGGCTTCTTTATTGCTGGCATATCTCTGACTGCATTCTTCTTGCTTAGACTGATGATGTGGTCAAAGTTTAGGTGTCCCAGTCTTCTATGCCATAACCATGATTCATCAAGTTTACTTATGTGGCATGCTTCATTCTCTTCTTCCTCTATATAGACATTACTTTTTGTTCTAACACCTTTGATCAAGGTCTTTCCTATGGTGCTTGATCTTACCCCACAATCTTGGGCTCTAAAAAGGACCTCACAACCTTTATCACACATTTGACTAATGCTTAGCAGATTGGCTTTCAACCCATCCACAAATAGTACATCTTGAGCCTTTCCTCTTCCATTATTCAGATTGACTGAGCCTTTTCCTTTGATTTTCCCTGCTTTATCATTGTCGAATGTTACATTTCCAGATTTCTTTTCATCAAAGGTTACAAACTTGCTTCAATCTCCAATCATATGCTTTGAACATCCACTGTCCATATACCATTGGCTTTTCTGATCTTGAGCTATTAGAGCCAGGTCACACTTATTCAACTTCTTTTTCCACTGAAGGCAACTATTTGTTTGGCACCTTTTCTGAGAAGATGGACCACATTCTTTGAGAGGACATTTGGAAGACATGTATCCAATTTTATGGCATACAAAGCATTTGATTATATTTTTAAATGGATTATATGTACGAGTGAACTCTCCATTGTTCATAAATCTTCTTGGGGTTTTGAACATCAGTCTTTGTCCATATGTTCTGCACTCCATGGCTTTATGGCCGAACCCCTTACAACAAAAACAATACCCATGGAAATGATTAGTGTACCTGGTGAAGGGTTGTCCTCTCCATTTGTTTGCTTGAGGTAGTCTTTTCAATTTATGCATCTTTTGTTGGTTGAAATCGATTATCTTTGTCTGACAGTATGCAACAATATGTCCCAGCTTGTGACAGACAAAACAAGTGATATTTCTCATAGGAGGAAAGAATCTCTTTTGACAGCTTCCGAATTTATTCAATTCATATTCAGGATTGTAAGAACCTTTTTCAGCTGACTGTTTCTTCATTTCGTTCTTTGTCTCTTGATGTTGCTGCTTCTTTCTGTTTGTTTCATCACACATCAAGTTCTTGCTGGCTTCTTCTTCTGTAGTTCTTTTTTGAGCTGCTTCATTATCCTTTACAGCTTTTACAAAAATGATATTCTTGTTATCTTCTACCTTGGACTTACTGGTTTCTCCTTCATATCCTATCCCAGCCTTTATGAGAGGAGACCTTTGAGCATTAAGAATCTTGTCCAACTGTTCAGTGCTTGTCATTCGAAGAGTGTTCATTGATAATTCCCTTTGGGTGTTTTCTAGTTTCTTTCTTAGGTATACCACTTCTTCTTCCAATTTCTCTTGCTCCTGATGTTTATCTTTAATTTGCTTTAGCATAATGTCTTCCACCTTCTTGGCTTCTTCAAGTTCTACTTTCAATTGAACGAGGTGTTCTGAAGTTGGTTCTTCTTTTACATATTTGAGGAGAATATCTTTCTGTTTTCTGCACTTCAGTTTAAGTTTGTCAATTTCCTCCAGGGCACTTCTTAGTTCACCCTCAAGATCTACCTCACATTCTTCCTCCTCTTCTAAAAGGAATCCTTCTGATTCTTCTTTGGCCATCAACACAAATTCAAAGGTTCCTTCTTCATTTGAGGATTCATTTGAGTTTTCAGATGCACTGCTATCTTGCTGAGCATAAAATGATCTTCTATTGAATCTCTTCCCTTTCTGCCAGTTATTTGTTTTGGTTTTCTCTGTCTCTTGAGTCTGATTCTTTGTTTTCTTATGAGGACACTTAGATGCATAGTGCCCAACTCTTCCACAGCTAAAGCATTTAAAAGGAAGTTTACCTTTATACTTGCCTGAGCCTCTATCCAATCTTCTGACAAATTTGGCCTCTTCTTCATCAGAGTAGGAGCATGTATCTTCTCTTTCCTCTTTGCTCTTCTCTGCCTTAAAGGCTGCCTCCCTCACTTTTGACTTCCTCTGTGGAAGTCTCATCTCATAGGCTGTTAAGTTTCCAAGTAATTGCTTCATGGTCAATGTTTCCCAATCAGCTGTTTCTTCTATGGCAGAAACCTTGGGGTTAAAACTGGATGGTAAAGATCTCAATATCTTTTGAACAATTACACATTCTCTAATGTTTTCTCCTAGAGCTTTCATGTTATTCACAATTTTTGCAACCCTTAAGAATAAGCTGGCAACATCTTCTTCTTCATTCATTTTTATATTTTCAAATTGAGCTCTATAGACTTGCAGCTTGGCAGCCTTCACCTTTTTATCTCCCTCATGAATACTTTCTAATGTATCCCATATTTCTTTGGTAGTCTTGTTGTGCATTACTTTGATAAATTCTGCTGCACACAAACCACTTAAGAGAGCATTCATGGCTTTTGCATTAGCTACAAAATCTAGTTTGGCATCTTTCTCCGAGTCAGACTCCTTTGGGGCATATCCCAATTCCATAGCAGCCCAAACTTCTATTACTAGAGACATTATGTATGTCCTCATTCTTATTTTCCAGAAGACATAATTTGTACCAGTGAACAAAGGGGCTTTATTTGTTGAGCATCCTTCTAGACTAGCCATCTTGGGGACCTAGGATCTCCTTCCAGTTGTTAAACTGATACAGAAGGAACCTCCTCTGATACCAATTGTTGAACCCTTGGTTAAACTGAGAGGGGGGTTGAATCAATTTAAAGCAGTCATGGTCTTGTAAAACTTTCTTTTACACTTATTTACATCTTCATTTCGTGATCAACTTAATATACAATGGAACAACAATCTTAATAAGTGAGCAGCAAAAATTAAGCAGATTAAATACAGAATATCAACATATAATCATCATGCACATAGACAATAGATATAAGTGGAAACCCATAAGGGAGAAAACCACATCTTATTATTGTTGTGATGCAAAGGCAAGCTCCAACTCCCTCTCACCACTGATTTTCTGTAGGCTCCAACCTACAGGAGGCTACTACCTCAATTCTGCAAGCTACAACTTGCAAGGAAGCTCCAACTCCCATCTATTTTCTGTGGGCTACAACCTACGGGAGGCTCCTACCTCAGCTAGCTACAACTGGACATCCATCAAGCTACAACTTGATATGGAAGCATAAACTTCCTCACACTACTATGAAAACACATGCTGATTTACCTGGATATCAGCTTTGTTATATTCCTTCTTCACTGCTGTCCTCCACCCTTCATATCTGCCTTTATCCTTGGATCTTCACAGCTTCTCTATCTGCTCCTTCTTCTTCTTACTCTTTCTCACTTCTTTCTTCATACTATCAACCTCTTTATGCATATGCTAGTAACATTATTTATAGGGATCACATCATAACTGTTTGCATTCCACAGGGAATTCGAAATGAATAGGTATGACTCTTTGCATTCCATCTTCTCATTTTCTCGCTCAACACTTCAGGATGTTATAATACTATGTACTCAATTCAGTATTACAGGGGAGATTTTTGATTTGCCTTCGGAGACTTGCCTTTACATCACAAACAATATAAATTCAATAATACATTTACAGTTACAATCAAACATTTCAATTCAACCCTTTCAACCTCTTGCTTTTCCATTTATTTTGTCTTCTCTGCCTGCTGTCCCTTTATCTTCTCTACTTGCTGTTGTATTTCTAACTATTCTGCACAGGAATGGGTCCCAGTTCACGGCACTGCAGAGGCACTCCTCAGTACGGAAATATCATCGGGCCTGTGCTACCGTAGTGAATGACAACCGTCAATCTTTGGTCAACGCTCGATGGGCGGGTCAACTGCGGAGGCACCCCCTGGGTTAATCATCAGACTATTTGTGCCCCCACAGTATAGTAGATCCTAGATCAACGTTAACTGCGCTCATACGATGTGCACGAGGTTTAGCCTTCGCTGGTCCCACACCTTTTATCATTCCGCTCTATAATCATATAACCTTTAATATATAAAACATTTGTAAAGGTTTATCTTTCCACCAGTCTTGCACGTATACCGATGTCGCATCCCTGATTAAACGACTGCCGTCGATCCTGTTCACAATCCGACGGTCTTCATCATATTGCAAATGTCAAAGTTTATTACCCTTCCATACTTTGGTTAAATGTACCACAGTGCCATCATATAAATACGCTCGGGTCCCACATGACTTTATCGCTACTTTGCATCGCAACTTAACTTACGAATTCTTATCACATAAGCATCGCCGATTGCGATAATCGCATCGCATCCATCTTATCGCATCTATCCATCGTATCGCAAATTCTATGACTTACGAATTCTTGTCACATGAGCATCGCCGATTGCAATATGCGATAGCATCGCATCGCATCCATCGCATTGCATCTATCCATCGTATCGCAAATTCTATGACTTACGAATTCTTGTCACATGAGCATCGCCGATTGCGATATGCGATAGCATCGCATCGCAAATTCTATGACTTATTACCCGACGTAACATAATTTATAAATACACCATAACTTGCCCTTCCATACTTTGGTTTAAACGCAAGATATCAACATTACAATATATAACCGGGCCCACAGAATTCCTGATGGTCAATCTCACTTTTCAAAAAAAAATTATGGTTATAAACCATGATAAACCCAATGGTAAAACTTCATATGCGGAAGCTTTTATATCAATAATTTTGGACAAACTATAATAAAAACCCATTCATTTATCTTCCGATTATACCAAATCGACTTTGGATAAATATACCAAAGTACCAATAATAACAATATAAAAGTTTCGGCCCACATTTACCAATCCACTTATTCCGTCAATTATATTATATAACCTCCACTTAATAAAGTTCTTACCTTGGTTATATTATCAACTGCCGACATAACATTATGTCCGAGTCCCACAACATTTCCAACTCATCCTTCCACTTTGTTTAATCAATCTATCCGCTTCCTTCATCTAACGGTGGACGCACACCCAAAATGCAATGCTTCTAATCCAACGAATATTGCGTCCAAATAAACTTCGACAGTTAACAGCTCCAAGGCACGCAAAATAAGTGGTTTTGGACATCCACGTGTCGCTTGCGGAGGCGTATCGCGTTCATTCAGGGAATTACCACTTACCAGGTCTTACCCACGCGAAAACCATTTGTTGGTTTGCAAAAACCACCTCTGCGCCATCATTTATGATTCTGCCTTCACTGTTCTGATGTGCTGTTGTCCATAGTTCCGCTTCCAACTCTTCAATACGACATCTCCGTATACTTGGTGAAACACTTAAACAATCCATCGATTATAAATACGATAAAACCTCAATGTGACTCAACCCCCGGATTTCACTGCACTGTGTATACACAGCATAATGTGTAATTCCTTCTTGAAATGCTTCATATGATGTCGATTTCAATTGCGAAATACATCCAGGCAATCTTCATCCCTCAATTTAGAAGTCCAAGTAATCTCTTTGATGGCATCGATCCATTCAGTGATCGATGCTAATTTCTCAACATACTCAATCGCACAGAATTCAATAAATGAATATTCACCCTCAAACCACACAATCTCTTAAAATTGTAGCTTGACTATTAAAAACAATATTTACATAGGAATTCTTCCTCTGGCCTGATCTTCTGTATCAGTGGCCTTTTCTTTTTCATCTGAATCTGATCTGCTCCCTTGTCATGGTGTTGCTTCTTTGTGCTCCTTTGCCATCAATGACAATATTTCCAACAGAAATCTACTGAGAAGTTGTTCTCCTCCCACTCATTGTCAACCTAGCTTAGGCTTAGTTCTGCACTGACAAAATCTTCACCCCACCAGCAACTGCTGAAGATCTGCAGCTCAAGTTCCGGTTCACGGCACTCTGCACAACAATCAAATTCTAGACCGCGTCACCCTTGTTGGCCTCTGCATGAGCAGACTGGCTTAGTGCAACCTTTGCCCAGCGACTACGCAATGCAAGCTGCTCCTGTGTCCCTCTGGTAGACTCTGCACTGTCTTTGCGTCACCCAAATGGGACTACGTCAGCCCGTGCATGGCTCTTGCTGACTCTGCATCCTTCTGCTACTGCGTTGCCCTCTCCGGTTTATCTGCTGCTACTGCTGCTTTCTCTGCTACTTTCTGCAACACAGATTTCTTCAGCCATCTTGCTGGAGATCCAGATTGATGTGCAATTGCTTTGATACCATATGAAAATTTCTGAATTTACTAAACAGAAACCCTACTACTAAATTTTTGATTTACTTCTCTTACTTACATGAGTTATTAATCTAAAAACTTCAGTATTAACATAGCCTACACATGTAAATCTAAACTGAATAACATGCTCAATGACAAAGTGACACCCAAGGATTTTTTGGACAAATGTCCCCGAAAAAACCCAATGTGGGAAAACCGGTGTTGCTAGCTTGTGGAGGGTTTTTATTATTACGCAAATTCTAAGTACAACAAATCTGGGCACCAAACTGGATAACCCGACAGAGAAATACAAATGATAGTAATACCTTTATCCCGGAGATAGAAAATCTGACTGATTCACACCCTCAAACGGGATTTACAGAACTGAGCCTTTTCCGGCCTCTAGAAACCCCAGCGCTGCTTTGAAGCCCTCTGCATTAGCCTCTACGCTGCTCAGGAAGGGCCTGCGTCACCCTAGGCTGGGTTATGCTGCCCCTACGTTGCCCTAGCTGGGCTTGCGTCAACCCTGTTGGCCTCCTACTGCCTCTGCGCTCCCCTGCTGGGCTTTCGGCTACTCTGCGTAGCTTCTGCTTCTGCGCTACTCTAGATTGCTCCTTCTCTGCTCTCGTAGTACTCTTGGTCTGGGACTAAACCATCCCCCTTGCCAATATTGGCCCTCGCTGTAGTTGAAACACTTATGAACTTCTTAGCAAACCACGCCCTAGAATCTCAACTTAGCTTCAGTGCTCTGCTAGTGTGTGTGTTCTCCAACTGACCCCAAGCCCTCTTCTTATAGTTTTCTCGTTGAAACATCAACGACCGTGATCTAATCTTGAAACAATGACCAAGATTAGAAGATGCTTGATCCACGTCACTTAAGTCATTCTCATCACATGTTTAATTTAATTAATTTTGATCTTTTAATTTTCCTAAGTTAGACTTAGGGTCCTTAATTAAAAAGATTAATTCGTTAAATATCTCTTAAACCTGATGGAATTTCTTCAAATGCTTTCTGGGCCTTGGAGATATTATGTACTCTAGTACCTCCACAAAGTTTGGGAGCTAGAGCACATCCGATGCTACCCCAACACCCCAAATCTTCAACATCCTGGTGATGGAAAACCCCCGTCGACTCCACAGAAAGTTGTCTTGCTAGAAAATCGATCCTGGGTACCTCAAGAGGGAACTCCTGAAGATACAACCCAACTCCCATAAAATAGATCCCTCGTCCTGGCGTGCCAATCACGACCACCTCCTGTCAGTCGTGTAGCCACCCAAGTGAGGTGTTATCTCGTCTCAACTAGTCTTTGGGAAGTGGAGTCCCAACTATCGAACGGAGTCCCAATGGCAGATCTAGGTGACCTCCCCCTGTGGGAAGCCACTCTCCCCAATCCGTAACCCAACTGCTCAACCCTGTAGCTCTCGGGTCCCAAACTAATCTCAAAGTGAGTCCACCAAGTGGATGCTGCCTTGGCCTGGGCATAACTGTGACCCACTCATGCTCCTGTAGAGTCATCCACTACACACCCAATTAAGGGAAACTCCACCACATGCAGGTTTATCCTGCCAGGGCACCCTGCCAAAGTTACCATCTACCGATGCACGACCAGTCTCTTGTCGACACAATAGCGAGAAGGGCCTTCCTCGCCCCGTAGTGTTCATCCTAATGGTCTTTGACCTGTCATCCGAAGGAGGATGCAATCCTGTCTCTGTCATTCCCATGATCTCCCCAAAACAAAGTAGTTCTCCAACACAATGGATCCCTGGATCCCACAACCAGATTGGAGGCCCATCGCTCCCAATTCTTGCTGCTTGCCGTTGAGTAGTGACAATGACCGCCAAAACCCACACATGCTAGCCATCTTGCCATACTAGCACAGTGCCCCAAGTCATCAACGAATCTCTAGGGGCCAAACTACTCTCTATGCAACTGAAGCCCGATGGAAGACCTGCACGACCTTCCCCTATAGAAACTAGCACATCCCTGAATGTGGTTGTACTTCCAAGCCTTGATAAGCCGAGATCCCGTGCTGATCGTAAAATGTAATATCCCCAAAAGGGAATAACCAGTAATAAACAGAAATACACCAATACAGATATAGAAAATATAACGCTGAACCAGATCACTGAATCATGACACATGTAATACCAGAAACTGAGCCATTTTATTAATCAGAAAGTACATAGAGAGGAGTAAATCAAAATCAGTGCACCTATCCTTGCCCTAGGCAAGTGATGACTCTCCCATACAAGAAAATGGCTGCAACAAGGACAGCGTCCTAGCTGCTCTGAAGACTGAAGATGAACTGCGCTGGTACTGGGGCTGATCTCAAGCTGCAAACCCTCACACATGGAAAACGCTGTCTCTGCTAGTGACAGCGCAGAAACAGGTGAAGCACAAATCCCTCAACCCTCCAGACAGATGAACCTGCTACAGAATACTGGAAAACGCTGTGAGCTCCTCTCACAATAGTTTGCTCCTCAGATCTGCGTCCCACCTGATGGATCTGAAGCCTCCAATCAAATCTGCGTCCTTCCCTTCCTGATCTGCGTCCTCCAATACCAGATCTACTGCCAAACCTTCAGATCTATGCTAGATCTGGAGCTATCTCCTCAGATCTACAGCCTCTAGGGCTAGATCTGGTGTTATCCCTTCAGATCTGGACTAGATCTATCAATATCTCCTCAGATCTGTCACTCCTCAAGCTGGATCTAGTGCTAAACCTCCAGATCTGCAACATACAAGACTAGATCTACAACATACAAGACTGGATCTGCAAGATCTATCCTTCCCAAAGCTGGATCTAACAATAAGCCTTCAGATCTGCAACCCTTACCTTCAGAAATGGACAGCGTCCTCACTCTAGGGCTAGACAGCGTCCTTCTGCCTCCTTAAACAGCGTTTTCTCTGCCAAACCAGAACTGCGTCCTCCTTGGACAGCGTCCTTCCTCTCCTGAAAGGATCAGCGTCCTCTCTCCAGATGAGACAGCGTCCTTCTCCTTCAAGAATCAGCGTCCTTCCTTCTCTTGCTCTGCGCAGCCACAAGAGGGCTTTTCTCCCCCTCAGATATGCTTCAGAAACTGCTGCTGCTGCTACTGGAACTGAAAAGTATACTCAGGACAAACCTTACTAGGGCGGGCACTCGAAGTCCCCCGAAGCTAAGGGTGAAACCAGAAAAACCTTACCAGGGCAGGCACTCGAAGTCCCCCGAGGCTAAGGGTGAGATCTCCGACCGGAGACACTCGTGCACTAAATAGTGCTGCAGACCGACTAAACAACCGGCGTGCTGAAGCAGACAGAAGTCCAGCTATCAATAATAATATCAAATCATGAATGATCAAATGAGGTGAGAGCCTCTCCTTTTATAACATCAAACTCCCTCCAAAACTTAACTCTCCCTGGATCTGCGCAGTTTACCTTGGGTTAGCCTGATGCCTTCCCCATCATATCCACGTGGACCCCCAAGGCCCCCTCTCTAAGTTACAACGTCAATCTACTAGGAAAAGGAACACTTTATTATAAAGTGAGGTGACTAAAGTGAGGTGACTAAAGTGAGGTGACCCCTCTTATTTCTCACTTTATTTATTATTTCTATCTAAAGCGGCAAAATAAAGCAAAAATGCAATATTCCAATTAGCAAGGCTAATTGGGAATATTACAGTCTCCCCCGGCAAAACGTTGCTTGTCCTCAAGCAAATGAAGTGAGGGATGCTGTAAGATCTTCTCATCTTCCCAAGTGGCATCCTCATCTGGCAGATTCTTCCATCTCACCAAGAACTCTCTGATCTTCCTGCTCCGCAGCTGTCTCTCCCTGGTGTCAATAATGGCCTCTGGCTGTAATACCAAGTGCCCCTCATCATCTGTCAGAGGTAGCTCCCCGGTGACTGTCACATGCTGGCCCAGTGCCTTCTTCAGGCATGATACATGGAAAATGTTATGAATCCGGCTGCCTTGGGGCAACTCCAGCTCATATGCAACCTATCCGATCCTACGAATCACCCTGTATGGTCCATAAAAACGAGGCTTAAGCTTCTCTGCCCCCTTCTGTTTGAGTGAAGACTGGCGGTATGGCTGTAACCGCAAGTAGACCAAATCCCCTACCTCAAAGTGTCTCTCCACTCTGCCCCTGTCTGCATATAATTTCTGCTGATTTTGTGCGGTGGCTATGTTGTCCTTGAGAGTCCGAAGGATGTCTTGGCTCTCTTGGATCCATAGTTTGGCTCGCGGAGCCCTGCTAACCCCAAACATCACGTCCACAAAAGATAAGGAATGATATCCATACAATGCATAGAAGGGTGTCATACCGATAGACATATGATGGGTTGTGTTGTAGCAGTACTCGCCCAAATGTAGCCATTTCAGCCACGCTCGCTGCTGCCCACTGACGTAGTTACGCAAGTAGCCCTCCAGCCACTTGTTAACTATCTCTGTCTGCCCGTCCGTCTGGGGATGATAGCTGGTGCTCGGTGTCAACTCAGTCCCCACTATCCGAAAGAGCTCCTGCCAAAATCCACCCATAAAGCGGCTGTCCCTGTCACTAACAATGGTCTTGGGTAGACCATGCAATCGGAAAACCTCCCGGAAAAACAACTCTGCCACCTGTCGCCGGGAAAACAGCTGCTAAGAAGGAGCACATCCTGTTAGCTGGCCAACTACCACTAAGATGCTCCAAACTGCAGAACTGCAGAAACCAGATGGTGTCTTTCCATTGAACATCTCCATCTCCCCTCTGAATGGAAGCTGTCACATCAGAAATCATGGATGTTTGTCTCCTCCTGTCTCACTGCAAACCCACACTCTGAAGATGTCAGTGTCCTCCTGAGGCTCCTTTCCTCCATGGAATCTCCTCCTGTCCCACACATCCTGTGAACTCCCTTTTCATAGACCATCGATGAGAGGCATGGAGGGGATTTTCTCCCAGAGCTCAGATCCTGTCCACAAGATCCATCCCTAACAGATGACTCTATCTCGCCACCCCCTCAGACCGTTTATCTCGAAGTACCCGGTCCATCCAAAGACACTCACATGCAAATCTATTCTTGGAATACTCAACCAGTAGTCGAGCCTTCCAATCAGTGTCCAAGCTCATGAGGGATAACGTGGCTGGTCTACGGGAAAGAGCATCTGCAACCACGTTGTTCTTCCCTTTGACATACTCTATGTCAAAGTCGTAAGCCTGGATCTTGCTGATCCACTTCTGCTGCCTCTCCTGTAACTGCGTCTGCTCCAGAAAGTACTTCAGGCTGTTATGATCTGTCCTGACTCTGAATCTGCCGCCTACCAAGTACTGCCGGAATTTGGCCAAGGCATGCATGATGGCCAACATCTCCTTATCATAGATGGGATAAAGTCTCTCATGTGGAAGGAGCTTCCGGCTCTCAAATGCAATCGGATGACCTTCCTGCATCAAAACTGCTCCAATCCCTTCCCCTGATGCATCACACTCTAGGATAAAGGGCTGAGTAAAATCGGGCAATGCCAGCACCGGACAACTACTCATCACTTCCTTGAGCCGATCAAAAGCTCTCTGGGCGGTATCCGTCCAGCTGAACGCCCCCTTCCTCGTTAGCTCTGTGAGGGGTGCAGCAAGCTGTGAGAAGCCCTTGACGAACTTCCTGTAGTAAGTACAGATACCAATGAACCCTCTAAGCTCTGTCACATTCTGCGGTTCTGGCCAGTCCCTGATAGCCCGGATCTTCTCGTCATGGACTCTCACTCCGTCCACTCCTATGATGTGTCCCAAATACAACATCTCTGTCAATCCAAACTCACACTTGGAGAGTTTGGCAAAGAACTGCTGCTCCTCCAGAATGCGCAAGACTGTCTCAATGTGTTGGAGGTGCTCCTCCCAGGTCCTGCTGTATATGAGAATATCATCAAAGAAAACCAGCACGAACTTCCTCAGATGATCCCTGAAGATATGGTTCATGCAAGACTGAAAAGTGGCAGGTGCATTGGTCAGCCCAAATGGCATGACCAAAAACTCAAAGTGCCCATAATGACACCTGAAAGCAGTCTTGGGAATGTCCTGTTCCCTCATGCGTATCTGATGGTACCCGGACCTCAAATCAATCTTTGAGAAGAATCGTGCTCCTCTCAACTCGTCCATCAACTCATCGATCCTGGGAATGGGGTACCTGTTTTTCAGGGTCTTCTTGTTCAGAGCCCTGTAATCGATGCACATGCGTAATGTGCCGTCCTTCTTCTTCACCAGCACTACTGAAGAAGCGAAAGGACTGGTGCTGGGTCGAATGTGCCCAAGGGCCAGCAGCTCCTGAATGGCCCGCTCTATCTCATCCCGATAGGCCTTGGGATGCCGATAAGGGGTGGTGATCACTGCCTGTATCCCTTGCTCCAACTCGATCGTGTGCTCAAACCCCCGATCTGGTGGCTGTCCTGGTGGAATGTCTCCAAAAACTACTGCATACCTGTCGAGAAGAGTCTGTAGATCAGGGTGCAACGCCCTTCCCGTATCTACTATCTCTGAAGCCCGCAACTCGACTGCCCACTCTATATCTCCCCTGCGGAATGTCGCATCCATGCTGTGTGCCGATACTGTCTGGGGCGGATATGTGTTCTGTCCTCGGATCTTCTCATGCCTCCCCGTCTTGGGATCATCCCACTCCATTTCCAAGGCCTTCCAATCTGTTGTGACCTTCCCTAGAGTGATAAGCCACTGCACTCCCAATATCACATTGGTGTCCGGAATGTCCACCACAAAGAAGTGATCAGTCAAAGTATAGGTGCCCATCGTCACCGATAACTCTGGTACATATCGAGCACAAGCCATGGTCTGATCTCCTGGGACCAAAACAGAAAACCCCTCGAAGCTCTCCGTGGGTATGCCTCTCTGTGCGACCATCTGGGCATCGATGAAATTGTGGGTGGCCCCACTGTCAACTAGAACTGAGACACGCTGTCCCCGCACTGTCCCACGTACGCGCAATGTCAGATACTTGGGGACTCCTCGTAATGCTGCCAGAGCTCCCCCAGTAGGTGCAAATGATGCCTCTCCTGCATCGGGTGGTGGAGGTGGTAAAGCACTCTGCGCTGCATAACACTCTCCTGCCTCCTCATCATCTAACTCATCCTCTTCTCCACTGCCCTCGGAGAAGACCTCTATGAAGTGTGCCTTCCCTGCTGTGCACTTATGTCCCGGTGCCCACGGCTCCTGGCAGGTGAAGCACAATCGTTTCCGTCTCAGCTCCTTCCTAGCCTCATCATCATACTGTCCTCGTCCGGGATTTGCCTTGGGAGGCGGAATCCTCGTGTCCTTACCCTTAGGCTGGAAAGCCTGTCTCTGGGGATAAGGTGGCCGAGTCCTAGGCAAGACATCTTGTAGATCACGTGCCTTACTGATAGCATCCTGAAGTGTAGCCGGTTTGTTCGACCGGACTAGACCACGAAGTGGTTCTGACAGCCCCTCTACAAACATCGTGATCAACCGAGCTGCTGATATGTCGGGTACCATCACTGAAACCCTCAAAAAGTCTGAGATGTATGCCTCTGCACTACCTGTCTGTCTGAGCTTGGTCAGCTCGAGGAAAGGCTGATCCGGGTCCTTCTGGTCAAAACGCTTCACCACCCTCCTGGTGAACTCAGCATATGTAGTCACTGTGGAATGCCCCAGTGTTGTCAACCCATGAAACCACCAGTTCTGGGCCTCACCCTCTAGATGTAATGCAGCCATCTTAATGGCCTCCTTCTCTCGCATCTGGTTAAGCTGAAAATAGAGGTCTAGTTTCTCCACCCAAGACCTGGCTGTGGTCTTTGGTGACCCATCAAACATCGGCAAATGAAATTTGCTGTCTGCACGGTTACTATCACGGTGGGAACCCCGTCCCTTATTTCGATCATGAGGCTTACCGCCGCTTCGGAACTGCAGATATTGATTGAAAGGGAGAGCATCCATGAATTCCTGTCCCATGCTTCGCCAATCTGCAAACCAAACTGCATGAAGATCGAGACCCCCATCGCTTGGTGCCGTTTGCTCCACTTCCTCTACCGGGAAAGTAGGCATGGTAGGTCGCGTGTCCATGGAATCGGCCTTCTGCGTTGTCACAATGGGAATAGCATCTGGTATGCAACTAGACGTTCCCGATCCTTCCCCTACCTGAAAGGCCCTAAGGGGCTCTTTCTGCGTCCCTTCTGCAACCTTCTTAGTTACCTCCTGCATGAATGCATCCATCTTTGCATCCATCTTCTCAGTCAACTTCTCCGTCCACTTCGCAAGCATGGCCTCCATTGGATTCCTCCGTTCTGCCTCTGAATCAGAATCGCTTCCCCCGAGGAGACTGGGGCGACCCCTAGGTGCCATCGATTGCTAGCACCACAGGCTGAGCCAGATCTAAGCTCTGATACCACTGTAATATCCCCAAAGGGGAAATAACCAGTAATGAACAGAAATATGCCAGACAGATATAGAAAATACAATACTGAACCAGATCACTGAATCATGACACATGTAATACCAGAAACCGAGCCATTTTATTAATCAGAAAGTACATAGAGAGGAGTAAATCAGAATCAGTGCACCTATCCTTGCCCTAGGCAAGTGATGAGCCTCTCATACAAGAAGAATGGCTGCAACAAGGACAGCGTCCTAGCTGCTGTGAAGACTGAAGATGAACTGCGCTGGTACTGGGGCGGATCTCAGGCTGCAAACCCTCACAAATGGAAAACGCTGTCTCTGCTAGTGACAGCGCAGAAACAGGTGAAGCACAAGCCCCTCAACCCTCCAGACAGATGAACCAGCTACAGAATACTGGAAAACGCTGTGGAGCTCCTCTCACAATAGTCTACTCCTCAGATCTGCGTCCCACCTGATGGATCTGAAACCTCCAATCAAATCTGCGTCCTTCCCTTCCTGATCTGCGTCCTCCAATACCAGATCTGCTGCCAAACCCTCAGATCTATGCTAGATCTGGAACTATCTCCTCAGATCTACAGCCTCTAGGGCTAGATCTGGTGTTATCCCTTCAGATCTGGACTAGATCTATCAATATCTCCTCAGATCTGTCACTCCTCAAGCTGGATCTAGTGCTAAACCTCCAGATCTGCAACATACAAGACTAGATCTGCAACATACAAGACTAGATCTGCAAGATCTATCCTTCCCAAAGCTGGATCTAACAATAAGCCTAAACTTCGATCTCGCAACTCCTTGTCTTCTAATGGACAATACCTCACTCTAGGCTGGGGACAGTCCGTCTCTTCGCTCCCTAAACTGCCGCTGCACTCGTAACCGTTGCCCTCTCGATGCCGTCGTCCTTCCTCTCCTAAAGGACTCGCCGTCTTCTCTCTTGCATGAGACAAATCATTCTTCTCCTTCAAGAATCGCCACCCTTCCTTCTCTGCTCTCAGCCCACAAGAGGGCTTCTTCCTCCTCGATATGCTTTCGTAAACCGTCGCCGCTGCCATCGGAACTAAAAGTATACTCGTGACAAACTCTCCATTAGGGCGGGCACTCGAAGTCCCCCGAAGCTAAGGGTGAAACCAGAAATAACCTTACCAGGGCAGGCACTCGAAGTCCCCGAGGCTAAGGGTGAGATCTCCGACCGGAGACACTCGTGCACTAAACAGTGCTGCAGACCGACTAAACAACCGGCGTGCTGAAGCAGACAAAGTCTAGCTATCAATAAGAATATCAAATCATGAATGATCAAATGAGGTGAGAGCCTCTCCTTTTATAACCTCAAACTCCCTCCAAAACTTAACTCTCCCTGGATCTGCGCAGTTTACCTTGGGTTAGCCTGATGCCTCCCCCATCATATACACGTGGACCCCCAAGGCCCCCTCTCTAAGTTACAACGTCAATCTACTAGGAAAAGGAACACTTTATTATAAAGTGAGGTGACTAAAGTGAGGTGACCCCTCTTATTTCTCACTTTATTTATTATTTCTATCTAAAGCGGCAAAATAAAGCAAAAATGCAATATTCCAATTAGCAAGGCTAATTGGGAATATTACATAAAAGGATTCTACCATGCTGATGCTACAACTCCCTAGTCATAACTGGCAGTGCAACATGCTCATACTAGGTCCTCCCCTCTTGTATCTCTCGACTACCATACATGTAATGACCAAAGCTATGCCCAACACGCGGGGACAACTCAACACTGCTCAAGTCTCCCACCCCATGGCTAGCCTCGATCCTAAGCAACAACAGGGAATACCTGCCTCGCCATGTGGAGAAATCCTTCGTGATCTCCCATGTGTTGACCCAAGAGTGGGCTTGATCTCTCTCTGTCAAGTGGCGTGATCCACTTGTCAAATGAAACCCTAGCTCCCTAGTTTGCGGTGACATAACTCTAACAACTACTGTGATCCATCCGCGCCTCACCTCTGATCCCTGCGGGTATAGTCTCCATATATCAAGGGACAATTTGGTGTATACCCCATGGCGCTACCCCTGCCTAGTCACACGATGAACCCTACCATCCCATCTCCGGATGGTGTACCCCAAAACTGCCATAAGCCTACGTGCCCTCCTATAGTACAGGTCTATCATCCCCTATGCTGCATGCCCCTGCATTGCTTCAGAATGCCCTACCAAAGGTGTGTCATACAGATCCCCCATAACCTTGCCCTCAAGGGGGGACTCGGGAGCAAAGCATATGCTACCTCTGCAATATACGATGTCATCCCTATGCCTCCACATGCCAACACGTGCATAGTCTGTCTGCCCCAACGGGAAAGCTCCTCTTCTGTCCATGATACTCTGGGTCACATCCATCTGCCTCAAGTAAGTCTCTCGCTCCCTACTGCTTGTGATGGGAGCATCAAGGGACAACAACCCGCTCCCCTTTGACTGTATGCAAGTCCCTATGGATATACTCGCGCTCCTCGCTGCATATCTCTATACATCACATAATGCCATGGCCCGAGGCTGAGTTAGTGTGTAGCAATCTGCATCCTGTCAGGGTCGCCATCTCTACTACCACACCTCCATAACCTCGAATGGGTAGGCCTCCCCTCCAAATCATCTCAAAGAGGTCTAATAGGCAAACTTCCCTACGTGCCAGTGGCGTTGTCACTAAGGTGTCGTTGCCTGTTGTCCACTGCACCCCACATAATCGTAGGAAAGCCTCATCCCTGTACAATGCTCTGTTTGGTGGCCTGCCGATGCCACCTTCTCCGATTAGCCCCTGGAAGATGTTGAGATTTTGGGGTAGCATCGGATGTGCTCTAGCTCCCAAATTTTGTGGAGGAGTGGAGTACATAAGATCTCCAAGACCCAGAAAGCATTTAGAAGAATTCCATCAGGTTTAAGAGATATTCAAATAATTAATCTTTTTAATTAAGGACCCTAAGTCTAACTTAGGAAAATTAAAAGATTAAAGTGAATTAAATTAAACATGTGATGAGAACGACTTAAGTGACGTGGATCAAGCAGCTTCTAATCTTAGCCGTCGATTAGAGATTAGATCACAATCGTTGATGTTTCAACAAGAAAAGTATAAGAGAAGGGCTTGGGGTCTGTTGGAGAACACACAAATTAACAGAGCACTGAAGCTAAGTTGAAATTCTAGGGCGTGGTTTGCTAAGAATTTCAGAAGTGTTTGCAGTGCAGCGAGGGGCAATATTGGCAAGGGGATGATCTGATCCCAGGCCAAGTGAACAACAACGGCAGAGAGGCAGCATATCGAGCAGTGCAGAGGTCTTCCAAAGCCACGCAGTCCAACAGAGGCCACGCAGAGGCAGCAGGAGCCACGCAAGGCTAACGCAGGCCCAGTCAGGGCAGCGTAAGCCCTTCAGGGGTGACGCAGGTCCTTCTAGAGTAGCGTAGAGGCTGACGTAGACCAGGAAGGCTGACGCAGAGGGTTGAGGAGCAGCGTTAGGTTTTTCGGTGAGCCAGAAAGGGCTTGAGTTCTGTAAATCCCATTTGGGGGTTTGAATCAAACATATTTTCTGTCTCCGAGTGAAAGAGGTATTATTGCCATGTTTTCCTCTGTAGGGCCAACCATGTCTGGTGCATAGAAATTGTTGTATTCAAAATCTGCTTAGTAATAAAAACCCTCTAGAACTAGCTGCACCGGTTTTCTTGCATTGTGTTTTTCTGGGGACATTTGTCCGAAAAATCTGTATGTCACTTTGTCATATGAGCTTGCTATTCAGTAAATGATTTGTATGTGTAGGCTGCTATTTGTGTTTACTTCGTTGTTTTATTGAATATTCAGATTAATAGCTTGTATAATTTATCAAGTAGGAGAAGTAAATCAATGTTTAGCAGTAGGGTTTCTTAGATTAAGAAATTTTCACATGGTATCAGAGCGATTGTAGATCAAGCTGGATCTCGAGCAAATCGGTTGAAGAAATTTTTGCTGCAGAGAAAGAGCAGTTGAAGCAGCAGAGAGTCCGGAGAGGGCAGTGCAGCACCAGGAGGGCGCAGTCCCAGCAGAGGCTACGCAGGGGCTGACGCAGTCCCAACTGGGTGACGTAGAGACAACACAATGCCTTCCAGAGGGACATGGGTGCAGCCTGCGCTGCGCAGAGGCTACATTGAGCCAGTCTGCTCACGCAGAGGCCAGCCAGAGGGACGCAGTCCAGTTTCAAAGTGCTGTGTAGAGTTGTCGTGGTCCGGAAGCAGAGCTTCAGATCTTCAACAGTTGCTGGTGTGGTGGAGATTCTGTTAGTTCAGAATCGTACCTAGCTAAATTGACAAAGAACGGGAGGAGAATAGCTGCTCAGCAGATTTTTTCCAAAGAAATCTAAGGATCGATCATAGGGTGATTAAAGAGGGCTGATTCAAAAGATTTGGCAGATTTCCAAGGGAGGAAATCAGTTGTCAGAGGGAGCAGAGGGTGCCTTTCTCGCCAAGGACCCTAGATCCAAGTTTCTGTTGTGGGTAGCAACAGAAGCAGGGAGAGGAGAATTTGTTCTGATAGATTATTTCTGAGTAGATGGCGTCACACAGACTGCGTGATCAGGATAGGTTGGATTACCTGTTTAACTTTTCTATTTGGAAGGCCAGAATCCTGACAATCCTGGAGGCATACAATATACGAGAGCATGTAGAGAGCGTCTTGGGCACACCAACCAATGCTACTCTTCTCGCGAGGTACCACACATAACCGAGAAGAAGACGACTAATAAGATGTGGAAAGCTTTAACCACACTGTATCAAGGGAAATCCATCCAGAAGAAGATGCTTGTGGAGAACTAGATGAGGTTGTTTATGATGACTAAGGGAGAGGAAATCGATCCTTTCCTCTTTAGGTTGCAGGTGATTCAGGATCAGTTGATTGCCATGGGGGTCAAGGTGGAGGATGATGTCATGGTGAGGACTGCTCTAAATGCAGTCAAAGAGGACTGGGAAACGTTTGTCCAAAGCATCTTGGGCAAACAGGACCTTCCAAACTGGGACGACATGTGGGCTATCCTCCGACAAGAGGAAATCCTTCGGATGACCAAGAGACAAACAAGCACCAGATCAAGCAAGGTGAAGAAGGAGGAAGAGGAAGATGCAACCCTGGCATCTAAGAAGGAACAAGGGAAAAAGAAGCGTGATCTATCTAAGATCAAATGTTTCCAATGTGGTGAACTTGGACACTTCGCCAGCAATTGTCCTTTAAGGAAGAAGGACAAGGAAGCTTCTAATTCCAAGGTTGCGATAGCTAGAGAAGATGATGGCTCCGACGATGACATAGCCATGAGGGCTCACGAACCTCGAGAGAAGAGGTGGGGCGATATTGATCTGTAGAGCAGCTATAGAGTGGTGGCGAGATCCTTGAGTAGCCCAACTCTTGGATCACATCCATGCTACGAGAGTTTTAAGACAGTAGCGGGAATGACTGGAGCAGTGGGTGCAGAGGATCACGGATGGAGCAGAGGCAGAGCTGGACGCTGTAGAGGGAGCAGTGCGGTGCAGAGGCAGCAACAACATAGAAGCAACAACGCAGAGGGGCTAATGGGGCTTCAACAGCGCAAAGGAGGCATGCTTACGCAGTATGGAGCTGTTGCAACGCAGTTTCTTCAGGAGGACAACATAGAGCAATAATCTAAGGAGCTTCAGTGATGAGATGCAGCCCGACTGACTTGCCTGTCATTGGGCAGAGGTCCTTCAGTTGCTTATTTCTCAGTAATTGAGTTGCAGTGCAACAATTAGCAGTGGCAGTGCTATGGGCAACACGATGCAACAATTTGAGAGGGAGTTGCAGTAAGGATGTAGCAGTGACGATGGTAGAGTCATGGGCAGCAGTATAGAGAGCAGTAGCAACGCAGTGATGAAGGGCAGTAGGCCAAGCATCAGCACGGAGACCGATGCCAGAGATTAGAGTAGTACTTTGGGGTGATTGTATTGCTAGAGCACATTCCTCGCTAAGAGGGAGTTTTGAGACTTTGGGGTAGCATCGATAGTTCTCTAGCTCCCAAATTTTGTGGAGGAGCTGGAGTACATAAGATCTCGAAGACCCAGAAAGCATTTAGAAGAATTCCAACAGGTTTAAGAGATATTCAAATAATTAATATTTTTAATTAAGGACCCTAAGTTTAACTTAGGAAAATTAAAAGATTAAAGTGAATTAAATTAAACATGTGATGAGAATGAATTAAGTGACACGAATCAAGCAGCTTCGAATCATAGCCGTTGATTCGAGATTAGATCACAATCGTTGATGTTTCAACGAGAAAAGTATAAGAGAAGGGCTTGGGGTCAGTTGGAGAACACACACATTGGTGGAGCATTGAAGCTAAGCTGGAATTCTAGGGCGTGGTTTGCAAAGAATTTTAGAAGTGTTTGCAGTGCAGCGAGGGGCAGTATTGGCAAGAGGATGATCTGATCCCAGGCCAAGAGTACAATAATAGCAGAGAGGTAGCATACCGAGTAGCGCAAAGGCATTCCAGAGCCACACAGTCCAACAGAGGCCACGCAGAGGCAGAAAGAGCCACGCAGGGCTGATGCATGCCCAGTCATGGCAGCGTAGGGGCAGCGTAAGTCCTTCAGGGGTGACACAGGTCCTTCCAGAGAAGCGTAGAGGCTGACGCAGGCCAGGAAGGCTAACACAGAGGGCTGAGGAGAAATGCTGGGGTTTCCGGTGGGCCAGAAAGGGCTCGAGTTTTGTAAATCCCGTTTGAGGGTGTGAATCAGCCATATTTTGTCTCCGAGTGAAAGAGGTATTGTTGCCGTGTTTTTCTCTGTAGGGCCAACCATGTCTAGTGCCCAGAAATTGTTGTCTTTAGAATCTGCTTAATAATAAAAACCTTCTAGAGCTAGCTGCACCGGTTTTCCCACATTGGGTTTTTCTGGGGACATTTGTCCGAAAATTCTGTCACTTTGTCATATGAGCGTGCTATTTAGTAAATGATTTGTATGTGTAGGCTGCTATTTATGTTTACTTCGCTCTTTTTCTGAATATTAAGATTAATAACTTGTATAATTTATGAAGTAGGAGAAGTAAATCAATGTTTAGCAGTAGGGTTTCTTAGATTAAGAAATTTTCACACAAGAGTATGCTGATCATCCTACAACTCCACCCCTGATCCACATGCCAGAACAACTCACGAAGTCCACCTACTCCCCCGTCGATCCAGCTAGCCACTAGTGCCGCTCGGAACTCTGATAGAAAACTGTGGGTGTATGTGTCGTCAATCTCCGAATCCAGTGCACAAACACTACAATCACTGACTGACTCCATGATATGATGGGGAATCTCACCTGGGTCACAAAAATAGTTTGGCCCTCGAGCCCCCCTGCCAACCCACGGCCCCTGCCGAACTATGGCCATGGATACGTCCTGACATCTAACCCACTCCATCGAGTAGCAACTTAGTACCTCTCACCATCCAATCCCAAAGGAGGGATCGAATATACGATCTCCTATGGAAGGAACCAGCTCTCCAAGATGATGTGGTGGCATACTCGGCTCATGTCACTTAGTCCTGCTAACCTGGTCATCCCCTCTCATATGTCTAGACAACTGTGCCTCTCTCAATCCAATGTGTAGGGGTGGGTTAATAACGTTGTAGACCCTGTCAGTGTGCCTCTGAAGCGAATTGTGCTGAAATCCCAATGTGTGGTCTCTAGGTTACCCCTCATTAATGGCTAGCCCAAAGGATGGCTGCACATCCTCCTCCATCATGGGCTCAACTGTCAACATGAGCTTCCAACTGCTCCTCCATAGACAACCCAACATGCAAGACATGCTCATTAGTAAGTTGTAGGTGGTTGTCGTCCTGAATCTTTGTCATAGAATTGGATGCCTCATCAATGGTTACCTCATTAACGGATGTGTGCTCAACTGTCTCCACCAATCTCTCTACCGGGGCTACCAAAGTAAACTTCAATAGGGGCAACTCCTGCATCACACTAGGTGTATCCTCGTGCTTCTCTTGTGTGCCAGTAGCGTCATGCTCAACCGACTGGAACATATCTAGATGAACTCCCTCCTCCATGGGTATGTTCTCTCTCATCTCGTTACTACCTCCGCCTCCCATCTTCGTCTCTCTAGGATTAATACTAGTGTTTCCTTCAATAATCATGCTCCTCTTATTTTCTTCACCTGCAAGTCGGCAACTACTGTTTCTTCTTGTTGCCCTCGCTGACAACCACCCTTCAAGCTGCCCCACCAGTCTCTCGATGCTCCTAGTAACATTTTCAAATTTCTCTTGCTGAGACATTTTTGGGCACAAATTCAATCTGGAGAATAATGTGGGACTAGTGTTTTAGCCTCCAGATAACACGTGAGCATTTGTGTGATTTAGACCCACAACTGGCCAAAATCATGCTCTGATACCACTGTAATATCGCTAATGGAAATATACAATGATACACAAAGAAAACATATAAAAAATACAGATAAAATTTGCACACAAATCAGACACCTAATATAGAGCCAAACAATGCGTTGTTCTAAGCCATTTTATTATAAAATCATGGGGTTACAATATGATATTTGGAAAGTGTGCATTGTTGATTTATGGTAGTATCGGATGTGCTCTAGCCTTTATATGGGCTAAGACACATGTATTCCATAATACCCAGAAAGGATTTTGGAAGATTCCACTTAGAGATGGTTTAATTAAAATAATTAACCGTTTTTTAACGTTTTCCCAAGTATAAACTTAGGGAAACTGATTAATAAAAGGGTATTAATTAAATTTAGTATGAATCTTCTACAAAAAGTCATGGATCACCTCCAAGCTAATCTTAGCCCTTGATTCTGTTTTAATCTTGGCTGTTGAAGGTTCAACAAAAGAATATAAGGAGGGTGAGGGGCCTATGGAAAATCACATTAAACAGAGAAAGAATCAAGAGTTCAATTTCTTCAGTGAAAGGAAGAATCAAACTGATTCTCATTTGCAGAGAGGGGAAGGTGAAATCTCCAAGAGGGAGAATTTTTGAAGCATAGAGAGTGAATGAAGATGGGTGAAAGAGGAGCCAAAGCATCAACACAGAGTTACCCTAGCAACAGTTACACTGGGCCAGCGCAGAGAAGCAGAGGGAGTTTCGATTTTTGTTGGAGGGGCAGCTGAGGGTTCATCCGGTTTTAGGAGGACAATTCTGGAAGGAAGGAACACTCTAGTTTCACACAGCAGCAAGCACAAAAGCAACCAGGACAAGCAGCAGCTGCAGTGACGCAGTGATAGCATGAGTGATGCAGTCACTACGCAAAAATCACACAGAGCCAGTCAATGTGGGTGCAGGTCAGTGCTGAAACTTCGTGGTGATGTGAGAATTGTCTCACTCAGCCTTTTCTCATCAAAATTCTTCAGGTGATTGATTGACATTTACAATCACACATTTGTACTTAGAATTTCTGCATAATAAAGAAACCCTAAGATTTGCTGCACCAGTTTTCCCACATTGGGTTTTTCCAGGGACAATTGTCCAAAAATAACGGTGTCTATGTGTGATTACTTGTGCTATTTTCATGTGTGATTTGTTAATTGTGAAGTCTGCAACATATTTTATTTTGTTATTTAACACGAGAAATGTTAAATAATTGTGGTTGACAATGCAATAGAAGAAATTCAATAAGTAGCTGCAATAGAATTCTCCATTATAGAATTTTCACATGCACCTCGGCTTGTCCAAGGCAAGCTAGCAAAGCCCGAGTGATGAAAGCAAGTGCCCCGACAACTGTGTAGCTGTCCCCTCTATGGCTCTGCGCTAATCACCCAGAAACTGAACTGTTGGCTGTAAAGAATGGTCGATTTGACCCCCTTCCGGTGCTCAGAAATTTCCAGGAAATTAACCTCGGTCTCTCCTCCAATAATCCACCAAAACCCAAAAAGGGTTTGGCCAAATGATGGCCCCGGAATTTCGGCCACTTTCCCCTAGCTCCTCTAGCTGCTGGCTGACTTAGGATCCCTGTTTGACCCCTCAAATATTCCTAGAAAATTTTGCCAAATTAATTCCGGCCTCTCCACTAAATAACCAGAATAACCCACGAAGGAATTGGCTAATGGTTGACCTTGGAAATTCAACCCTCTTTTCCCTCAATGGCTCTACTGCTGGGTAATTCGACCCACTTGTCAATCTTGCTGCAAAGAGTCCCAAAATGGCTACAATATCCCTCAAAACACTTTCCCGGACTCCTCCTCAAGTTTCAGGCCCAAACTCCCTTCTCTCCTCAACAACAGAGTGTGGCTCCTCCAAGGACCATGCAATCACTCTGCTGCTATTGTTGAGCCCCTCCACAAACTCGAGTTCCCTGCTGCTGGTACGAAATGGAATTGGCAGGACTCCCTCCTTGGGCTGGCACTCGAAATCCATTGAAGCAAGGGTTGAGGTTTCCGCTCGGAAACACTCGTGTGATGAACAACACTTGTAGACTTGGCTTCACACAACCGTGCTATGTCAAAGACAGTTTTGCAAATGATCATGAATGAGCCAAATGAGTGCCTCTTGCTTTTTTGTCAAAGAGCCTCCAAAATGCGCATGTGGGCCCAACTCGACTTTCCCCCACCAACTTTGCTCCAATGAAAGCATTCTTCCTCATGTGGGCTGTAATTCTCCATGGGTGGCCCCCACGCTCCACTAAGGCCGCAATATTTCCCTTCAACTCTAATGTTCGAGCTTGGTTAAAGTCAAAAATATATGTGGGGCCTCTAAACCGATATTCCCCAAGCGCAAACATGAATAAAGACAAAATTTGCCAAAATTGATATTTCACTTAGCAATAATGCTAAGTGGGAATATCACACCAATCTTCGTTATATTAAACCAAACTGAATGATAGAATAATCTATGGAATACAAGATACAATGAAAAACTTCACTGCAACTTCTATCTCGTATCTCGTCCTGTCGATCCTTTGCTTCTGTACTTCTCTCTAGTCGTCCTTTAGTCTTTCAAAGGACAACACATAGAGACTCCAGGAGAGCTGCCAATTAAAACCGCTGCAAGTCACTTCTACTGCATGTACACGAGCTGATCCAATTTGCTCTCTAGGCTGGCCAATTCCCGAGCTCCAATCTACCAGGCTAGCAGTCAATTTTGTCCATCAAAGTGTTGCACTTTCAGCACCAATCTTCACCCAACCTTCAACTCTTCTTCGTCATTTCAAGATAGCTTGTCTAGGGCTACTTTCGGTAGCCAACACACTGCCCTCCACCAGATCAGTGGCACCCAATCCTACTGCAAGATCTACTCCTATGAAGGCTCTTGATTACCACATCAAGCCTCCAAATTGGCTCCCATAGGATGCATATATAAATGATCCAAAATTGGTCAACACATTGACCCAACACAAAACACAAATGCTGCTCTAAGTCTGTTATCTTTCTGTTGTTCCTAACTGTGATTGGTTAGGGCACCCAACATGATGCAACAACCCTTAAACAAGTCACCAAACAACTCTTTTGTTGCGGCATAGGCAAGGAAGGTTCCTTCACACACATGCTATTGTTCTGGGAACTTTGCAGCCCCTAACACCTCCACGCTACCCTGTTTGGGAGTGGCTAGGCCTACGGCCTACCACAGTCCTGCGTTGCCACCTACAACCCACCCAAAACAGCCTTACGTTTCTTCTTTTTTGCCCCCAACAGACCTGCAACACAGCTCCTCTACCTCGGCCTTCTAGCAAGGATCCTCGACCTTCCCTCTAGCACCTTGGATGCCTGAAATACCCTTCAAACAGTACTCCAAACTCTTTGCTGGTCTTGCCTCCTAGCTGTGGCCCAAAACAGAGAATGTCTCCTCTCCAACGAGCTGTTCTATTCTGTTTTTTTTGTACAAAAGGATGCTCAAATGCCTCCTCCTCGCCTCTTATATATACACATAAGAGGTCTCCTCCAAAACGTCATCTATGGGCTTTGACAACTATCACATGCCTTCTTAACACCAAGCCGACCTAGACATGCATGTGCAAAACCCAATTATAAACTTCAAAAATTCATATCTCCATTTATACAACTCGGAATCGGATGATTCTCGTGCGTTAGATTCGTCTTGCCGAGAGCTATCATCCCCATCCATCACATGTTGAAATGTGCTCATGGTTTTGGCCCAAATCCCGAGGGGTGCAAAACCCCTACGTTAGGTTCCAAGCCCACAAGTGACACTTGTGGTGCTTTGTCCTCCAATCCCTAAACCTTAGGGCTTGGAGTACCTCCCAAACTACTAAAAAATCAACACTCCCTCTTCGCGAGGGAGGTACTTCCAAGACTAGGAAGTAACTGATCATCATCATCACTACTTGCAACACTCACCCAACTCTTGGTGCTCACTATTGCAGCAATCCCTAAAGCATGAACTACGCCTCTCTCGGAAATGTCGTTATCACTGGAAGCATCCTGCTTCTTCTTCTTCTCCTGTATCTCTTTCCAATATCTCCATGATTCCTTCTTGGCAGTTGTAGGAGCACCCTTGCTCCCCACTGACCACATGCTCTTCTTGGGCTGCAAATTCTCCCTCTGAACCCGCAAGCTCCCGCTAGAACTCGACTCCCTTTGAGCCTCTGGAAAATGGACTTTATTTGCTGGAACCTGTACCTGCCTCTCTGAAACCTGCACCTGCCTCTCTGAAACCTGCACCTGCACCTGCTTTTCTGGAACCTGCACCTGCTCCACTTGCTTCTTCTTCTTTCCATGAATCTCAGGCTTGCCCGTCAACCTGTAGAGACCATGGTCTCTAACTCTAAGCACAATCCCATCGGAGTTAGAGCCTCCAGGTCCGAGTCTTGCCTTCCCATCCTGGAACAAGACCTCAAGCCCCTTGTTCTTGATAATTGAGACATAAATCACGCTATATCTGAGTCCTAGTGCAAATAGTACATCCTGGACCTGTATCATTCATCCTGTCTCCATCTTGAATGGCACAACACCCAATCCTCGGATCTCCAACTGACTCTTGTCGCCCAACACCATGTGCAACTTTGACTCCCATTCAGCTAGAGTCTCAAAAACCACCTGTGACCCTGTCATATGTTTTGACGCACCACTGTCCCTGTACCATCCATTCTCATCAACAGTACCCTGCGAGAAATGAGAGATAATAGCAAAGTCCTACTCCAATCTCCTGGTGAGATCATCTATCTCAGATGAAGTGGCCACTGGTGACCTGCTTTCCTTTCCTCTTCTCGTCATCTTCCTTCTTCTTCATCAGACATCTTGACCAGAAATGACATAGTTGAAACAGTTGACTTTACTCAAGTCCTTCTGATTACCCTTTATTCGTGCTGCAAGTGCCACGTCCTGATCTGCCCTCTTCGTTGGATGAAGATCCTTGTCTCACAACTCTTCTTGAATGAAGTCGTCCCACAACCTATTCCAGTCTGGCAACTTCTCTCTGGCAACAATCACTTTGATGAAGGGCTTCCATTCCTCGGTGAACCCTTTCAAGGCAATCCTTACCATATCTGTAATAGTCACACCAACAACAACAAGCTCATCTTTGACCTTAGACAACCTCGTCAGATACGAAGTCACTCCTTCACCCTTTATCATCTTTGTGGACTTCAACTTATCCTCCTATACCAGTACCCAGTTCTCGTTCTTATTCTGGAACAATTCTGAAGAGCCATCATTCTTCCCGAACAAATGAGGTATTAGGGGATCCTTCACACCATCTAGGATGATCAGTCTTGCCCTTGTATCCAAATATTCATACACTTCCAGCTCCTTTGGGTTAGTTGGCTTCTTGATGGCTTTCTGTAATGTACCTTTTTTTGGTGTTCCTTATGGCATCATTAGGATGGACTTTCAGGGTTGGGGGCAGACAGGTCACAGGTGTAGGTTGGTGTCATCAACTGGCCCAAGGGATTTTGGAGGGGTTTTGAGGAGTTTCTATGAGGTCTGATGGCATTCTCTTGGTATATTCCATCATCCGCACAATTTTCCTTTCGTTCCGGCGCATTCCAACAACTTTTAGAAAATCGAGTTATTACTCGGCCTCACTCAATTAATTATGCTTAAGGTGGCATTTCGTAAGGAATACTTGACATAACACCTTAGTGTAATAGCTCATTGGAACCAAAGCGAGAAGATCTACATGATGGGATGGCTAGATGAGAGTTTTAGTGACTTGAGGAGACATGGTGGCCAATTTACCCTTTTCCCGCATTAAAAAGAATATTTTAATTGCAATAAAAGAGGGAAAAGTGCTTCATGATTAAAATAATAATAAAATAGGAGGTTCTAGAGACGTCCATCAGACCTATAAAAGAGGAGGAGGCCATTGGAGGATCACATTGGATTTATGATTTCTTCTTGTGGAGAGGTTTGAGAACTTGGTTCTCTACTTCAACAGTAGCCCCAGGACGGAAACCCTTGGGTGATCTTGGTGAGAGTGGACGAAAACCCACCTCATCTCCTTGGTGGATTCAACTAGAATTCATAGGTGCAGTGATTGATTTTAGTTCAGTTATGGGAGGGTCGGCTTCAACATTAGAGCAGATCAGCTTTGGAGACCAGATTGTCTATCTCAGATATTTCAGCTATATCATCATGTACACTCTTTCAGCGATTTAATAAAATGAAGTCTGAGATTATTTCTGGTCAATGTGTTATTGAAATTGCATATGCTTTATTTGTCTTATTTTACATGGCAATCCTCTGTGAAATAAATGATAATTTTATGGAAATTTTTTGGTTAAGCGAATTTCTGCAAAATTAGTCAAAATACCCTGTCTGGGATATTACACTTTCTTGGAAAATTCCCAGATCCTATTAACCTGCAAGACCAGCTTGATCCTTTTCTTCCATGGACTATAGTTGGACAACCCCTCCAACCTGTCCTCATACCGAAAACCTGCCTGCAACTTCGACATTGTAGTGAGCCCTTCACTTACAATGTGACCAACTCCCTCTCACGTTGTACTTCGTTGTGCACATCTCTGATTCACTACCTTCCAACATAGCTCAAACATGCTCTGATACCATGTTGAATTTCCACGATTTTGGGTCTAGGTTAGAATCTTAGAATCACTAATTCTATCAAACCAAGAATCTCAACAATAACTACTTTGCACAATGGAAAATATAAAGTAGTAAATCACACATGCACAAGTGTAGACAATTTTTAACAAGTATTGTACAATAATGTACAACCCAATCTTCATTATATTAAACCAAACTGAATAATACAACAGTCTATGGAATACAAGATACAGTGACAATCTTCGCTATAGCTTCTATGTCGTATCTCGTCCTGTCGGTCCTTCGCTTCCGTACTGTTAAATTGAGATAACATGTTCTTTTCTTAGGTTAGATACTTCATTCAACATTAAGCCCATTAATCCATATTAAACATTATATGATTGTAACTAACAAAAGAACATAAAGACAGATGTTGAAGACAAGCCAAGACAATGAGAACACATGGATATGGCTCAAGCCAGGGAAAAAACCCCAAGTCGGGAAACCTTTCATCAATTCTTCTTATTATTCATAATCAAATGTTCAACACACAGAGAGAGAGAGAGAGAGAGAGAGAGAGAGAGAGAGAGAGAGAGATTTCAATGATTTAAAGTCAACACTGACTTGCCAAATAGAAGATCTGACCTTAGACTGCAATTCTGAATACTGGTTAGGGTTGCCTGAATTATCCCTTTTTGAATACTAGTTAGGGCTGCCTGAATTATCCATTTCGGAATACTGGTTAGGGCTACCTGAATTATCCCTTTCTGAATATTGGCTAGGGCTCCTTGAATTAGCCCTCTTTCTCTGTTACTGCCTGTGTTCAAGCCTGGGCATATGAGGCCTAGAGAGGACTTAACCATGCCTTCATACCCTGAAACAACTTAACAACTAGCTGTAGTTATGGCTCTCTGTCTGCGTCGTATAACAAAGATGTACCACATAAGATCATTGAGAGATACGCTATGTGAAAATTCCAAGATCTAGATCTGGAATCCCTACTGCAACAGGCTGAACTACTTCTCCTACTTGCAAATATGATTTAACAAGTTATTATAAGATTACTTCTTAAAATATCGAAGTAGCTACTGAAGCAACCTTCACCCATTAAAATACATTTGTGAAAATAGAAACTGAGCAAGAATGAATAATGCGAACACAGGACACCATTATTTTTGGACAAATGTTCCCAAAAAACCCAATGCGGGAAAATCGGTGCAGCACATCTGAGGGTTTATATATTATGCAGTAATTTTTTGAATACAAATCTGGGATGCCTTTCTGGCAATCTCCGCAGAGAATATGACTGATAAAGAGTTAGTGAGAGAAATCTCACATTGATTTCTAGAAACTCGGCTGACCAAAAAACCCCGGATGGCAAGCCCTCCACTGCGGTGCGCAGTCTCTGCGTCACTATGCGCGGGGACAATGTGGCTTCTGCGTAGCTGGTCTTCTGCTGGTTGGATCTGCACTTCTGGCCCCTTCCAGTATCACACCCCGACTTTTTGACACTATATCTAGATGACCCTCAGTTGAAGTACGGATTCCCTCAAGGCTGTAGCGCTGCCTCTGCATGGGACTGCACTTCCTCTGCGTAGCTGCTACGTTGCCTCTACTGATCTTCTCTCTGTCTTCTCCATGATGTATTCCCGGCTCAGGAAAATCTCCAACTGGAATTACTCTGCCCCTCACTGTAATCAAGAATCACTTAGTTTCTATTTTTGTCCGAGCACTGCTCCGTCAGAAATATTCGATCTCTAGATCCTCTAAATGTGTCTTACAAATGAGCCTCAAGTATTCCTTTATAGCCTTCTCGTTGACAAATCAACAGTCGACATTAGATCTCCAATCAACGGCTAAGATTATAATAGAATTGATTTGCTTTATCTAGAAGATTCACCCACAGTTTACATTAATACTGATTATTTTAATTTCCCAAGTTAGTCTTAGGATCCTCATTAAAAATAATTATTTTTTCTTATAAAACTGTTTCTAGGTGGATTTTACGAAAACGATTTCTGGGTTACTTGTAATGCATGTGTCTAAGGCTCTCCACAAAATTTGGGGTTTAGAGCACATTCGATGCTACCAAAAATCAGCACTCCCTCTTAGCGAGGAATGTGCTCTAACAGATATGCCTTGCTGCACACTGCTCTGACTCTAAAACATCTCCCTCTACGTTGATGATATCTGACATGCTGCCCATCAATCACTGCGCTGCTTCTACACTTTGCTGCTGCTGACCCTACCATGATCAACACTGCATCTGTACTACCACTCCCTCTCAAACGTTGCATCTGCTGCTAGCATTGCCACTGCTAACACTGTGCTGCAACTCAGCTGCTGAGAGAAGCAACTGAAAAACATCCATGAATCCGAACAAGTGTTCAGGATGCATCTCGATGCTGAAACTCTGACTATTGCTAGATCCATGCTGTCTCTCTGAAGCACTGCACTACTGCTGCTCTACACTGCGTCCCTCTATGCTACTGCAACTCTGCTCTTCGCTGCTCAGATGTTAGCGCCGTTAACCACTGCATCTATCGTCTCTGCCCAATCTCCTCCAGGATCCTGCCCAATTGTGGTTCTGCTGAACTACAGCTCAATGTCGCCCCATCTCCGTCCTAGAGATGCGTGGGCACTCATGGCGTACTCATCCTCATCGATCTTTGAGTTGGAGGCTCCCTCCAACCGATCCTGATCTCTAAGCCCGTGAGCTGACATGACTGTCAAAAATGTCGAATATGCTCCTCTTCTTCCCCCTCTGCGCATCACTAGACAGGCTTACGCAATCCTTGTGGAGCTCGTAGATCTGTTGCTCAGATCTTGGAAAAAATGAAATTCCTTGGCAAGGAACTTCCTAAGAGAGAGAATTCCCTCACTGTGCTGCTTCTTCTTGTTCTAACACTTTTTGCCCAGCAAAATCAAGATCTTCCTGCAGAAATTGCGTCCCACCAGCTCTGTGCTGCTCCCTCTAGCTCGACAAAATTCCAATTCGGAGATCTTACCTCTCTGTCGACTCACCCAGAGAGAGATCTTCCCAGAAATTCAACTCTCCTAGCCTGGACTGCGCAATCCCTCTAGGGATTCAATTTTGCGTAGTTGGTGTTCTACTGGCTGGATCTGCCCTTCTGGCCCGTTCTGGTCTCACAAACCGACTTTCCAACATTGGATCTCGCTGACCCTCAGTGGAATTACGGATTCCCTCAAGGCTGCAGCCCTGCCTCTACGTGGGACTGCGCTGCCTCTGCGTAGCTGGTACGTTGCCTTTGCTGATCTGCTCTTTGTCTTCTCCACAATGTATTCCCGGCTCAGGAAAATCTCGAACTGGAATTACTTTGCCCCTCACTGCAATGAAGGATCATTTAGATCTGATTTTCGTGCAAGCACTACTCTGTCAAAAAAATTCGATCTCTAGATCCTCTCGGTGTGTTTTACAAATGACCCTCAAGTCTTCCTTTATAGCCTTCTCGTTGACAAATCAACGGCCGAGATTAGATCTCCAATCAATGACTAAGATTATATTAGACTTGATTTGCTTTTATCTAGAAGATTCACCCACAGTTTACATTAATATTGATTAATTATTTTAATTTCCTAAGTTAGACTTAGGGTCTTCATTAAAAATAATTATTTTTTCTTATAAAACTGTTTATGGGTGGATTTTCCAAAAATGATTTATGGGTTATTTGTAATGCATGTGTCTAAGCCTCTCCACAAAATTTTTGGCTTAGAGCACATCCGATGCTACCAAAAATCAACATGCTACAACAAGGGATCACAACCTTTGTTCCAACTGCGTTGGCTTCTTAATGGCTGCGGCTAGTGAAGGAGACCCTAGACTAGGCCTCTTGACCCTCTAAACTTCCTCCACAAGCTACTATTCACTACGGCCCAGAAAAGAGGAATAATTACCATAAAACAAACAGAGAAGTACCCTTAACCTCTCCTCACACTTGCGGCTTAGTCCTGCAAGAAGTACGCACCTTAAAACAGAGAGAAACTTGTCCTTCTTGCTCCATGCTAGCCTCAGTTCTTCGCTGTAAATTTCAGAGGTATTTTCTTGATGAGATTGCTCTGGGATGATTCAAAATGGGATGATAAGAGTTTCCTTATATACAATTTAGACATGATGATTTGCCTTAACTTTTGGAGGCAAATTCAAAATTCAAATTTCAATTTTTCCCACCTAAACCAAATCATGACTTATAGCATTTCTTTTGAATAATTAAATATTTTCCTTATCCAAATTAGACAATCTTTATATTGATTTTGGCCCTCTTGGAAAGAGGAATTCAATGGAATTATTATCTCCATCAATTGAGGAGACCAAAATGGAATTTGGCCCTAGTTGCCAATTTTAACACTCCCCCTCAACTAGGGAGAATTCCGCTTGCCAATCCATCTGTTGTCATAGATCATCATGAACCATCTCTGTCATCTCTACTCTGCTCTACTCTGCTCTGCGGAATTGATGTGAATAACAAGGATGAATTGATCGAGAGTGAGTCACAAGACCTTGCCACTCTCCACTGACAAAAGTCAATTCGGAGGTAGAATCTCAATTGATCCTAGATCAAGTAGATAAACACCATGCATCCTAGCATAGAGAGTATAACAGTACATGATGCATCCATCAGTAGTGCTATGGTCTCTATCCTCATTTCCCAACTCATTGGCTAGATGAGAGGTACTTCCCATGTGTCCCGGACTACATGGGTAGGATGATGCAGAAACACCAGCTGGGATTCGGGAATGAACATCTTGCTCATAATCATAAGTAAGGAAAGGGGAAACCACAACCTACAAACACACATCACAATCACATGTAGGGAAAGGATGAACCACCTCCTACATGCATGCAAAAACACCGATAGTAGGGAAAGGATGAACCTCCTCCTACACGCATGCAAAAACACTGACAGTAGGGAAAGGATGAACCACCTCCTACACACATGCAGAAACCATCAATAGTAGGAAGTATCCTACATGGGGAAAGGGTGAACCACATCCCACCGACACGTCAACCATCAATCATAGGGAATGAACATCCTACATGTGGGGTAAGGATGAACCACATCCCACCAACATGTCAATAGATGCCTATATGCATCTCTCACTGGAGTACCCGCAGGAGAAGGTGAATCACTCATCTTGCTCATATGCCATAGGAGAAGGTGAACTACTCATCCTATGCATATGTCACCAACGGTAGGGGAAGGTGAATCACTATAGTTCAATAAGTAACTCAAGCCTCTAGGAGCTCCCATAGCTCAATGTTCAATCTTAGCCAGAGATCCCTTCATATATGGATTAGTGCCAGGCTGCTTTCTGAAAACCAAGACTAGTTCTTGGTGATTATATTGATGACCGGTACATCAATAGGAGCCTCATTGCTCCACCCAGAAGCACAAAGATGTATATATGAAGGCACACAGTGTACTAACGAGCTTCACCAGACACACTGACTTACAACATGACATTCGAGCAGCAGAGATCTTAGCAGCACTTAGCAATCCTTGGACTTCTACATTTCAGGATTCCAAATCAAGAAAATGGTTAACTGCTCTTACTCCCTCTTACCCAGGGAGATCACAAGCCTATGCTTGTATTTGCTAAGTGCCCATCTGGAAACCTGTTCAACATGAGGTCTATCCATTCAATCATGTCAAATAATAGGAATGACCTTTGTCGTATCAAATAAAGTGGTATATGATGCTAATAACTGAATTCTCTGAATTCTACTCTGTAATATATACTGGATGTCATCAGCATGTGTTCAAATGGCTTACAGGTGAGCTTCCTCAATCAACTGGCTCCATGCTAGCTGCCATATATATTCAGCCTCAATAATGCTTTTAACAGAGTCAAAATGTATAGCATCAGGTGTGCTCTTCTTATTCATCATACTGCCAATTTAGTCAGTATCAAAATAGCCATGAAATCCTATATTCTGGTAGTGAATTTTAGCTAAATAATAGCATCCAAGGGATATCTCAGCAAGCGGCTATCCAAGTCTCAAGAGAACCGGGGATCAGCAGCTTCTATATCTCAACAAGGATTTCCATTTGAGCTTAACAGGTTTTAAACAGATCACTGATGGTAGAATTTTCGATCATGGCTCCCTCTAAATATCAGGAATGTGACATACTGCTTTCTGTCATTATGCGTTTAAAGTTTTCATGCAACTTCTCAGGCAACCAGAGATATATGGAATCATTTTTAGAGTCATTAGATCAATAGTCATGACTTTGCTTTTATCAAGTCTTTTGACATGATCTTCCTTCTTATAATAATTATTGGACAGAATAGATCCTTCTGCAGACTTACTTTAAAGATCATAAAGTCAAAGTGCCCAATGATCAATCAAAATTAGAGACTGCTCAGTCCACTCCATCAATGCTTCCTCGGTGGGGTACTTCTGTTCTTTGTGATTGTAAGAACTGCTGCAAGATTCTAATCCAAAGGGTCATAAACCAGTCCTTTAAAAAAGAGGAAACTTTCAAAAATTGCAACCCATATTCTTTCTGGACTTTTGTCTGCTTAAAAAAAAAATTCCTCCAGATTGCCTTAAATAATGATGGATCTAATCATCTATGCTAGATCCCTTTCAAAGGACGACAACTCTGCTAGCATGATTCAATAATACTGTTACAGGTCTCAAGGATGAATTATGATATAAAAGGTTTCAAGGAGACTGCCCCTTCAAAACTGAAAGAGAATTAATGCCTTTCTATACATTTGATATAGAATATTAATTAATCCCTCTGCTTGATGGTGTGATCAAGATGTCTATACTTTAGGAGTATAACATCGATGTCACTGAACATCAACAATTTCCACTGAAGTCTAGGCTGTGTATATGAATGTGCTGATGATGTCACTTAGAGGCTAGAACATAAAAAGGAAAACGAGATAGGAGTCTTGATTTATTTCCTTATTTGAATCAGAGACTTGAATTAAGTTCTCTTGAAGTATAACGAACATCAAGCCCTGCCACTCAAAGATTTCAAATTGATATTCGGACACTACCAATGCCTCCATTATTAAAACAACTCAATCATTATGTCAGTTATCACACATTATAATATGACCACTTTGTTCAACATAATGTCACACAGACTTGCTAAAAATACCAGAGTTTGATTCAGTCACAAGCATTATCCAGAATGTGCCTTTCAACGCACAAATCTACATGACTCAAATTACATTTCCAAACTCAATATTGTAATTCTGATCCTTAGCTATAGGTGACCCAATTTGAGTGCTTAAGCTAGCCATCTTGATCTAACACACTCTATACCAATTTGAACAATTCCAATTGATAATCAACTCATATTTTATATCTTGAGTTTGCCACTATTGAGTTTAAGGTTGCTCTGACAGTATTTGATCTGATTTTATCTTTTCAGCCAAAAAACCTTTCTCCTGTCTAAGTGCTGAAGCTATATCACATGGAGTCATAAATAAGGCTAGAATCTGGCCCGCATACTTCAATGAAGGAGACTTAAGTGCTGTCTTCAAATTTCTGTCAGGTTGACTGCTCTGAAATGCCTTGAATTCTTTATCTATAGACAGTGAGAAAACAAGACTCTTCAGACTTGGCATAACAGTTGAGTCTTTGATCCTATTGCAAATTTGGTGACACAGATTACCTCAGATCCTCTTTAGCTTTCAGACGATAAAATTATCATAATTGATGCTTCAATAATATAAAACCGTGGACAGAAGATTTATATCTTCAAAGTGAAATATCCTTTCAAAAAACAAAGGCACAGAAGAGACAAACTTGAAAAGAGAATTAGAGCTTAACTGCTGAATAAATCAGTGATCATTATACCCAGAATTTGATGGAGGAAATGGCACCTTCTGAAATATGATCCAGCCTAGGATTTGGTACACTTAAGTGATGCCCAGGACTCTGACTTCTTAGATATGAAACTCGGCTTCTAATGTAGAGACAGATAATATGAATTCAAAACCATACCTGATTTGAAGATGAGATCAGAACATGTTGAGCTTGAGAAACCTTACCACGTCATAAATGATCAGAAAGTTTCTCAATAACTTCAACCTTCCTGTGATAGATAAGAGGCTGAAGAAAGAGTCTCTTGATAGGTGATCTGGATCTTCCTTCAAGAAAAAAAAAGCCTTTGGTCTTCTCTGAATTACGGATCTATCTTTCATATATTATTTTGCTTGCTTCCAAGGGATTGTCAAGCTCTAATGCAAAATAACAAATCTGAGGAAGGGTTTTATTATAGCAGATCTAATATTGAGATTGACTGAGGAGAATTCTTGTCTTCATCCAAGGAGAAGTGGCCTAATTAGACGGAGCAGAAGTACTTAGACATCCTTCCGGGGCTGCCTTGGATCAGACACTGAATTTCATCTTGATGCTTCCAACAGAATCATAACTCATCCCCTTTCACTCATGCTTGGGCTTTATCTTCTCCATAGCTCTGATTCCATGTTAAATTGAGATAACATGTTCTTTGCTTAGGTTAGATACGTCATTCAACATTAAGCCCGTTAATCCACATTAAACATTATATGACTGTAACTAATGAAAGGACATAAAGACAGATGCTGAAGACAAGGCAAGACAATGAGAACAAATGGATATGGCTCAAGCCAGGGAAATAACCCCAAGTCAGGGAAAACCCTTGCTCAATTATTCTTATTATTCATAATCAAATGTTCAGCAGAGAGAGAGAGAGAGAGAGAGAGAGATTACAATGATTTAAAGTCAACACTGACTTGCCAAATAGAAGATCTGACCTTAGACTGCAATTCTGAATACTGGTTAGGGCTGCCTGAATTATCCCTTTCTGAATACTGGTTAGGGACCAGGGTTGCCTGAATTAGCCCTCTTTCTCCATTACTGCCTGTGTTCAAGCCTGGGCATATGAGGCCTAGAGAGAAGGACTTAACCATGCCTTCATACCTTCAAACAACTTAACAACTAGCTGTAGTAATGGCTCTGTGTCTGCGCCCTGTAACAAAGATGTACCACAGAAGATCATTGAGAGATATGCTACAGCAAGGGATCACAACCTCTATTCCAACTGCGTTGGCTTCTCAATGGCTGTGGCTAGGGAAGGAGACCCTAGACTAGGCCTCTCAGCCCTCTAACCTTCCTCCACAAGCTACTATTCACTGCGGCCCAGAACAGAGGAATAATTATCATAAAACAAACACAGGAGTACCCTTAACCTCTCCTCACACCTGCGGCTTAGTCCTGCAAGAAGTATGCACCCTAAAACAGAGAGAAACTCGTCCTTCTTGCTCCATGCTAGCCTCAATTCTTTGCTGTAAATTTCAGAGTTATTTTCTTGACGAGATTGCTCTTGGATGATTCAAAATAGGATGATAAGAGCTTCCTTATATAGAATTTAGACATGATGATTTGCCATATCTTTTGGAGGCAAATTCAAAATTTAAATTTAAATTTTTCTTGCCTAAATCAAATCATGACTTATAGCATTTCTTTTGAATAACTAAATATTTTCCTTATCCAAATTAGACAATCTTTATATCAATTTTGGTCCTCTCGAAAAGAGGAATTCAATGGAATTATTATCTCCATCAACTGAGGAGACCAGAGTGGAATTTGGCCCTAGTTGCCAATTTTAACACGTAATGCTCTCTAGTCGCCCCTTAGTCCTTCAAAGGACAACACATAGTGACTCTAGAAGGGCTGCCACCTAACACTGCTGCAATTCACTTCCGCTGCATGTACATGGGCTGATCCAATCTGCTCTCTAGGCTGGCCAATTCCTGAGCTCCAATCTGTCAGGCTAGCAATCACTTTTGTCCATCAATGTGTTGCACTTTCGGCACCAATCTTCACCCAACCTTCAGCTCTTCTTCGTCACTTCAAGATAGCTTGTCTAGGGCTACTTTGGGTAGCCAACACATTGCCCTCCACCAGATCAATGGTACCAAATCCTTCACTGCAAGATCTGCTCCTATGAAGGCTTTTGATCACCACGTCAAGCCTCCAAATTGGCTCCTACAGGCTGCATATATAAATGATCCAAAACTGGTCAACACATTGACCCAACACAAAACACAAATGTTGCTCTAAGTTTGTTGTCTTTCTGCTGTTCCTAACTGTGACTGGTTAGGGCACCCAACATGCTGCAACAACCCTTAAACAAGTCACCAAACAACTCCTCTTTTGTTGCGGCCTAGGAAAGGAAGGTTCCTCCACACACGTGTTGTTGTTCTGGGCACTTTGCAGCCTCTAACACCTCCACGCTGCCCTGTTTTGGAGTTGCTAGGCCTGCGGCCTACCACAGTCCCGCGTTGACACCTACAGCCCACCCAAAACAGCCTTACGTTGCCTCCTTTCTGCCCCCAACAGGCCTGAAACACAACTCCTCTACCTCGACCTTCTAGCAAGGATCCTCGACCTTCCCTCCAGCTCCTTGGATGCCTGAAATACCCTTCAAACAGTCCTCCAAACTCTTCGCTGGTCTTTCCTCCTAGCTGCGGCCCAAACAGAGAATGTCTCCTCTCCAACGAGTTGTTCTATTGTGTTTTTGTTGCACAAAAGGATGCTCAAATGCCTCCACCTCACCTCTTATTTATACACATAAGAGGGCTCCTCCGAAACGTCATTTATGGGATTCGACAACTGTCACATGCCTTCTTAACACCAAGCTGACCTAGACATGCATGTGCAAAATCCAATTATAAAGTTCAAAAATTCATATCTTCATTTCTACAACTCGGAATCGAATGATTCTCATTGTGTTAGATTCGTCTTGCCAAGAGCTATCATCCTCATCCACCACGTGTCGAAATGTGCTCATCGTTTTGGCCAAATCCCGATGAGTGAAAAACCCCTACCTTGGGTTCCAACCCCACAAGTGACTCTTGTGGCGCTTTGTCCTCAAATCCCCGAACCCTAGGGCTTGGAATACCTCCCAAGCTACTAAAAAATCAACAATCAATATTGGAACCACAAATGGCCTCATACTCTTTCTTTGAAATCCCTTCAACAACTATCCAACCTACCTATTCAACTTTATGCTTTCTATCAACCCATCCTATGTATTGCTTGATTAAACAATGTCAAACCTAGTGTTAACTTCGTCTTGTGTGTTATCTTCCTTTGCGATGGTAATCCTTTTAGAAAAGATGTGAATGTTATGTCATAGTATTCCTCTAACAACATCTTTACTACATTAGGAATCTTCTTCTAGTCATAGATGGTTATTCTGTTGTGCATTATCACTTTCCTTTGCACTGTTAGGTAGCATCCATCTCCTTCACTATGATCAATAATATTTTTACTAACAAAAGCAATACTTCTTTGGCCTCTTTATATTTCATCAACAATAGTTGAAATTTCCTTGCATCCCTAATGATGGTGTATTCGTTATTCTTCTTGTCTCACATTGTTCTCCTACCATACTTCTGTACCTTCCCAACAACATGTGATGAGTATCCATGGGTATAACATCAAATAAGACATCATCTTGATACTTTGCAATGTGGAACACCACGCTACACTAATCTATACATCATACCCATGTTGAAACCAGAACAACTAACAACTCTATTGATTCACTAACAACTCATGTTGGCTCTTATTCCACGAGTAACACCTTGATCTAACTATCTATGTTAAGATTGGCTAAGCTACTTTAATCACTGCCATCTTCCTTATTCTCATTAGGATGACTATTCAACTCACTTGGCAACTCTTCACCTATGTCTTTGACACTTAACCTTCTATTTGACTACTTGGATATATGCTTGATTATTTGACTTCCCCATAATGTGACCTTTCAACATCCTCTAGTGTTTTATTGCATTGTATTGCATGCTTATTGTCCTTATTGTGCATGCTCCTCATTGCACACCTGTTATCATCATCATACTACACATGTTTTTGCTTTGACTATTGTGCACTTTTCACCTTTGTGCATAAACTGTGTGTTGTTGAGATTTTGTGTATTTGGGGTAGCATCAGTTGTGCTCTAGCTCCCAAATTTTGAGGAAAGTCTAGAGTACACTTGATCTACAAGACCCAGAAATGGATTTGGGAAACTTTATCTGGTTTAGGTGGTATTAAATTAATTAATTATTTTAATGTATTTCCTAAGTTAAAACTTAGGGAACTTAAATAATTAAAGTGAATTTAATTAAACATGTGATGAAATTATCTTAAGTCACGCGAATCAAACTTTCTTTTAATCTTAGCCATTGATTCAAGATATGATCATGGCCATTGGTTTCCCAACGAGAAAGGTATAAAGGAAAGGCTTGGGGTCATTTGTAAAGGCACACAGAGGCAGAGCACTGAAGCTAAGCTGAGATTCTAGGGCGGGTTTGCTAAGAATTCTCAGAAGTGTTTCAGCTGCAGAGAGGGGAATTTAGGCTAAGGAGATGATCTGATCCCGGGGTCTAGAATCAACAAGAGGCAGAGATCAGCTCAGAGAAGGAGAGCAACGGCAACAAGGACATCACATCCCCTCAAGGACAACGTGATTTTCAGCTGGAAGCCCTTAGGGGTTACGCAGAGACCCTAAGGGGCAGTGTAAGGACTGCGTCGCCCAGTCTGGGGTAACGCAGCCCTTTCCGGAGCAGCGGAACGCAGAGGCTTCAAAGGCTGACGCAAAGGCTTTCTGGGACAGCGCTGGAGTTTCTAGGCCCTAATCTTGGCTGAGTTCTGTAAATCCCGTTTGAGGGTGTGGGTCATGTTGGGATTTTGTGTATTTGGGGAAGTATCAGTTGTGCTCTAAGTCCCAAACTTTGAGGAAGGACTAGAGTACACATGATCTACAAGACCCAAAAATGGATTTGGGAAATTTCATCTGGTTTAGGAGATGTTAAATTAATTAATTATTTTAAGTGTATTTCCTACGTTAAAACTTAAGGAACTTAAATAATTAGAGTGAATTTAATTAAACATGTGATGAAATTGTCTTCAGTCACACGGATCAAGCTTTCCTTTAATCTTAGCCATTGATTCAAGATCTGATCATGGTCGTTGATTTGTCAACGAGAAAAGTATAAAGGAAAGGTTTGGGGTCATTTGTAAAGACACATAGAGGCAGAGCACTGAAACTAAGCTGAGATTCTAGGGCAGGGTTTGCTAAGAATACTCAAAAGTGTTTCAATTGCAGAGAGGGGAATTAGACCAAGGGGATAATCTGATCTCGGGGTCTAGAATACACAAGAGGCAGAGATCAGCTCAAGGACAACGCAGAGAAAGGCAGCAGCAACAAGGACAACGTAATTTTCAGGAGACCCTTCAGGGGTTACGGAAAGACCCTTAGGGGCAGCGTAGTGACTGCGACACCCATTCTGGGGTAATGCAGTTCCTTCCGAAGCAGCGCTGAGGGTTTGGAGGCCATCCAAGGCTGACGCTGAGGCTTTCCGGGGCTTTAGAGGTTGACGCTGAGGCTTTCAGGGGCAACGTTGGTGTTTCTAGGCCCTAATCTTGGCTGAGTTCTGTAAATCTCGTTTGAGGGTGTGGATTAGTCATTATTTTGGCCCTAGATCAGCCAGTGAGATGTAGATCTAGCATTACCTCTGTCGGGTTTTCCAGATCTGGAACCCAGATTTGTGTATTCAGAAATATTCTTAATAATAGAACCCTGCAGCAACTAGAGACCGGTTTTCCCACCTTGTCTTTTTCCGGGGACTATTTGTCTAGAAATAACTGTATCACTTTGTCAATGTGTGCTTGTGCTTTTTATAGATTTGAATTGGTAGAGATCTGGTATGTGTTTTGCTTCGATGTTAACTCGAATTTATTCAGTTGATAACTTATCTAAGTAGGAGGAGCTTAATCAGATTAACAATAATAATTTCTGCATAAGATATAAGATTCAGAAATTTCTACAGATCAATCATTATTTTGGCCTTAGAACAGCGAGTGAGTTGTAGATCTATTATTTCTCTATCGAGTTTTGCAGATTTGGAACCCAGATTTGTTGTATTAAAAAAATTCTTAATAATAAAACCCTCCAGCACCCAGAAGACCGGTTTTCCCGCATTGGGTTTTTCTGGGGACTATTTGTCCAGAAAATATGTAATATCACTTTTTAGGAATATCTCTCACACACAAGCAACTCTAAACCAGAGATGGACTAGAGGGGCTTTTACCAGATATTTCACCTCTGAAGAGGGGATGAGATCTGGAGGCTGCCTGGCCCTTTCCAGACTCTGTCTATAGAGTATCGGGGAAACACATCAAAGGGGATATCAATTGTAATATCCTGAAGGGAAATAAACAAAAATATAAAGCACAAAAACAAGATACACAACAACTAGAGACAAACCACGAGACAAAATACACAATATGGAGAACGCTGAGCCATTTTATTAATACTGAGAAATAAGAAAAGTACAAAGGTGATCAGAATGATGGCACCTCGACTTGCTCAAGGCAAGTGTAGAAATACTCCCAGAACAATATGTGGAATGGCTACTCCCTCTATCAATTGCGTAATCTCCAAACTGCTAGAAAATGTTGCTGTGCTGCTGCAACTACTGGAATGAAATGAGTCTTTGGGGCTGCTCCCCAACTTGGAAAATGCTGAAAATATGGGAATGGCCTCCTCTCCCAATACCCAAAAAAGCCCAGAGAGCTTTTCGAGAATGGCTGACCCCGGAAAATACCTCCTTTGAGGCACTACGCTATCCCTCAAGGGAAAACGCTGACCCTGAAGGAAACACTACAAAATATGGCCTCTCCCTCCGCAAAATGTCTCCAATAGGTAAGGGCTGATCCCTTCCCTAATCCTCCGGTCTGAATCCACCCAAATCACCTCAATCCGGAACTCTCTCCAACTAGAACTGCGTCCTCCCTCTGCAAGACTACGCTATCCCTCCAAGGAATGCTCCTGAATGACTGAAGCTCTAATCTCTCCCAAATACCTCCAATAGGTAAGGGCTGGCCCCTTGCTCACTTCTCCGGTCCGAATCCTCCAAGATGGCACCAATCGGAACTCTCCCAAAATGAACTGCGTCCTCCCTTCTCAAGAATGCGCAGTCCCTTGATGCTCGGCTCCACAACGAAGGCACCTACAAATCCTCCTGCAAAAATGATGGTAGAATACCTCACCCGAGCCAGCACTCGAAGTCTCCCGGGGCTGAGGGTGGGATCTCCGCACGGAGACACCTGGTGTACTGAACAGTACGTGCAGACTAGCTAAACAACAAGCGTGCTCAATGTCTAGAGACAATCTCCAAAATGCATAATCATCAATCATGAGAGAAATGAGGTAGCCTCTCCTCTATTTATCTTGGGTGAGCCTCCCTCTCTCCTTGGCCCCACCATGCTACGTTGCCTCTCTTTGGCCCACACTGCCAATTCAAGTGCGCTGGCTGGGCCCACGCTGTCTAAGTGTGTCATCCCTCTACGTTGTCACTTGGCCCCCTTGGCCCACCTTGACCACCACGTTATATCTCCTAAGTGACTTTAGGGAGTGCGTTTTATCCTAAGTGGGTCATATTCTCCCTTTCACCCACTTTATTTATATTTTAACTTTATAAAGGAAAAATTAGTCAAAATTAATATTTCCAATTAGTTGCTGTTAATTGGGAATATTACAGTCCTCCCTGCCAAAAATTTCTTGTCCTCAAGCAATACCTGAACAAGCCCCCTCTCTAGCTAATGCTCCCCAACATCACTGTAAAATGTGCCTGGGTCCCAGATATGCTACTGAATCTTCCCTATCCTTTGTATCACCCTGATATGGAGGGATCTCTCAATGCCGGGATCCCAAGCCATCCTGTCCAACATGAAGCTCCACCTGCTCCACCCACCATCCTGCCATGCTAATGAAGTCCCCCACTTCATCAGTGACTCGCTAAAGCCTGATGGAAGATATAGATAATCTCCCCAGGTAGTATACAGCTCACCCATAGAAGTTATCGAGTTGTGTAGAGCTGTAATGCTCAAGTCCCCTGCTAAGCTCGAAGAGGTACCACCATGCTGATGCTGCGCTACTCTGATCATGAGATACTCCCCATCACGCGTAGACTGTATCCCCCTCTCCTGAGACCTAGTGGCAGGAGATCTATGAGAGAAAATCTCATCCGACCCAAGCATCGCCATGATGCCAATACCTACCTCTCCGAATGCAGCTGTGAATCTATGCAGCAACAGAGAAAGTTTGCCTTGCCATCCAATGGAGGCCTCCGTGTACCCCCATGTGCCAACCCAATAGTGTACTAGATCACTCTCTATCTTGACTCCGACCATCATGAGATAGAATGGGCTATCAATCAACTGAATCTCTGCATCCCATAGTCGGACCTGCTGCACCATCGCTCTGACAACTGCGGGAATCCCTCCGTGCCTCATCTCTAGTCCCTTCTCGTGACCAATATAAAGGGTCCATATATCACGGGAAAATATGATGCATGCTAACTTGCCCTGTGTCGGCCACTGTGTAGTACCGATGATCCCTGGAAGCCATATGTGACAATTAGCCACCCCCTGAATGCAATCAATAGATAGATATCTGATACTCGCAATTGACTCAAGGGATGTGGATCCTTCCTATCCCTGCCCACCATCTCCACTGGATTTGCCATCCACCCTCTCGATAATGTCTCGGTGCATTGTCTGGAGCCCAGACACATACTGGGATGCTACCACTGTTGTACCTAGTATCCTCTACTCATGCATGGTCCCGACATACCCTGGGAAAAGAGTGACGCATGTCTCCCTCATGACCTGCTCCCCAAGCATAGGCTCAACGATGACTGATGTGCCACCCCTGCAGAGGATCATCTCATCCCCTGACCTGTGGCCGTCAACTAGCGCACCGACCCAGTGCCACTGCTGAGAAGTCTCTCCCCTAGCGTGCTGAGTGTCATCCAAATATCCTGGGTGAGCCTTGCGGACCTCGCTGCTCATGCCTAAAGTGCTAAAGGACAACAACAAAATTGACTGTGCCCGTGAGTGATGTAGAAGAGGGTCAGGTGCGTGAGTCCCCACAGATACCGTCAAGTATCGCTCATCTGTCTCCCCATTGATCCTGGGTGAACTACCCCCAAAGGTAAGCCCGGTGTCCTTGTCCGTGAGTCTCCCTGAAGGCAATACTCTAAGACCCTGCTGTGCAGCACCATACGCCCTCGCATACCACCGATTATCCATATATTCCTCAACATGCCACTGCACACTGAGGCATACCCCTGTACACTGCTGGATACCCCCTACTACTGTTGTACCACCCTGTACCATCTCGTGCCTTGTCTGTGTCAAGGCATCGGTCACTCCTCGCGTGTCCTCAATTTGATGTAGGACACTCCTACTCCATAATGCAGTCCCACACACTACGGTACACCACCATGCAACTCCATGTCCACCGGTAGTCCACTACTCAATGCTAGAGGCTCCCACACATCCTTGGATGTGATGACCTAGAGTTGTGTCTCTACATGTCGTACTACCCTCAATCGGTATCATCACCTCCACTGTCGCATCGCTATACCCACCGATGAATGGATCATCACTCCAAACCCTCCCCGAGGGGTCCGAGAAGTGAATCTCCCTATGTGTCAGAAGTGATACCACCACTACTCGGCTCCGCTGTGACCTTTGTGCTCCACACAAAGGTGGAGAATCCTTGACCCCATACAAGGCACCATCTGGTGGCCTGCCAATGCCACCTCCTACAACAAGCTTCTGCCAAGGTATGTTGATCACCTTGTGACCCCGTGTACAAATGTCATACCAAGACAACCTAGGGACTCTGCCCATAAACTGGTTGGCCACTGGAGCTGACCAAAACTCCCCAAGCGAATGCGCATGCTCAATGCTAGGCCAACTGTACCCTCCAAGACATAGTCAACCGACCTGCTTGGGAAACGACAGGTAGTCCCGCCTAGATCCCAATGCCAGTCTGGGATTCCTGTACTCCCCACACCTGGAAACTCCTATTGAGCTACACCTGGGTCCACCACTATCTCTATAACCCACTCCATCGGGTACCAACTCAAAATCTCTCGCCATCCAACCGCAACATGTGGATGCTGCACCCTATGCAACTCTGATCGTCTCATCCTGCTAACCAAGTCAACGTATGAGGTCTGACTAGGTGGCTCCGCCTCTCTCTCTCCAATGGAAAGAGGTGACCCAACAATGCTGCTAGCCCCGTCTATGCATGCCTGAAGGGGGTTGCTCTGACACTCAAATGTGTCCTCTAGCTGTACCATTAGGGAATCCAGCCGTTCCCCAATGTGGGCCAACTTGGCCGCTGACTCGGCACAAACCACTCTCATGCCCTCTAGCTCCTCGTTCTGTAACAAAATAGTCTCTCGTACTGATGTGGCCTTCCCTTTCAAAACTCGAAGGTCGGCTCAAAGCTGATGACACCGTTGTGTGCGACCATCGTCCAATACCTCTGTATCTACTAGTGCCTCATCAAAGGTTGATACATCTCCTGGCACCTCACCCATCTGTCGCACACTGCTACCACCCGAAGACTCGGACACTACCTCGGTCATCACCTCAATGGATGGCACCACTGGAGTATGCTCTACTCTAATGTCAACCGATAAAGTCAAAGAAGTCTCCAACATAGGTGACCCCTGCGCCATACTGAGTGTATCCACATGCTCCCCATGATCCTGTGTGCCTTCATCCTCCAAGTGCGAGGTAGTCATTTTGATGGCTTCCCCCTCTGTTATTCGGTCAAGCTAGAAAGAGGTATCCAACGTTTCCACCTGATCCCAAACCGTGCAATCAGTGGATCCAGCATATGTGGGAAAAGGTGACCTCCCAGTGGTACGTTGCAACTCTGAACTCTGCGTGCTAGAACCCCCACTGGTGCTTCCTCTTTCATCTTGCCTGAGCTGATAGTAATCTCTGAAGGGCAAAGCCACTCTGAAGTTTTCCCCCATGGACTGCCATTCGCGGAAATAATCTCCAAAGGGTATATGATCATGCCGCCTACCTTGATCACTCGGTGTTGGAGGTAAGAACGTAGGCATCGTGATCCTGGTTGCCCTACTGAAGGCTGGTAAATGCTGGTCACACTATTGTGAGACCCCCATATTTGCCACCTCTACTGCCTTTGGTGGGTAAGATTCTGCCTACCCTCTTTGTTCATAGAAAAATATCCCCACGGCTTCTCTTTCGGTGTCATAGACAACTTGCTCCACAGGCTGAGCCAGGTCTATGAGCTTTGATACCACTGTAATATCCCTTTTCAGGAATATCTCTCACACACAAGAAACTCTAAACTAGAGATGGACTGGAGGGGCTTTTACCAGATATTTCACCTCTGAAGAGAGGATGAGATCTGGAGGCTGCCTGGCCCTTTCCAGACTTTGTCTATAGAGTATCGGGGAAACACATCAAAGGGGATATCAATTGTAATATCCCGAAGGGAAATGAACATCAATATAAAGCACAAAAACAAGGTACACAGCAACTAGAGACAAACCACGAGACAAAATACACAATATGGAAAACGCTGAGCCATTCTATTAATACTGAGAAATAAAAAAAGTACAAAGGTGATCAGAATGATGGCACCTCGACTTGCTCAAGGCAAGTGTAGAAATACTCCCAGAACAATGTGTGGAATGGCTGCTCCCTCTATCAACTGCGTCATCTCCAAACTGCTGGAAAATGTTGCCGTGCTGCTGCAACTACTGGAATGAAATGAGTCTTTGGGGCTGCTCCCCAACTCGGAAAATGCTGAAAATCTGGGAATGGACTCCTCTCCCAATACCCAGAAAATCCCAGAGAGCTTTTCGAGAATGGCTGACCCCGGAAAATACCTCCTTTGAGGCACTATGCTATCCCTCAAGGGAAAACGCTGACCCTGAAGGACACACTGCAAAATATGGCCTCTCACTCCGCAAAATGTCTCCAATAGGTAAGGGCTAATCCCTTCCCTAATCCTCCGGTCTGAATCCACCCAAATCACCTCAATCCGGAACTCTCCCCAACTAGAACTGCGTCCTCCCTCTGCAAGACTGCGCTATCCCTCCAAGGAATGCTCATGAATGACTGGAGCTCTGATCTCTCCCAAATACCTCCAATAGGCAAGGGTTGGCCCCTTGCTCACTTCTCCGGCCCGAATCTCCTCCCAAAATGAACTTCATCCTCCCTTCTCAAGACTGTGCAGTCCCTTGATGCTCGGCTCCACAACGAAGGCACCCACAAATCCTCCTGCAAAAATGATGGTAGAATACCTCACCCGAGCAAGCACTCGAAGTCTGTCGGGGCTGAGGGTGGGATCTCCGCACGGAGACACTCGGTGTACTGAACAATACGTGCAGACTAGCTAAACAGCAAGCGTGCTCAATGTCTAGAGATAATCTCCAAAATGCATAATCATCAATCATGAGAGAAATGAGGTAGCCTCTCCTCTATTTATCTTGGGTGAGCCTCCCTCTCTCCTTGGCCCCACCATGCTACATTGCCTCTCTTTGGCCCACGCTGCCAACTCAAATGGGCTGGCTGGGCCCACGCTGTCTAAGTGTGTCACCCCTCTACGTTGTCACTTGGCCCCCTTGGCCCACCTTGACCACAACGTTATATCTCCTAAGTGACTTTAGGGAGTGCGTTTTATCCTAAGTGGGTCATGTTCTCCCTTTCACCCACTTTATTTATATTTTAACTTTATAAAGGCAAAATTGGTCAAAATTAATATTTCCAATTAGCTGCTGCTAATTGGGAATATTACAAAATATCTGTGTCACTTTGTCTATGTATGCATGTACTTGTTCTAGATCTGAATTGATGAAGATCTGTTATGTGTTTTGCTTCGATTTTAACATGAATTTATTTAGTTAATAACTTATCTAAGTAGGAGTAGCATAACCAAATTAACAGTAAAGATTTCCGCATAAGTGTAAGATTCAGAAATTTTCACATGGTATGTAATATCCCCAACGGGAAATAAACAGTAATACACAGCAAAACAACAAGCAGCTATATAGAACAAAATGCCGGAACTAGAATATGGAACAAGTACACATAAAATACCAGAACGCTAAGCCATTTTATTAATCTGAGAATACATATATATGGGTACAAGAGATAATCAGAATGAGTGCACCTATCCTTGCTCTAGGAAAGTGAAGACCCTCTCAGAATAAGAAATGGCTACAACAGAGACTGCGTCCTAGCTGCTGGAGAAAACTGCCGTAGAAAGCTGCTGCTGCAATGTACTGGAACTAGGGGCTGATCCCCTCACCGGAATGAGCTGAAAATCGGAAGGCTAGCTGTACTCAACCCTCCGGACAAAACCCAGAAACCATGAAGCAAGTGCTCCACCTCCGAAAATCCACCAAATAAACCCTCCTCAATGAAAACGCTGTCTCTCCCAGGAACAGCGCAGAAACTCAAGAAACACGCTGGAGAAGGGGCCTAATTCCTCCTGCAAAACCTCCGGCTGAAACAACAATCTCCCAAGACTGAAAAACGCTGAAACCACCACCAAATCACCTCACAACTGCGCTGCACAACAATGACTGCGTCCTCCCTGCTGAAACTACGTCCTCTCTCCTGAACTGCGCAGTCACTCCAAGGGGCTGCTCCTCTGCAAACGTCCACCCAAAATCCACTGCAAATCACCTACAGAAACTGAAGGAAATACCTTGCTCGAGCAGGCACTCGAAGTCCCCCGGAGCCAAGGGCAAGATCTCCGACCGGAGACACTCAGTTCGCACTAAACAGTGCTGCAGACCGACTAAACAACCGGCGTGCTGAAGTAGACAGAAGTCTAGCTCTCAATATCAATAACATATCAATAATCCCAAATGGAGTGAAAACCCCACCTCTTATAGTGCTAGCTCCCTCAAAAACCCTAACTGCGTCCTTGACTCCCTCCTTGACCTGCGCAGTTACCTTAGGTGCCTTCGTGAGGCCTCCCCTCATGTGCATGTGGACCCCCAAGGCCTTCCCTTTAAGTTACAACGTTCATCAACTAGGAAGCACCTTATTTTATTAAGTGAGTTGACCCTCTATTTCTCACTTTATTTATTAATTTAACTAAAGGCGGCAAAACTATACAAAAATGAAATATTCCAATTAGCAGTGCTAATTAGGAATATTACAGTCTCCCCCGGCAGAACGTTGCTTGTCCTCAAGCAACTGAAGTGATGGATGTTGCAAGATCCTCTCATCCTCCCAAGTGGCATCCTCATCCGGCAAGTTCTTCCATCTCACCAAGAACTCTCTGATCTTCCTGCTCCGCAGCTGCCTCTCCCTAGTGTCAATAATAGCCTCCGGCTGTAACACCAGATGCCCCTCATCATCTGTAGGTGGTAGCTCCTCGGTGACTGTCACATGCTAGCCCAGTGCCTTTTTCAGGCATGATACATGAAAGATGTTATGAATCTTGCTGCCTTGGGGCAGCTCCAACTCATACGCAACCTGCCCGATCCTGCGTATCACCCTGTATGGCCCATAAAAGCGGGGCTTAAGCTTCTCCGCCCCCTTCTGCTTAAGCGAAGACTGTCGGTATGGCCGTAGTCGTAGGTAGACCAAGTCCCCTACCTCGAAGTGCCTCTCCACCCGACCCTTATCAGCATACAACTTCTGCTGATTCTGTGTTGTGGCTATGTTGTCCTTGAGAGCTCGGAGGATATCTTGGCTCTCTTGGATCCATAACTTGGCTCTCGGAGCCCTGCTAACACCAAACATCACGTCCACGAAAGATAAGGAATGATATCCATACAAGGCATAGAAAGGTGACATACCAATAGACATATGATGCGTCGTGTTGTAGCAGTACTCGACCAGATGCAGCCACTTCAGCCATGCCCTCTGCTGTCCACTGACGTAGTTACGCAAGTAGCCCTCCAGCCACTTGTTAACTATCTCTGTCTGCCCATCCGTCTGGGGGTGATAACTAGTGCTCGGTGTCAACTCGGTCCCCACTAGTCGGAAGAGCTCCTGCCAGAATCCGCCCATGAAACCGCTGTCCCTGTCACTAACAATGGTCTTGGGTAGACCATGTAATCTGAAAATCTCCCTGAAGAACAGCTCAGCCACCTGTGCTGCTGTGTGATGTGCGGATATGGCAAAAAAATGGGCATACTTCGTCAGCCGGTCAACGACGACAAAGATGCAGTCCTTGCCCTGCACCATGGGCAACCCTGTGATGAAGTCCATCGATAAGCTCTCCCATTTCCCCTCCGGAATGGGAAGAGGCTGCAACAACCCTGCAGGATGGCTCATCTCTCCCTTGTTTCGCTGGCAAACATCGCACTCCCTGACATGCTGGAGTACGTCCTCCTTGAGGCCCTTCCATGAGAACCTCTCCCGAATGGCCCGGTAAGTCTTGGTGAACCCCTGATGGCCCGCCAATGGAGAATCGTGTGAAGCCTAGAGTATCTTCTTCTTGAGCTGAGATCCCTCAGTCAAGAAGATCTTGTCCCTGTAATAGATGATCTCATCGACCACCCTGTACCTGTCATCTGCTACCTGCCCATCCAGGACCTCACATGCAAACCTGTCCTTGGAGTACTCAACCAGCAGTCGAGCCCTCCAATCAGCGTCCAAGCTCATAAGTGATAACGTGGCCGGTCTACGAGAAAGGGCATCAGCTACCACGTTATTCTTGCCTTTGACATACTCTATGTCAAAGTCATAGGCTTGGATCTTTCTAATCCACTTCTGCTGCCTCTCCTGCAACTGCTTCTGCTCCAGAAAGTACCTCAGGCTGTTATGATCTGTCCTCACCCTGAATCTGCTACCCACTAGGTACTGCCGGTATTTGGCCAATGCATGCATGATGGCCAACATCTCCTTGTCGTATATGGGATACAACCTCTCGTGTGGAAGGAGCTTCCGGCTCTCAAAAGCAATCGGGTGACCGCCCTGCATCAAAACCGCACCAATCCCCTCTCCTGATGCATCACACTCTAGGACAAAGGGCTGTGTAAAATCTGGCAACGCCAACACAGGACAACTGCTCATCACCTCCTTGAGCTTGTCAAAAGCTCGCTGTGCCGTGTCCGACCAACTGAATGCCCCCTTCCTCGTCAAATCTGTGAGGGGTGCAGCAAGCTGAGAGAAGCCCTTGACGAACTTCCTGTAGTATGTGCAAATGCCAATAAATCCCCGAAGCTCCGTCACATTCCGCGGCTCTGGCCAATCCCTGATGGCCCTGATCTTCTCCTCGTGGACTCTCACCCCGTCCACTCCTATAATGTGCCCCAGATACAACATCTCTGTCAACTCGAACTCACACTTGGAGAGCTTGGCATAGAACTGCTGCTCCTCCAAGATGTGCAAGACTGTCTCAATATGCTGGAGGTGCTCCTCCCAAGTCCTGCTGTATATAAGTATGTCATCAAAGAAAACCAGCACAAACTTTCTCAGATGACCCCTGAAAATGTGGTTCATGCATCACTGGAAGGTAGCAGGTGCATTGGTCAGCCCAAATGGCATAACCAGAAACTCAAAGTGCCCATAGTGACACCTGAAAGCGGTCTTGGGAATGTCCTGTTCCCTCATGCGTATCTGATGGTACCCGGATCTCAAGTCAATCTTCGAGAAGAACCGTGCTCCTCTCAACTCATCCATCAGCTCATCGATCCTGGGGATGGGGTACCTGTTCTTCAGGGTCTTCTTATTCAGAGCCCTGTAGTCGATGCACATGCGCAATGTGCCGTCCTTCTTCTTCACTAGCACTACAGAAGAAGCGAAAGGACTCGTGCTGGGCCGAATGTGACCAAGGGCCAGCAACTCCTGAATAGCCCGCTCTATCTCGTCCCGATAGGCCTTGGGATGCCTATACGGTGTGGTAATCACGGCCTATATCCCCTGCTCAAGCTCGATCGTATGCTCAAACCCCCGATCCGGTGGCTGCCCTGGTGGAATATCCCCGAAAACCACTGCATACCTGTCGAGAATAGACTGTAGCTCAGGATGCACGGTCTGCCCTGTATCCACTGCCTCTGAAGCCCGCAACTCTACCGCCCACTCTATGTCTCCCTTGCGGAAGGTCGCCTCCATCATGTGTGCCGACACCGTCTGAGGCGGGTATGTGTGCTGTCCCCGTATCTTCTCATGCCTCCCCGTCTTGGGATCATCCCACTCCATCTCTAGGGCCTTCCAATTTGTCGTGACCTTCCCCAGAGTAATGAGCCACTGAACACCCAATATCAGGTTGGTGTCCGGAATATCCACCACAAAGAAGTGATCTGTCAATGTATAAGTGCCCATCGTCACTGATAACTCTGGAACATACCGAGCACATGCCATGGTCTGATCTCCTGGGACCAAGACGGAAAATCCATCAAAACCCTCTGTCTGTATGCCTCTCCGCTCAACCATCTGGGCATCAATAAAGTTGTGGGTGGCCCCACTATCAACTAAGACTGAAACCCGCTGTCCGCGCACTGTCCCTCGTACGCGCAGTGTCAAGTACTTGGGAACTCCCCGCAATGCGGCTAGAGCTCCCCCAGTGGGTGCAAACGATGCCCCACCTGCGGCGGGTGGTGGAGGTGGTAAAGTACTCTGCGCTGCATAACAATCTCCTGCCTCCACGTCATCCCCCTCATCCTCTTCCCCACTGCTCTCGGAGAAGACCTCAATGAAGTGTGCTTTCCCTGCAGCACACCTATGTCCCGGTGCCCATGGCTCCTGGCAAGTGAAGCACAATCGCTTCCTCCTCAGCTCTCTCCTAGCCTCGTCATCAAACTGCCCTCGTCCAAGATTCGACTTGGGAGGCGGAACCCTCGTGTCCTTCCCCTTGGGCTGGAAGGCCTGTCTCTGGGGATAAGGTGTCCGAGTCCTGGGTAAGACATCCTATAAGTCCCGAGTCCTGCTAATGGCATCCTGAAGGGTAGCTGGTCTGGTCGACCAGACTAGGCCACGAAGTGGCTCTGGAAATCCCTCCACAAACATGTAAACCATCCGAGCCGCAGACAAATCAGGTACCATCACCGAAATCCTCAAGAAGTCTAAAATGTATGTCTCTGCGCTCCTAGACTGTTTGAGCTTTGTCAGCTCAACAAAGTGCTGCTCCGGATCCCTCCTGTCAAAGCGCTCTATCACCCTCCGGGTAAACTCGGCATATGTCGTCACTGCAGAATGTCCGAGTGTCGTCATCCCATGGAACCACCAGTCCTGGGCCTCACCATCCAGATGTAATGTTGCCACCTTAATGGCCTCTGACTGCGACATCGGGTTAAGCTGGAAATAGATGTCCAGCTTCTCCACCCAAGACTTTGCCGAACTGTTTGATGAGCCATCAAACGTGGGAAAATGAAATCTACTAGCTGCGCGGTGGTCATCACGGTGGTGCCTATGCCCTCGGTGATGATCACGGGGTCTAATGTCATGCTGGACCTGGATAAAGTCTCTGAAGGTGATAGAATCTCTGAATGCCGGTCCGTATGCCTGGTACTCTGTAAAAAGGTCACCCATCAGACCCGGATCTATCTCTCGCTGTACTGCTATCCCTGCGTCCTCTGCCAGGAAGGTAGGCATGGTGGATCGCGTGGGTGCTGGAATATCCCTCTGTGCACCCCTCTGTACTCCTGCCCCTGCGTCCTCTGGCAAGAATGTGGGCATAGTGGATCGCGTGGGTGCATGAGATGCCACAATGGGGATAGCATCATGCACTGGCACGTGGTGAGACATACCCGATCCCTCACCGATCTGGAAAACCCTGGGAGGTTCCCTCTGTCTGATCTCTATGGCCGTGAGTCTCTGTGTCATCTCCTGCATGTGATGGAGGAGCGTATCCCATCTCCTCGAACCCTCCTCGTCTGCCATCGGGTTCCGTTGCTCTGTGTCCCTTGCAGGCTGCTCCTGCTCTGAATCTGTCTCAGGTGGCTCCTGATCAGAATCCCTCCCTCCGAAGGGAAACTCCCACCTGCTCTCAACGTCTCTGTGTCTCCTCTGATCAAAGTAGGGATTATCCCTGGGCGTCATAGACTGCTAGCACCACAGGCTGAGCCAGAACTATGCTCTGATACCACTGTAATATCCCCAACGGGAAATAAATAGTAATATACATCAAAACAACAAGCAGCTATATAGAACAAAATGTCGGAACTAGAATATGGAACAAATAGACATAAAATACCAGAACGCTAAGCCATTTTATTAATCTGAGAATACATATATATGGGTACAAGAGATAATCAGAATGAGTGCACCTATCCTTGCTCTAGGCAAGTGAAGACCCTCTCAGAAATAGAAATGGCTACAATAGAGACTGCGTCCTAGCTGCTGGAGAAAACTGCCGTAAAAAGCTGCTGCTGCAATGTACTGGAACTAGGGGCTGATCTCCTCACCGGAATGAGCTGAAAATCTGAAGACTATCTGTACTCAACCCTCCGGACAAAAACCAGAAACCGTGAAGCAAGTGCTCCACCTCCGAAAATCCACCAAATAAACCCTCCTCAATAAAAACGCTGTCTCTCCCAGGAACAGCGCAGAAGCTCAAGAAACACGCTGGAGAAGGGGCCTAATTCCTCTTGCAAAACCTCCGGCTGAAACAACAATCTCCCAAGACTGAAAAACGCTGAAACCACCACCAAATCACCTCACAACTGCGCTGCACAACAATGACTGCGTCCTCCCTGCTGAAACTGCGTCCTCTCTCCTGGACTGCGCAGTCACTCCAAGGGGCGAGCTCCTCTGCAACATCCGCCCAAAATCCACTGCAAATCACCTATAGAAACTGAAGGAAATACCTTGCCCGAGCAGGCACTCGAAGTCCCCCGGGGCCAAGGGCGAGATCTCCGACCGGAGACACTCAGTTCGCACTAAACAGTGCTGCAGACCGACTAAACAACCGGCGTGCTGAAGTAGACAGAAGTCTAGCTCTCAATATCAATAACATATCAATAATCCCAAATGGAGTGAAAACCCCACCTTTTATAGTGCTAACTCCCTCAAAAACCCTAACTGCGTCCTTGACCTCCTCCTTGACCTGCGTAGTTACCTTAGGAGCCTACGTGAGGCCTCCCCTCATGTGTGTGTGGACCCCCAAGGCCATCCCCTTTAAGTCACAACGTTCATCAACTAGGAAGCACTTTATTTTATTAAAGTGAGTTGACCCCCTATTTCTCACTTTATTTATTAATTTAACTAAAGGCGGCAAAACTATACAAAAATGAAATATTCCAATTAGCAGTGCTAATTAGGAATATTACATGGTATCAGAGCAATTGCAGATATAGAAGGGTCACCAGCGAAAGACTGAAAGTTCTAGCTGCAGAAAGCAGCTGGAAAAGCAAAAGAAACGCAGATCTGAAGGGACAATGCAGTTTTCAGAGGCAGATTCACACAGAGGGAAGGGTGACGCAGTCTAATGTTGTCTCCTAGCAAGCCCACGCAATTACTATGCAAAGGCAGCTCAGAAACAACACTAGATTGGTCTGAAGCCAGCCAGTTGTTGATTTATGGTAGCATCGGATGTGCTCTAGACTTGTAATTTTGTATATAGGCTAAGACACATGTATTCCATAAAACCCATAAATGGTTTTGGAAAATTCCACTTAGAGATGATTTAATTAAATTAATTAATCATTTTTAATGTTTTCCTAAGTCTAAACATAGGGAATTTGATTAATTAAAGTGTGTTAATTAAATCAAGTATGAATCTTCTAGAGAAAGTCATGGATCACCTCCAAGTTAATCTTAGCCCTTGATTATGTTTGAATCTTGGCCGTTGAAGAGTCAATGAAAGATTATAAGGAGGGTGAGGGGCCTATAGAAAACACACTTGACACTTGAGCCATTGAGCATTTTCGAATTTGTGTGAGGAGACACAACTTTTGATCAAGAACAAATCACTAGGGCTGGGTTTGCTAAGTGATTTGATTCAATGATCAAATCCAGAGAGGGGCAGAAGCAGAGATTGGTCAGGAGGGCCAAGGATACATTTCAGAGAGAGGCAACATCAACGCAGGAGAGAGATAACGCAGTTTCTGGCTAGGATGATGCAGTTACTGCAGAGAATCACACAGAGCCAACGCAGTGTGGCTGGGGTTCTGAGCCAGGAGGGCCAAGATTCAGCTTCAGATCAGCCAGATCAGCTACAGGAAGGGGTGACGCAGTCCCTCTAGCTTGCCTATGCAGTCTTACACAGATCCAGCGTAAGTAATCACGCAGAGGCTGTGAGGGCTTCATCAACGTTGTTTTTGATCAGCCGGAGACTTGCTGAGTGAGGTATATCTCACAGTCATTTTTGCTATCTAGATTTCTCTAAAGGGTTTGCTAGATGTTGGCACCCTAGTTGTATTCAAGATTCTGCTGCTTAATAATACAAACCCTCAGATCTGCTGCACCGATTTTCCCAAGTTGGGTTTTTCCAGGGACTTAGTCCAAAAATCACTGTTTCAATGTGGTTGTTTTTCATTGTGTTTTGTTTAGATTGTTTCAGCACTTAGATTTATTCCGCAGTATTATTTATGTAGACTGCTTCAGTAATTACTTCGGTATTTCAATGTAATGAAGTAATTATCAAATAATAGGAGAAGTAATTCAGATTTGTTGCAATAGGAATCCAAATCTAGGATTTTTCACACCAGTGTGATGCAGATCTGAATCTATCAAATCTCGAAAAGACTGAAGATTAGCTGCAGAAATTCAGAAGGTGCTGGTGGGGTTAAATTTTTGAAGTTTTCAGATTTTTAGCCTAAGCACAAGTGACAAAGAGCGGGAGGAGATCAGCTTCTTAGAGAGTTTCTAGCCAAAGAAACTTGTAGTTTGATCAGAGGATCAAAGAGAGCTGAATCATTGTTGATTTGGCAGATTTCCAAGGAGGGAAATCAATTGTCAGAGGGAGCAGAAGGTGCCTGTTTCGCCAAGGGCCTTAGATCCCGTTCTCTAGTAGAGGGAAAGGGAAGTTCTGACACATTTCTGAGCAAATGGCTCCTCATGGATTGCGTGATCAGGATAGCTTGGATAGCCTCTCCAAATTTTCAGTTTGGAAGGCAAGGATCCTAATAGTCCTTTAGGCATATAATCTTAGAGACCATGTAGAGCAAACTCTAGCCACGCCGACCGATCCGGATCTCCTTCGGAAGCATAAGGAAGCTGTTGGGCATGCCAAGCGGTTGATCATGGACGGAATTAAGGACCATACTGTACCACACTTAGTTGAGAAGAAGACAACTAATGAGATGTGGAAGGCCTTAATCTCCCTATATGAGGGAAAATCTGTCCAAAGGAAGATGTTGTTGGAGACACAGATGAGATCATTCATGATGACCAAGCGAGAAGACATGGAGCATTTTCTCTTCAGATTGCAGTCAATTAGAGATCAGTTGACTGCAGCAGGTGCTAAGGTGGAAGACGATGTGATAGTCAGGACTGCCCTCAATGCAGTAACAGATGAGTGGGAAGCCTTTGTCCAAAGTATCTTGGGCAGAGCAGACCTCCCAGATTGGGATAACTTGTGGTCAATTTTACGTCAAGAAGAACTCCGTAGATTCACCAAGAAGCAGCACAGCTCTGGATTGAGCAAAGTGAAGAAGGAAGATGAAGAAGATGTAGCCTTGGCATCAAAGAGGCAGCTAGGAAAGAAGAAGAAGGATCTGTCAAAGATGTAGTGCTTCTAGTGTGGTGAAATGGGACATTTTGCTAGCAATTTTCCTCAGAAGAAAAAGGACAAGGAAGCTTCTTCTTCCAAGGCTGCTGTGGTAGATGATGGGTCGGAAGATGATGCAACCATGAGTGCTCATGAACCACGAAGGTGGGGCGACATGGATATGTAGAGGAGCTACATAGTATAGGGCGGGATCCTTGAGCAGCTCATCTCTTGGATCACATGAGAGCTACGACAGCCTTAAGACAGTAGCGGGACATGTGGAGTAGTAGGTGAATAGATCATAGATGAAGCAAAGGCAGATCTAAAGACCGGGAGGAGCAGCGCAGAGCAGAGCAACAACAATGTAGAAGCAACAGCAGGGCAGAGGCTGATGTGACTTCAACAGCGCAGAGCAGAGCTGTTTACGTAGTGCAGAGCTGCACCAACGCAGAAGGCTTTAGAGGGATAGCGCAGTACAACAGCAACGTGAGAGAATTCAGCAGAAGGGGCTGATGTGACTTCAGTAGTGCAGAGGGAGTCTGCTTACGCAGTGCAGGGTTGTAGCTGTGCATCATCCTTCAGATGCCAGCACAGATCTGTAGCCTATGGAGCTTCAGTGATGAGGATGCAAACCATCTGACTTGTCTGTCAAAGATTGGGCAGGAGATTCAGTTGTTTCTCTCAACTGAAGTTGCAGTGCAATAGATCAGTAGTGGCAGTGCTATGAGCAGCACAGATGCAACATATTGAGAGGTAGATGCAGTACGGAGATTGCAGTGGCAATGGCAGAGTCATGGGCAGTAGTATAGAATGGCAGCAACAATGTAGAGTTGAGTGGCAGCAGGCCAAGCATCAGCAACACAGAACCAGTGCCCAAAATCTTGTAATGCATAGTGTGATGTATTGCTAGAGCACACCCTTTATGCTAAGAGGGAGTGTTCAGATTTTGTGTATTTGGGGTAGCATCAGTTGTGCTCTAACTCTCAAATTTTGAGGAAGGACTAGAGCACACTTTATCTACAAGACCCAGAAATGGATTTGGGAAATTTCATCTGGTTTAGGAGATATTAAATTAATTAATTATTTTAATGTATTTCCTAAGTTAAAACTTAGGGAACTTAAATAATTAAAGTGAATTTAATTAAACATGTGATGAAATTGTCTTAAGTCACACAGATCAAGCTTTCTTTTAATCTTAGCCATTGATTCAAGATATGATCATGGCCGTTGGTTTCCCAACGAGAAAAGTATAAAGGAAAGGCTTGGGGTCATTTGTAAAGACACACAGAGGCAAAGGATTGAAGCTAAGCTGAGATTATAGGGCGGGTTTGCTAAGAATTCTCAGAAGTGTTTTAGCTGCAGAGAGGGGAATTTAGGCCAAGGGGATGATCTGATCTCGGGGTCTAGAATCAACAAGAGGTAGAGATCAACTCAGAGAGACAATGCAGAGAAGAAGGAGAGCAACAGCAACAAGGACAGCGCAGTCCTTCAAGGAAAATGTGACTTTCTGCTAGAAGCCCTCAAGGGTTACACAGAGACCCTAAGGGGCAGCGTAAGGACTGCGTCACCCAGTCTGGGGTAACGCAACCCTTTCCGAAGCATTGCTGAGGGACGCAGAGGCTTCAGAGGCTAACGCAAAGGCTTTCCGCTGTGTTACCGGATCCGCCGGGGTCAAGTGCCGGAAACACGGATCCCCGTATCTGAAACGGATACGGATACCGATCCGGCTGGATCCGCTACAGCGGTTATGAAATTGGCGTTAAGCAGGTTCCGGAAATTTTGGAGCGGGATCCGGCCAAAAAACTTCACTCAAACAAACAAAATGCTTAATTTATGCGCTGTTTCTAATTTAATTAACAGTTCTACTGCCCGCATTTAACAGTTAAATTGGCGTGTCTTCTAATTATAAAAATTTCTCTGGATTATAAAACTGGACGGGAGCGGTTAGAATTTTAATCTATCGCTGAGTGTTGGTGTGATCATCGTGGTCGAAGTGCTCTTGCGTCGTTATCCTCCCTCTGCGTCGTTACCCTCCCTCTGCGTCTGCGTGGAGGTGCTCTGCAGGTAGCGTGGGCGACAAGCTTGCAATTTCTGGAGCTGTTCGATCGACCTGTGGGATATCTCTCAGTTCCGGCAGCGCACGGGTAAGTTTTGTATGGTTTTTTTTTTATAACTTTTAACATTTGTTTTATAAACTGTTAAATCATATTTTTAATTTAATTTTTAACATGGCGTAGGTTTGTTTTAAAGTCTAAATTAAATGAAATTAAAACATGTAATTTAATTTAATCGCAGTTTTTTTTTAATTTAATTTATTAATAATTTTTAACTTTTATTTTAATTTAATTTGTTTTAAATTGAATCGTAAGTTTGTTTTAGAATTTAAATTAAACAGTGAATTTGTTTTAAATTAAATTAAAACTTTTAATTTAATTTAATCGTAGTTTTTTTTTAATTTAATTTTTATTACATTAAATTTTTTTAATTTAAGTGAAAGACATAGTTTAAAATTAAAACTTTTTAAATTAATTTTAATTTAAGTGAAAGACGTAGTTTTAAATTAAAACTTTTAATTTAATTTAATCGTAGTTTAGTAACTATGTCTTTCACCCTTTTAATTTTTTTAATTTAATTTTTAATTTAATATTTAATCGTAGTTTTTTTTTAACTTTAATTTTTTGGTTAAATCATAAGTTTTAATGTAGTTTTGTTTTAATTTAATTTAATTGTAGTTTTTTTTTTTAAATTTAATTTTAAACTTTAATTTTTTAAATTTTATTTTAAACTTTAATTTAATTTAAATTTTATATAGTTTTTTAATTTAATTTTAAACTTTAATTCAAACTTTTAATTTAATTTAATTTAATCGTAGTTTTTTTTTTTTTTAAATTTAATTTTTAACTTCAATTTTTTAAATTTTATTTTAAACATTTAATTTATTTTAAATTTTATATAGTTTTTTTAATTTAATTTTAAACTTTAATTCAAAGTTTTAATTTAATTTAATCGTATTTTTTTTTTTAATTTAATTTTTAACTGTAATTTTTTTGGTTAAATCATAAGTTTTAAATGTAGTTTTGTTTTAATTTAATTTAATCGTAGTTTTTTTTTTAATTTAATTTTAAACTTTAATTTTTTAAATTTTATTTTAAACTTTAATTTAATTTAAATTTTATATAGTTTTTTTTTTTTTTAATTTAATTTTAAACTTTAATTCAATTTTATATAGTTTTTTTTTTTAATTTAGTTTTAAACTTTAGTTTAATTTCAATTTTATTTAGTTGTAAAATAAAAATACACTTAGAATATTATTTCTGAACTCATGATTTAATGTCCGAAATCTTTTTTAAACAATTAGAATTTTTAATTTAATGTCCGAATTCTATAAAAATTCTAATGTTTTTTAAATTTTAAATAAACAAATTAGAATATTGACATGAAATGAAGATTTCGGACAAATTCTAATTCTAATTGTCTATTGTAATTAGAATATTAGATTTTTTTTTTGAGACATATATTAATTATAAAATAACAATTTATAATTTTGTTTTGGTAGTTAAAATTTTATAATTTTACTAATTAAAATTTTTTAATATAAATGCAGATTGATAAACATGGAACCATCACAACATGAAACGATTGAAGGGACAAATGTCAATGGAGATCCAAAATCTCCTTTATGGCAGTATGTCGAAATTCTTGGCAAAAATCCTGGGGGTGGTTCGTACAAATGGAGATGTAGTGAATGCAATAACATTCGAAATGGGTCATATACTAGAGTGAAGGCCCATTTGACTGGCCAAACTAACACGGGTGTGTTGGTATGCACAGGTCCAAATGGTCCAAATGGCCAACCTGGGACAGGTTTAAATCCTGCAAAACTTAAGTTTTATGCATCTTTGCAAGATGCCGCTGATAGGAGATTCACCAAGGGAAAACAACATGTGCAAGTCTCCACAACCAAGTCTTCATTGCCCTCTACACCAGCTGTCACAATTAATAAAAGACCTTCTTTAGGACCTCTTGAAGCAGCATTCAATAACCAAGGCAGAGAGGTTGCAGATCAGTATGTTGCTCGTTGCATCTATGCAAATGGGCTAGCATTCAATTTGGTGCGTTCTCCCTATTGGCAACAAATGATTAAAGCAGTTAATGAAGCACCAAAAGGATACAAGAGCCCTGGCTATGAAAAAGTACGCACCACTTTGTTAACATCAGAACGCCAATTTGTGGATAGACAATTACAATCAATCCGTGATACATGGGCGGAAACAGGGGTGTCCATCGTTTCTGATGGATGGAAAGACCAAAGAAATCGCCCTTTAATTAATGTTATAGCAATATGCCCCCAAGGAGCAATGTTTTTGAAGGCAATTGATTGCAGTGGAGTGGAAAAAGATGCAACGTTCATCTCCACAATTCTTATTGATGCAATAGAAAGTGTGGGATCAAAAAATGTTGTCCAAGTTATCACGGACAATGCAAAGGTTTGTAGAGCTGCGGGCCTGATTGTGGAGGGTCAATACGATCACATCTTTTGGACTCCATGTGCAGTGCATTCGTTAAACCTTATGCTTGCCAAGATTGGTGAGATTCAGTGGATCAATGAAATATATGTAGCATCAAAGGAGATCCAAATGTTTATCACCAATCATTCGATGTCCCAAGCCATATATCGGAAGTTTGCGAAGTTGGAGCTACTAAAGGTACTCAATTTTTAAGCAATGTTATGCATTATAATTTATGAATTCTTAATTTTGACTATTTTTTATTTTATTTCTAATTTGAAATTTGACTTGTGAAAACACATGTAGGTTGCTGAAACTCGTTTTGCTTCCCACACTTTAGTCATAAAGAGGCTTGTGGAGGTCAGACAAGCATTACAGGCAATGGTCATTGACCCTCTTTGGGAATCATGGAGGACTTCAACTTCTGATAGAGGACAAAGAATAAAGTTTATCATTCTTGATGATGCATGGTGGGACAAGGTCCAATACCTTTTGAAGTTCACAGAACCAATCCTAACCATGATCAGGGTATTTGACACAGATATGCCTTGCTTGGGGGAAGTCTACGAAAACATAGATAGTATGTTGGAGAGGATACATGAAATTATCAAGGCAAGTGAGCGTGACCCCTTTGAAGTATTTTACAATGAAGTGAAAGACATAGTTACAAAAAGGTGGAACAAAATGACCACGCCATTACACCTTTTGGCATATGCACTACACCCCAAGTATTATCATTCCAAAATATTGTCTTTACCAGGTAGAGCAGCTCCAAACAGAGACTCTGAAGTGGTACAGGGATATAAGAAAGCGTTGAAGAAAATCTATAGGGAGGTGGGAATTGCAAAGGAAGTACGTGAGGAATTTGGAGCATTTGTACAATCCACTGGGATATTTTCAGATCCACTAGCCATGGATGATCGAGGACATATGGATCCTATTACTTGGTGGGGCTTCCATGGTGGGGACAGCACTTATCTCTCATCTCTAGCCACAAGGTTGTTATCGCAAGTTGCCAGTTCTTCATCAGCTGAGAGGAACTGGAGTACATATGGCTTCATCCATTCAGTGAAGCGAAACAGACTGGGAGCAGCGAAGGCTGAGGATCTTGTATATGTTCATTCCAACCTTCGCCTCCTATCACATTCTAGTCCAGAGTATAAGAAGGGTCCAAGTAGGATGTGGGATGTGGAACCCGAGATATCTGACTTAAACATGACATTGAATGCCATGACTCACATTAATCTACTTGAGGATGCTACACAATCAATTCCTACTTCTACGACAACATTTGACATTCCTGGCCCACCATCGTCTATTCATGACGATGATGATGTAGACCCATTTCAAGATTTGTAGACAACCTTACTTTATATTTTCATATTAATAAAGTGATCATTGATGAAACACTCATTTTGTATTTACTACTATCGTTTTTGTATGAGGCAAGGTTGCATCATTTCAGTGTTCAAATTCATAAATTATCTAATATTTTTAATTTTATTGTTGTAATTCATGAATGGTTTTGATTTTTAACATCAAATATGTTTTCTAAAATTTTAAAAATATTATTATATATTTTTCTACTTGCCGTATCCTCGCCGTATCCGGATCCTGGCTTTTCAAAAATCCAACGGATCCGTATCCGGATCCGGATCCGGATCCGTATCCGTATCCGTATCCTGGTAACTTAGGCTTTCCGAGACAACGCTGGGGTTTGTAGGCCCTAATCTTGGCTGAGTTCTGTAAATCCCGTTTGAGGGTGTGGATCAACCATTATTTTGGCCTTAGAACAACCAGTGAGCTGTAGATCTATTATTTCTCTGTCGGGTTTTCCAGATATGGAACCCAAATTTGTTGTATTCAGAAAATTCTTAATAGTAAAACCCTCCAGCAACCAGAAGACTGGTTTTCCCGCATTGGGTTTTTCCGGGGACTATTTGTTCAGAAAATATCTGTGTCACTTTGTCTATGTGTGCATGTACTTGTTCTAGATTTGAATTGGTGAAGATCTGTTATGTGTTTTTCTTCGATTTTAACTTGAATTTATTCAGTTAATAACTTATCTAAGTAGGAGGAGCAAAACCAGATTAACAGTAAAGATTTCTGCATAAGTGTAAGATTCTGAAATTTTCACATGTGTTTCACCATCCTATGGTGTTTGTGCTTATTCATCCACACTTTTGTCCATAACACTTATAGTCTATCATGCCTCTACTTTTGTCTCACTTTAAGTTCTTTCTTATAACACATGCCCCTATGACACTCAAACTTCATATTATCCTGAATGCTCTTACACCACGTCCAAAGTGTTTGCATAGATATTTCCTATGATTAGGGTTAAAATCATAATAGAGCGAAAAGAGAGAAAACACAAACTTCAAACCCAAAGTAGAAGGGAAACATGCATTCTTATAACTACCTTTTCGATTAGGGTATGTATGTGGGATTTTGACAATTGGAGAAGATCCTACTGAGAAGTTTTTTCGATTCAAAACCTCACTTCACAACCTAACTTGTGAAATTGTACTCAAAAGAGACAAGAACAAGTAAAATAGATACAATTGATAAAATCCTAACTTCCTTGACCAATCAAAGTCAAATAACTAGTCACTATCAATCCATTGAGACAAAATTCCATGAAATGAGTAAAAAAAACAATGAACTAAGAGGGAGAAAGAAGTGAGCTATCTATATTTATTAGAGCAACAATATGAAGAGTAGATGTCACCTGGTTCTAACTATCGACACCACCCTAGAACCACCACTCGGACCATTGAAGGTACACTCCTCACTATCCTTTGCTCTACACATGAAAATGAAAGAGGATCAGTCTCTTTCTCAATGTAAGGGAAGGGAAATGACCAAGAAAAAAGGGTTTCTTATAGTGGGAGTTTCCTTAAAATCCTAGGAAAATACTTGCTTGTAGATTTTGAATCGATCCGTCAACATAAGGGTGCTTCCTCTCCTCACCATAATAGGCCTGCTTTTATATTCTCTTTTGATGGTTGGGGTGGTTACTTACAGACTATAGAAGGTAATCATTCAGTAAAACTCTTAAAATCCTCCCAAAAACACCTGATTTTGTGCACATTTATATTTTTTTAGTGCATTTTGAAAGTATATGTAAGTTTCTGAAGGGGAACTCACGTATATACATGCATTGCTTGAAGGAAACACACATATGTACATGTTATGTCAGACTAGGAGTAGCATATATGAAACAACATGGTTCTTTTTGAAGGGTTCTTAAGAGAGATGGGGTCTGCAAGTACAAGGGAGTTATGGAAAAAGGCCAATGCATGCATCTTAGGATAGTAATGACAAAATATGCTATAACACAAAGCCAATTTTCCATGCTTGAAGTTTACTTGCATCCTTTGGGACAACTAGTAAATCTCTGGGTTCAATCGTTTCTTTAATATTCCTTGTCATCCTCTATTGTATCTGGATATGCAAAGAAGAAAGGTTTTGGAAACTTCTTTAATTCTTTTCTCACCACAAATTCCATCAAATGGAGTTAGGATTAAGTTCCCATATTTGATTTAAATGTCAGATTAACGATTCGCCTTCTGCCAATTTCCTATATTCCTATATGATCTGAAATATTATTAAACTATCCTCTCTATCTCCTCATTAACAAATTTCCACATTCTAACTGAAATTGGCTGCTGGACAATGTATCAATATGTGATCAGAAGTTTCATCAGCTTCACGAAAAAAAAGGATATTTTGATGAACCAGAAAATCCTCTTTTCTGAAAATTGCTACATGTTAGAGTTAGGATACAATAATTGATCTTTGGCCATATCTCAAATCCCATTTTTTCCATACCTTTGATTACCCTGTCTGAGCATTAGCAGTTGTGATAAGATTGTATGCCTGATCAGTTGTGTATTTTCCTTGGGTCCACTTTCCCTGTTGATTGACAGCTAATGGCATCTCGATATCATTTGTCATTTAGAAGATAGGGATTATGTGTTGATAAAGGAGGTCTTTAGTTTTAACCCACAGAGGAAATCTTTTGAGACAGGTGTTGCATTTTGACAAACATTTTGCTTTTCCTTACAGCATATTGAATTCGACATTGGTTTTCTTCCACATCATGTTTCTTGATTAAAACTGCACTAAAATGCAATGCATATGCGGCATTTTAAGATTGTTTCTTATCAATATCTCTATTTTGTCTGCTCGGATTTTTGAAATTTGACTGGATTCTATACTGTTTTGTTGGCTGATTGGTTCATTATAAATCTTTATAGTTATTTTTTAATATGTACTGGAAAGTCCTTTTTATCAGTGTCACGTCATAAAAGTGTGCAAGATTTCATGTTTGTCTGATGAGCGATCACTCATTTTGTGCAATTTCTGGGTTTTGTCCCTTTTTGCTCATATTATGTTTATTGGAAAACTTCACTAAGTATATAATGGCAGTGGTGTAATTGGGGGCTGAAAACAAATGAATGAATTGAGTGCAGTCCACATTAGACTCAACAAATAAATGGCTTTGCCACAAATGACCTGTGCGACAATGACTGTTTGAATATTGTTAAAGGATAGATGACATGAGGGCTTGTCCTCTTCCACTCTTTTGTGCTCCCGTGTGTGTGTGTGTGTGTGAGAGAGAGAGAGAGAGAGAGAGAATTACCATTCAGAGATGATTTGAAACAGTGGTAGAATTGTAAATTTCAATACATTAGAGGGGAGTGCATAAGGGATGAATATACTTAATTTCTACAAATGCACATATGTACAAGCATGTATTCAAAATGTGTGTATGTGTCTATATGAAGAGAGGTTCTTGTATAGATTTATAAATAACGGGTTAATCTTGTGCAGCCTTACCTATAGGAGAGTATGCAGCAGTGGCTCTACTTCTGTTCTTTGGTTTCAAATCTGTAAAAAATGCTTGGGACCTTCCTACTGAATCAAAAAAGAGTGGAGCTGATAAGCCTGAGCTTGGTGAACTTGTTGAGGCTGAGGAACTGGTGAAGACAGAGGTAGTCCTCTGTATAAACTACTAATCACAGTCTGTTTAATTTAATCTATTGAAAACAACCACACAGAAAATTGATCACACAGCTCATCTCTAATAATCTGAGGCCAATGTAGAATGAAAATGATAATCTATCGGTATTAACTTGGGTATACTTTTAAACATTCAACATTTAGAAGTATGTTCCTGGAAATGCTCATTATTTTTAATATTTTTAATGCAGAGAAAGAACTCCGTCTGGTTCGTTGCATCAAACTCTTCAATAAGTGTCAATGTTTGGATAAAAAAAATGTAGAAATTAATTGTAGATTTAATACTTCTAATTGTAATGTTCTAAAACAGAAGACTCAAATCTACTCTACTCATCTGCAGAAAGCAATTCATGATTGAGAACATATATCAAAAGCATGCATCATGATTTAACACACATACACGAGGATTTATCTAGGGGAAAGCAACTGCTTAAAACCCCTTCTTATCTATATTGCACTAGTCAGAAAATAGAGAAGAAATTCAATGCTTTCTCAAGCCCAAGCAACCTCTGGACAAGTATATGTGAAAATTTCTTAATCTAAGAAACCCTACTGTTAAACATTGATTTACTTCTCCTACTTGATTAATCATGGAAGTTATTAATCTGAATATTCAGAAAAATAGCGAAGTAAACACAAATAGCAGGCTACACATACATATCATCTACTGAATAGCACGCTCATATGACCAAGTGACACAGATTTTTCGGACAAATGTCCCCGGAAAAACCCAATGCAGGAAAACCGGTGCAACTAGCTCTAGAGGGTTTTATTATTAAGCAAATTCTGAATACAACAATTTCTAGGCACCAGACATGGTCCGCCCTACAGAGAAAAATCACAGCAGCTATACCTCTTTCACTCAGAGACAAAAATATGGCTGATTCACACCCTCAAACGGGATTTACAGAACTTGAGCCCTTTCTGGCCCATCGGAAACCCTAGCACTTCTCCTCAGCCCTCTGCTACAACCTTCCTGGCCTGCGTCAGCCTCTGTGTTGCTCTGGAGGGGCCTGCGTCACCCCTGAAGGGCTTATGTTGCCCCTGCGCTACCCTGACTGAGCCTGCGTCAGCCCTGCGTGGCTCATGCTGGCTCTGCGCTGCTCTTGACTGGGCTCTGGCTGGACTGCGTAGCACCTAGCTACCTCTGTGTTGCTGGATATGCTGCCTTTCTGCTACTGTTGTACTTTTGGCCTTGGATTCAGAATCCCTCGCAAATACTGCCCCTCACTGCACTGCAAACTCTCTCTAAAATTCTTAGCAAACCACGCCCTAGAATTTCAGCTTAGCTTCAGTGCTCTGCCAATGTGTGTGTTCTCCAACTGACCCCAAGCCCTTCTCTTATACTTTTTTCATTGGCAAACCAACAGTCGTGAGCTAATCTCTAATCGACGGATAAGATTAGAAGTTGCTTGATCCGTGTCACTTAAATCATTCTCATCACATGTTTAATTTAATTCACTTTATTCTTTTAATTTTCCTAAGTTAGACTTAGGGTCCTTAATTAAAAAGATTAATTATTTGAATATCTCTTAAACTTGATGGAATTCTTCCAAATGCTTTCTGGGTCTTAGGGATCTCATGTACCCCAGCTCCTCCACAAAATTTGGGAGCTAGAGCACATCCAATGCTACCCCAAAATCTCAACACTCCCTCTTAGCGAGGAGTGTGCTCTAGCAATACAACAACATTGAAGTATTGCCCTGATCTCTGGCATTGGTCTCCGCGCTGATGCTTGGCCTCCTGCCCTTCATCACTGCATTGTTGCTGCTCTCTGTACTTCTTCCCATGACTCTTTCACCGTCACTGCCACATCCATACTGCAACTTCCTCTCAAATTGCTGCATCGTGCTGCCAACTGCTGCACTGCAACTCAATTGCTGAGAAGTAAGCAACTGAAGGACCCCTGCCCAATGACAGACAAGTCAGTCGGGCTGCATCTCATCACTGAAGCTCCTTGGGTTGTTGCTCCGTGCTGTCCTCCTGAAGCCACTGTGTTGTTGCAGCCCAATGATAGAAAAGTCAGTCGGGCTGCATCTCATCACTGAAGCTCCTTAGGTTGTTGCTCCGTGCTGTCCTCCTGAAGCCACTGTGTTGTTGCAACTCTGGACTGCATAAGCATGCCTCCTTTGCGCTGCTGAAGTCCCATCAGCCCCTCTATGTTGCTACCTCTACGTTGCTACTGTTTCTGCACTGCGCTACTCCCTCTACAACGTCCCAGTCTCTGCCATCCACTTGACTGTGATTCTTCTGCATCCACTGCTCCAGTCATTCCCGCTACTGTCTTAAGGCTCTCATAGCACGGATGTGATCCAAGAATTGTGCTACTCAAGGATCCTGCCACTCCATTTGTAGCTGCTCTACAGATCAATGTCGCCCCACTTTCGTGGCTCATGAGCACTCATGGCTACATCATCATCACTCCCATCGTCTCCCTTAGTTGTTGCAGCCTTGGATTCAGAAGATCCCTTGTCCTTCTTCTTAGGACAATTGCTGGCGAAATGTCCAAGTTTGCCACAATTAAAGCATCGAACCTTGGATAGGTCCCTCTTCTTCTTCCCTTGTTGCTTCCTTTCCTTCGATGCCAGGGCTGCATCCTCCTCCTCTTCTTTCTTTACCTTGACTGTCCCGCTGCTGCTGCTTTGCCTCTTGGTCATCCTTTTGATTTCCTCTTGTCGGAGGGTTGCCCACATATCCGCCCAGGATGGTAACGTTGCCCTGCCCAAGATGCTTTGGACAAACTTTTCCCAATTCTCGGTGACTGCATTCAGGGCAGTCCTCACCAAGAGCCCCTCATCCAGATTCATATCCATGGCAATCAGTTGATCCCGGACATTCTGAAGTCTAAAGAGGAAGGGATCTATCTCCTCTCCATTCTCCATCTGGAGCAACCGCATCTAATTCTCCAGAAGCATTCTTCTTTGGACTGTGCCTCCCTGGTACATCGTGTCCAAGGCTACCCACATTTTATTTGCTGTGTTCTTCTCGACAATATGTGGCACGACATGGTCTGACTCCGTCCATGATCAAACGCTTTGCTCGCGCTTGATTCTCCCTGTACTTATTTAGAGGATCCACATCGATTGGCATAGCTAGGACTCTCTCTGTATGGTCCTTGATGCCGTACTCATCCAGGATTGTTAGGATCCTGGCCCTCCAGATAACAAAGTTGGACATATCGTCCAACCTGTCTGATCTCTTAGTCCGTGAGACACCATCTTTGCTTGAATCTGTCATAACATATACTCCTCTCCCTCTTTCTGCTACAACACTCAACAAAAATACTGGATCTGGGTTTCTTGGCTATTAGAAACCCTCTATAGTAGTTGCTCTCTCTGACAACTGATTTCCCTCCCAGAAATCCTTAGCAAAAAACAACTGAAGAGTTCTCTACGATCACCTCTTGATTGAATCTCAGATCTGTTTGGTGCGGATCTGTTAAGCAATTGGTCTCCTCCCGCTCTTTGTCAACTTAGCTAGGCACGATTCTGCATCGACAGAATCTCCACCACACCAGCAACTGCTGAAGATATGAAGCTCTGCTTCCTGACAACAACTCTGGACAACAACTCAAAACTGGTATGCGTCCCTCTGGCTGGCCTCCGCTCGAGCAGACTAGCTTAGCGCAGCCTCTGCGTCACCCAGTTGGGATTGCGTCAGCCCCTGCTTGGATTCCGCTGGGACTATGTCCTCCTGGTGCTGCGTTGCCCTCTTCGGATTCTATGTTGCTTCAACTGCTACTCTCAGCCGATTTGTTGGAGATTTAGCTTGATCTGCAATGCTCTGATACCATGTGAAAATTTATTAATCTAAGAAACCCTACTGCTAAACATTGATTTACTTCTCCTACTTGATTAATCATACAAGTTATTAATCTGAATAATTAGAAAAATAGTGAAGTAAACACAAATAGCAGCCTAAACATATAGATCATTTACTGAATAGGACGCTCATATGACAAAGTGACACAGATTTTTCGGACAAATGTCCCTTGAAAACCCAATGCGGGAAAATCGGTGCAGCTAGCTCTAGAGGGTTTTATTATTAAGCAGATTCTGAATACAACAATTTCTAGCCACTAGACATGGTTGGCCCTTTAGAGAAAAATCACAACAGCTATACGTCTTTCACTCGTAGACAGAAAATATGGCTGATTCACACCCTCAAACGGGATTTACAGAACTCGAGCCCTTTTTGGCCCACCAAAAATCCCTGCGTTGCTGCTCAGCCCTCCTGGCCTGTGTTGGCCTCTGCGCTGCTCTAGAAGGGCCTGCGTCACCCTTGAAGGGCTTACGTTGCCCATGCGTTCCCTTGACTGGGCTTGCGTCAGCCGTGCATGGCTCCTGCTGCCTCTGCGCTGCCCTTGACAGGGCTCTGGCTGGGCTGCGTAGCACCTGGCTGCCTTTGCGATGCTGGATATGCTGCCTCTCTGTCGTTGTTTTACTCTTGGCCTTGGATTCAGAATCCCTTGCCAATATTGCCCCTCACTACACTACAAACTTTCTTTGAAATTCTTAGCAAACCACGCCCTAGAATTTCAGCTTAGTTTCAGTGCTCTGCCAATGTGTGTTTTCTTCAGCTAACCCCAAGCCCTTCTCTTATTCTTTTCTCATTGGAAAACAAATGACCGTGATCTAATCTCTAATCAAAGGCTAAGATTAGAAGCTGCTTGATCCGCGTCACTTAAGTCATTCTCATCACATGTTTAATTTAATTCACTTTAATCTTATAATTTTCCTAAGTTTGACTTAGGGTCCTTAATAAAAATATTAATTATTTGACTATCTCTTAAACCTGATGGAATTCTTCCAAACATTTTTTGGGTCTTAGAGATCTCATGTACTCCAGCTCCTCCACAAAATTTGGGAGCTAGATCACATCCGATGCTACCCCAAAACCTCAACAGTATAATCTATCTCCATGCCTCATAGACTGACTTTGGCCAACACTTAGCCAATTTCCTTGCCTGCGAGGCTCCTATTTCCTTTTTCTGTTTCTCAAGGAATTGGCCCCTTATTAATTAGGGAAATCCCCATCCAGAACTACGGAATCCCTATAGGCCCTTCTCTGACTGCATTCACCACCTATACAACTTGGATAATTATATAACTGATAATACACTTCCCTTGAATTCCAATCTCAACCGGGTAACTCGAATTTCATGCATGCATGAGTTAATTAGGGTTGATTGATTAGCTAACTGGTTGAACACTGAAGCTGCACCCCACTGCTAGACCTCCTACTAGTTCCTCCAACAGTTGGAACTAGTTTAACTGGCCTTAACTCAATTTAAATGAATTAAATTGTTACAACTGAAATTAAACTCAACCTAGGCTCCTAAAATTTAGGAGTCACTGTACACAACTGAAGTTAAGCCCACAACTCAAATTAACTAAGCTAACTGAGTGATAACAACTCAATTAACTCATTCAAGTTGTCTTGTGATGTGGATTTTCGATTTTCTCCTAATTTAATTCAAGGGAAAATAAAATTAGGAATTTCTTGCTGCATTTTTTCAACACTTTCTTTCAACAAGAAAGGGATTATCAGATACCTCAATCCTACTTCTATGGAACTCAAATTTTCCTCTTGACAAGGCCTTTGTCAAAATATTTGCATCTCGTTCCTCTATCGGAATGAAATGCAACAACATGATCCACCTCTACACACAATCTCGTAGATGGTGGTACCAGATATCAATGTGTTGATTTTTTTGGGTAGCATCGGATGTGCTCTAGCTCTGAAATTTTGTGGAAGGGCTAGAACACATGAGATCTACAAGACCCATAAATTGTTTGGAGAAATTCTGCCCGGAGTGAAAGTTATTCAAATAATTAATTACTTTTAATGGAGCCTAAGTTAAAACTTAGGGAATTCAAATAATTAAAGTGAATTAATTTAAATGTGGGTGAGAAGCTTCTAAGTGACGAGGATCAAGTCTATTTTCATCTTAGCTGTTGATTATATATTAGATCAGGGTCGTTGATTCAACAACAGGAAAAGTATAAAGGAAGTTTTAAGGGTCAGTTGGAGAACACACACATGGAGAGCAACACTTGAGCAAAGTCGAAATTTTGGGACGTTGTTTGTGTTGATTTATGCTAGTGTGCTCTAGCCTTGTAATTTTGTATATAGACTAAGGCACATGTATTCCATAATACCCAGAAAGGATTTTGGAAAATTCCACTTAGAGATGGTTTAATTAAATTAATTAATCGTTTTTTAATGTTTTCCTAAGTCTAAACTTAGAGAAATTGATTGATTAAAGGATATTAATTAAACTAAGTGTGAATCTTCTAGATAAAGTCATGGATCACCTCTAAGTTAATCTTAGCCCTTGATTATGTTTTAATCTTGGCCATTGAAGAGTCAACGAAGGATTATAATAAGGAGGGTGAGGGGCCTAAGGAAATCACATTGAACACACTGAGCATTTGGCATTTTCAAGCTTGTGAGAGAGACACAACTTTTGATCAAGATCGAATCACTAGGGCAGGGCTGGCTAAGTGATTTCAATCTAGTGATCAGTTCCAGAGAGGGACAGGTATAGTAACTGGTCAGGAGGACCAGGAGTACATTTCAAAGAGAGAGGCAGCAGTGACGTAGTAGAGGCACCGTAGTCATCTGGAGGGGTGACGCAGTCCCTGAAGGGGATCGCACAGAAGTGACACAGTGCTTTCTAGATTCAATTCGGAGATTGCTGGAAGCTGTGGTTTCTGAGCCAGGAGGGCCAAAACTTAGTTCCAGATCAGCTTGATCGTTGCAGAGGAGGAGGTGACGCAGTTCCTTAGCTTGCCCACACAGGATTACGCAGTAGCAGCGTAGGCATCACGCAGAGGCAGAGAGGGTCTTCACCGGCGCTGCTCTGAATCAGCCGGGGACTTGCAGAGTGAGGTATATCTCACATTTATTTTGTTGCCGAGATTTTCTCTGAAGGGTGAGCCAGATATTGGCACCCTAATTGTACTCAAGATTCTGCTGCTTAATAATACAAAACCCTCAGATCTGCTGCACTGGTTTTCCGAGGTTGGGTTTTTCCGGAGACTTAGTCCAAAAATAACTGTATCAAATGTGGATGTTTTTCATTGTATTTTGTTCAATTTGTTTCAACACTTAGATTTATTCCGCAACATTATTTGTGTAGACTGCTTCAGTAATTACTTCGATATTTCATTATAATGAAATAATTATGGGAAATAATAGGAGAAGTAATTCAGATGTGTTGCAGTAGGATTCCAGATTTAGGATTTTTCACATGGTATTAGAGGTTACTCAAGATGAAGTGCAGGAGAAACAAGAGTGAACCAGCAGATCAACGTTGAAGGGACTGGGAGCTGCATAAGCAGTAGTAGACTACCCCAGTTGTTACGTATTCCAGACCAGGAGAGCTATCCAACGCAGAAATAGCTCCCTCTGAGAGAGTCGACAAAGGGGTAAGCTATTACAGTTGCAGAAGAGGCAGCGTAGAAGACCAGCGTAGCTGAAGGACGCAGTAGCTGCACAACAGTGAGAGCTGGTGTATAAGCATCAGAAAATTTCTGAAAAACACAGTTGGGGATTTCTTGACCTCAAAGAGTTCTCTTATTCAAAGAGACTCAGTTTTTTCCCGTGCAACAGTAGAAGCATTGCCTTACTCCTAAAGGAGTGCGTAAGTCTAGTTGAGCTGAGGATTAGAGGGAGAAGTCGACAGTTGAGGAGACGGCTAGCAACAGATTGTGTGACCAAGATAGGTTGGAGGGTGCCTCCAACTATCTTATTTGGAAAGTCAAGGATTCAGTTTCTCCTTGATGAGCATGATCTAAAGAGCCTCATTAACAGCGCAGTTGCAGAGCCATTGGATGCAACACATCTGAGAGCCTTCAAGAAGAACATGGCAAGAGCCAAATGATTGATCCTAGATGGTGTAAAGGATCACATCATACCCCATATAGCAGCAAAGGACATTGTTAGAGAAATCTAGGTAGGGCTGGAAAAGCTATATCAAGGATCTTTCGAGCAGCGGAAGATGTATCTGGAGGAGAAGATGTGTAACACCAGGATGAAGAAGGGAGAGTGTTTTAACTCTTTCCTGTCTCGAATTCAGGAAAATCGAGACCAACTGTCAGCAGTGGGATCAACACCTAGAGACTCAGAGCTGGTGAGGCTCACTCTGAACTCTGTTTCAGAAGACTATTAGGTCTTTGTCAAAAGCATTCTGGGCAGAGAAAGACTCACAGGATGGGAAGCGATGTGGGTAGCCTTGCAGCAAGAAGAGCTGAGGAGAGATCTCCACAAAATCCATATTGAGGATGGCAGCAATGGTTTGAAAGTCAAGGAGGAGGAAGAAAACGTAGCCCTTGCATCAAAGGGGCAACAACGGCAGAAGAAGAAAGATTTGTCCAAGATCAAGTGCTTCAGGTGTGGGGAAATGGGACATTATGCCACACAATGTCCTCTTAAGAAAAAGGACAAGGAGGAGAAGCAAGATCCTCAAGCCAGAGCTGCTAAGATTGAGGCAGAAGCTGATTGTGCTAAGTTAGCTCATATTCTGAAAGGAGGGAAGTGGGCTGACTTGGAATTGTAGATTTAGAATCTACAAGTGGCAGGATCCTTGAGTATTTCCAAACTCTTGGATCACATGCGAGCTACGACAGCCTAAAGACAGTTGCAGCGGAAGATGAAGAGACAATGCAGTGGCTAGCAGTACTAGAGCCTGATCAGCGCAGAGAGGGAGCAGCAACAACAACAGTTGAGCAGCAACAACGTAGTGCATAGTGGTGCAGTGCAATGCTCACGCAGTGCAGAGCAACAGTAGCGCAACATATTTAGAGAGCTAGTGCAGAAGTTAGCAACAATCAGTCTTATTATTCAGATGGAGTTTATCTGGTCCAATTTCAGATGTTTTTCTGTTGCAACTAGCAACAGTGCAATAATGCAACAGCAGCAGTAGAGCAGGAACAACATAGTGCACAGTGGTGCAGCGTAGTGCAGAGTAGTGCTCACATAGTGCAGCAGCATGGTTGCAGAATTTAGGGGGAGTTGCAGTACAGTAGCAGTTGGCAGCAGCATGCAGAGTCAGCAACAGTACAAATGCAGCATTTTTGTGCAGTGTTGGTGAGCAGCATCAACAACACAACAACAGATGTTACAGAAGTCAGAGCAGCACATTGATTTGTATTGCTAGAGCACTTTCCTTGCTAAGATGGAGAATTGATTTATGGTAGCATCGTATGTGCTCTAGCCTTGTAATTTTGTATATAGGCTAAGACACATGTATTCCATAATACCCAGAAAGGATTTTGGAAAATTCCACTTAGAGATGGCTTAATTAAATTAATTAATCGTTTTTTAATGTTTTCCTAAGTTTAAACTTAGGGAAATTGATTAATTAAAGGGTATTAATTAAAATAAGTGTGAATCTTCTAGATAAAGCCATGGATCACCTCTAAGTTAATCTTAGCCCTTGATTATGTTTTAATCTTGGCCGTTGAAGGGTCAACGAAGGATTATAAGGAGGAGGGTGAGGGGCCTATGGAACTCACATTGAGCACACTGAGAATTTGGTATTTTCGAGCTTGTGAGAGACACAACTTTTGATCAAGATCGAGTAACTAGGGTAGGGCTGACTAAGTGATTTCGATCTAGTGATTAGTTCCAGAGAGGGACAGATGCAGTAACTGGTCAGGAGGACCAGGAGTACATTTTAGAGAGAGAGGCAGCAGTGACGTAGTAGAGGCAGCGCAGTCATCTAGAGAGGTGACGCAGTTCCTTAAGGCGATCACGCAGAAGTGATGCATTGCCTTCTAGATTCATTCCGGAGATAGGTGGAAGCTGTGGTTTCTAAGCCGAGAGGGCCAAAACTCAGTTCCAGATTAGCTTGATTGTTGCAAAGGAGGAGGTGACGCAGTTCCTTAGCTTGTCCACGCAGGCTTACGTAGTAGCAGCATAGGCATCACACAGAGGCAGAGAGGGGCTTCACCAGTGCTGCTTCGGATCAGCCGGGGACTTGCAGAGTGAGGTATATCTCACGTTTCTGCTGTTGCCGAGATTTTCTCTGAAGTGTGAGCCGGATATTGGCACCCTAGTTGTACTCAAGATTCTGCTGCTTAATAATACAAAACCCTTAGATTTGCTGCACTAGTTTTCCCAAGTGGGTTTTTCCGGGGACTTAGTCCAAAAATAACTGTGTCAAATGTGGATGTTTTTCATTGTATTTTGTTCAGTTTGTTTCAACACTTGGATTTATTCTGCAACATTATTTGTGTAGACTGCTTCAATAATTACTTCGATATTTCACTGTAATGAAATAATTATGGAAAATAATAGGAGAAGTAATTCAGATTTGTTGCAGTAGGAATCCAGATTTAGGATTTTTCCCATGGTATCAGTATATTCAAGCTGAAGTGCAGGGGAAACAAGAGTGAACCAGCAGATCAATGCTGAAGGGACTACGAGCTAAGTAAGCAGCAGTAGACTACCCCAGTAGTTACATAGTCCAGACTAGGAGAGCTATCCAACGTAGAAATAGCTCCCTCTGAGAGAGTTGACAGAGGGGTAAGTTATTTCAATTGTAGAAGAGGCAGCGTAGCAGACCAGCATAGCTGTAGGACGCAGTAGCTGCACAGCAATGAGAGTTGGTGCATAAGCGTCAGAAAATTTCTGAAAAACACAGTTGGGGATTTCTTGACCTCAGAGAGTTCTCTTACTCAAAGAGACTCAGTTTTTTCCCGTGCAACAACAGAAGCATTGCCTTACTCCTAAAGGAGTGCGTAATTCTAGCTGAGCAGAGGGTTAGAGGGAGAAGTCGACAGTCGAGGATATGGCTAGCAACGGATTGCGTGACCAAGATAGGTTGAAGGGTGCCTCCAACTATGTTATTTGGAAAGTCAAGGATTCAGTTTCTCCTTGATGAGCATGATCTAAAGAGCCTCATTGACAACGCAGTTGCAGAGTCGCTGGATGCAGAACATCTGAGAGCCTTCAAGAAGAACATGGCAAGAGCCAAACGATTGATCCTAGATGTCGTAAAGGATCACATCATTCCCCACATAGTAGCAAAGGACACTGCTAGAGAAATGTGGGTAGGGCTAGAAAAGCTATATCAAAGATCTTCCGAGCAGCGGAAGATGTATCTGGAGGAGAAGATGCGTAACACCAGGATGAAGAAGGGAGAGTGTTTTAACTCTTTCCTGTCTCGAATTCAGGAAAACTGAGACTAGCTGTCAGTAGTGGGATCAACACCTAGAGTCACAGAGATGGTAAGGCTCACTCTGAACTTTGTTTCAGAAGACTATTAGGTCTTTGTCCAGAGCATGCTGGGAAAAGAAAGACTCGCATGATGGGAAGCGATGTGGGCAGCCTTGCAGCAAGAAGAGCTGAGGAGAGATCTCCTCAAAATCCATATTGAGGATGGTAGCAGCGGTTCGAAAGTTAAGAAGGAGGAAGAAAACGCAGCCCTTGCATCAAAGGGGCAACAATGACAGAAGAAGAAAGATCTGTCCAAGATCAAGTGCTTCAGGTCTGGGAAATGGGACATTATGCCACATAATGTCCTCTTAAGAAAAAGGACAAGGAGGAGAAGCAAGATCCTCAAGCCGGAGCTGCCAAGATTGAGGCAAAATATGATTGTGCTATGTTAGCTCATATTCCGAAAGGAGGGAAGTGGGTTGAGTTGGAGTTGTAGATTCAGAATCTACAAGTGGCAGGATCCTTGAGTATTTCCGAACTCTTGGATCACATGCGAGCTATGACAGCCTAAAGACAATAGTAGGATGGACAGTTGCAGCAGAAGATGAAGAGACAATGCAGTGGCTAGCAGTACTAGAGACTAATCAACGCAAAGAGGGAGCCGTAACAGCAACAGTTGAGCAGCAACAGCGTAGTGCACAGTGGTGCAGTGCTCACGCACTTCAGAGCAGCAGCAGTGCAACATATACAGAGAGCTAGTGCAGAAATTAGCAACTGTCAGTCTTATAATTCAAATGGAGTTTTACTTGTCCAATTTCGGATGTTTTTCTGTTGCAACTAGCAACAGTGCAGTAGTAGTTGAGCAGCAATAGCGTAGTGCACGGTGCTGTAACGCAGTGCAGAGCAGTGCTCAGCATGGTTGCAGAATTCAGAGGGAGTTGCAGTACAGTAGCAGTTGGCAGCAGCATGCAGAGTCAGTAGGAGTACAGATGCAACATTTTTGTGTAGTGTTGGTGAGCAGCATCAACAGCACAACAACAAATGTTACAGAAGTCAGAGTAGCACATTGAGTTGTATTGCTAGAGCACTTTCCTTGCTAAGAGGGAGTGTTGATTTATGGTAGCATCGGATGTGCTCTAGCCTTGTAATTTTGTATATAGGCTAAAACACATGTATTCCATAATACCTAGAAAGGATTTTGGAAAATTCCACTTAGAGATGGTTTAATTAAATTAATTAATCGGTTTTTAATGTTTTCCTAAGTCTAAACTTAGGGAAAATGATTAATTAAAGGGTATTAATTAAACTAAGTGTGAATCTTCTAGATAAAGTCATGGATCACCTCCAAGTTAATCTTAGCCCTTGATTATGTTTTAATCTTAGCCGTTGAAGGGTCAACGAAGGATTATAAGAAGGAGGGTGAGGGGCCTATGGAAGTCACATTGAGCACACTGAGCATTTGGCATTTTCGAGCTTGTGAGAGAGACACAACTATTGATCAAGATCAAATCACTAGGGCAGGGCTGGCTAAGTGATTTTGATCTAGTGATCAGTTCCAGAGAGGGACCGATGCAGTAACTGGTCAGGATGACCAAGAGTACATTTCAGAGAGAGAGGCAGCAATGACGCAGTAGAGGCAGCGCAGTCATCTGGAGGGTTGATGCAGTCCCTGAAGGGGATCACGCAGAATTGACGCAGTTCCTTCTAGATTCAGTCTGGAGACAGCTGGAAGTTGTGGTTTCTGAGCCAGGAGGGCCAAAACTCAGTTCCATATCAGCTTGATAGTTGTAGAGGAGGAGGTGACGCAATTCCTTAGCTTGCCCATGCAGGCTTACGCAGTAGCAGCCTAGGCATCACGTAGAGCAGAGAGGGGTTTCACCAGCGTTGCTCTGGATCAGCCGGGGACTTGCAAAGTGAGGTATATCTCACATTTCTTCTGTTGCCGAGATTTTCTCTGAATGGTGAGCCGGATATTGGCACCCTAGTTGTACTCAAGATTCTGCTGCTTAATAATACAAAACCCTCAAATCTACTGCACTGATTTTCCCAAGTTGGGTTTTTCTGGGGACTTAGTCCAAAAATAACTGTGACAAATGTGGATGTTTTTCATTGTATTTTGTTTAGTTTGTTTCAATGCTTAGATTTATTCCGCAACATTATTTGTGTAGATTGCTTCAGTAATTACTTCGATATTTCACTGTAATGGAATAATTATGGAGAATAATAGAAGTAATTCAGATTTGTTGCAGTTGGAATCTAGATTTAAGGTTTTTCACAGTTTGCTTAGAATTTCAGAGTGAGCTTGCAGTGCAGAGAGGGGCAGTTTGAGAGCGAGACTTCAGTCTAAGGCCGAGAATACAATTGCAGAGAGGCAAAGGAGCTCCAGGAGAGACACTGTAGCACGAGAGAGGGTGACATAGGCCCAGAAGGGTGACACCACTTAAGAGGCAACGTTGGGGTTTCTTTGGGGAAGAGCAGGCATAAATTTAGCAAATCGATTTCTGAGCCAGGAAGGCTCACGAGGAGGGTGACGCACCTCCTGAAGGAGGTGACACAGTATTAGCGCAAAGCTTGCTGCAACCATCGCTACGCAACACTGGGGACAACGTAGTCACCTGTGGGGTTTCTTCATTCAGCTGCTGGATCAGCCAATATATCTGTCTCCAGATAGAGGTACTTCTGCTGGGATTTTCTCTATTGGGTGAGCTGGATTTGGCACCCTAGAATGTATTCATAAATCTACTTAATAATATAACCCTCATATCTGCTCCACCGGTTTTCTCGCATTGGGTTTTTTCGGGGACGTTAGTCCAAAAATAAGTGTGTCCTTTGTGTGATTGCCTCATTATTTTTCTGTACTTGATCTGTATATTGGTGTAGGATGCTTAGTATTTACATTAATAATTTACTGATGTATTCATAAAATAGCTTGTTAAATGGAAAATACAAGTAGGTAATGCAAATCAGTTAATAGCAGTAGGAATTTTGTTTGTAAAATTCAGGAATTTTCACATGGTATCAGAGCGATTGCAGATCAAGGAGTATTGAAGCCTCCAGCAAAAGGACAGAAGAAAATATGCAGCGGGAAAGCAACTGTCTCGAGAGACAGCATCGTCCTAGGCCAAAGAGGCAGAGGAAGGGTGACGTAGTCACCTGGGAAGGCTCACGCAGAGCCTGCGCCAACCTGCTAGGGTGAAGCTGTAGCAGCAAAAGGCAACACAATGCTTGTTGGGTCAGCACAGTGCTTGTTGGGTTAGCGCAGAGGCTGTTGAGTCTCAATTTTCCGGTTGTCGTGGCTGGAGGTACAGTACAATTTCTTTCTGGGGTTGCTGGTGGGGCACTGATTCTGTTGGTGCAGAACAATGTCTAGTGGGGTTGAAGCAAAGTAGAGGGAATCAATTCCTCAAAAGATTTCTTGCCAAGAAGTCTAGATCTAGCGCTGAGCAACAACAACGCAAGATCACAGAGGAGTGTTTCAACATCTACTGGCAGAAGGATTTCCGTGAAGAAAATCGAATTTCAGAGTGAGCTTGTTCCTTAGAGGGTTTCTAGCGCCAAAGAAATGCAGATCTGAGTTTCGCTGGGGCAGCAACGGAAGAGGGAGAAAGGAACCTGTTCGACACTTAGTTGAGCAAAGATGGTCGTAAATGGATTGAGGGATCATGACAGGTTGGATGGAGCATCCAACTTTGTCATCTGGGCTAGGATCTTAGCAGTTTCAAATGAACATCACATCAAGGATCATTCCTTGAACATGATTGTTGTTCCGGTTGATGTTGATCCTCTCAAGAATTACGAGGAGGCTCAAGAAAAAGCAAAATGCATGATCATGGACGAAGTCAAGGATCATATGATCCCACATATTGCTGAGAAGAACACAACAAGGGAAATGTGGGAGCCTTTAACCACTATGTACCAAGGATATTCCGTCCAACGAAAGATGTTGTTGGAGAACCAACCGAGATTGTTTCAGACGCAGAAGGGAGAAGAGATCGGTCCCTTCCTCATCAGATTACAATGGATCCGAGATCAGCTAGCTTCCGTAGGAGCTACACCAGATGGTGGACTTATGGTCAGGACTGCCCTGAAAGCAGTCGCTGAAGACTGGGAGACTTTTGTCCAAGGTATTTTGGGCATGGCCGCTCTTCAAAGCTGGGTAGAGATGTGGGCAACTCTTGTACAAGAAGAGATCAGACGGTGGACCAAGGCGGGAAGCAGTAGCGAAGGGATCAAAGTCAAGGAAGAAGAGGAAGATGCGATTCTTGCATCTAAGGGACAACAAGGGCAACATAGAAGGAAGAAGAAGGACCTCTCGAAGGTCAAATGCTTCAGATGTGGGGAACTTGGACATTTTGGCCACACAGTGCCCTCTGAAAAAGAAGGGCAAGGAGGAATCTGACTTGAAGGCTACTCCAACTCAGGCTGATGAAGATGATGATGATGGATGCACCATGAGTGCTCATGCACCTAAGAAGTGGGGCGATATGGAGCTGTAGATTGGAGCTACAGTGTAGGGGCATGATCCTTGAGGTGCCCAAAATCTTGGATCACATACGGTTACGGGAGCCCTTAATGATAGTAGCAGAATGAAGGGAGTTAGTTGGTGCGAGGGATGATGGAGCATCAGTGGCAGAGCTAGAGTGCCAAAAGTCTGAAGCAGCGCAGAGCAGAGGCAGCAGCGTAGTGCATAGTGGTGCAACGCAGTGCAGAGCAGTGCTTACGTAGTGCAGAGCAACAACAACGCATTAGCATAAGAGGATCAACGCAAATTAGTAGCAGTGGAAGCTTCAACATCGAGGTGCATCCAGTCTGACCAGTATGTCAGTATTTGGGATGTCTTTCAGTTGCTTAACTCTCAGCAATTGAGTTTCAGTGCAGTAGTTTGTAGTGGCAGTGCTATGGGCAGCATGATGCAACGTTTTGAGAGGGAGTTGCAGTACAGATGCAGCAGTGACAGTGGCAAAGTCATGGGCAACAATACAGATTGCAGTAGCGCAGTGGATGAAGGGCAATAGGCCAAGCATTAGCGGCACAGAGGACTGATGCCGTGGATCAGGGTGATGCTTTTGGTGAGAAGTATTGCTAGAGCACATTTCTCGTTAAGAGGGAGTATTGATTTTTTTGGGTAGCATAGGATGTGGTCTAGCTCTGAATTTTTGTGGAGGGGCTAGAACGCATGAGATCTCCAAGACGCAGAAATCATTTGGAGAAATTCCACGCGGAGTGAAAGTTATTTAAATAATTGAGTATTTTTAATGGAGCCTGTTATAGCTTGCCACCTACACCTACCTACAAGTTAGTGAGAAAAGCATTCAACCCCACAAGGTGTGGTTGGTGGCAAGGAACTCAGAGAAGGGGCTGTCACACTAATCCCAACTTTCTCCGTTTAAACTATCTCCTAGGTTAGCTATTGGGGGTGGTCCCTAAAGAAAAACTAAGTTAAAGATGTCAGTTTTCTAGAAGAGTTGTTAGAGTTAAATAGATTACCTCTTCAGATTTATAAGCAAAAATGTGATATGAGCAATAACCATTAATACATAAGATAAGCATGAAACATATGAGAAAGCAAAAGTGAATTTGTTTTCAAATGGAAAGCAAAAGTAATCTTGAAAAGTGAAACAAGAAATTGTTCGCACAAGATATTATAAATGCGAGATACAAGAATCAAAACATGTGAAGATATCTTGCCAAAATACAAACAATTAGTAATCTATTTTGGAAAATGTAAATGAGATGATAGAGAAACTGAAATGTTAGACCAAGATAACAACATGCAATTAGCCTTGCAACATGAAATAACAATACTTGAAAAGAAAATGAGACTCATTAACCATTCATGAACATGATGATCATTACACATGAAAGGGGGTTCGCTAAAGTAGAGAATGTTCCAAGCACAAGAAAATAAAACTAAACTTGCTGCAAAAGAGATTACAATACTTGCATGAAGGGAAATGCTTCTTGAAAATAGGAAATGATTTTGCATGTGAGATTCTAAACCATCAAGAAAGCAAAAATTTAGAACTTGCAAGTAAGCTAAATGTGATGAAAAATGCTCTTGGTTTATTTTATTAATTAGTTCTAAAGCAAGTTTACAATTCAACTCTTCAATCTTCAGACCTCACCCTTGCCCAAAGATATGGATCTCACTGTGAGGAGTCAAAAGAGGAGTAGAGGGTCCCTAAAATGTCTATTCAACCATCTTATGTTGGAGGTATAATTTTAGTGATGCTTGGGCATGTAAGACCTAAAAGTAAATTAACATGAAAATGAAAATTCAACTTAAACTTGAAATATATTTGCTTATCATGAAATAAAATTTAGTTTTACTTGATGCATCAAACTTAAGATTGTAGAGTGTGCTCAATGGTGAAGCATAAGTAAATTTGAGGTATGATTTCAAGCTGAATAAACTCAAGTAAAGATGTTTGCTTATAAAAAAATCTGAATTTGCTATGAAAGTAAATGCTCTTAAAACTTGTAACGAATCAAAGTGAATATCTAGTGAAATGAATAAATGCATGGTTGTGTTAATCGACCAATTAAATGAGATGCATGCAATTTAAAGAGATCAACAAATCACGCCACAATTCCTCTCCAAATATGGAGAGATTGGAATGCCAATGGGTAAAACCCACGCTCCCAAAATCAGAAATTTTATTGGTTGTTAGAGTCATAAGAGACTATGAAGCCTCCTACAAGCTCAAGGAAAATCTTTACAAATGAAACTTGAGGTCTTAGACTTATCTTTGATGAGAAATTTCTGCAATATAAAAACTCAATAGAAATCAAATTTTTACAAGTGAAGAAGAGAGGCTAAGCCTCCTCAATGCTGACGGTCAAGAGAAAGAGAAGAAGCCACAAAAGGAACTCGATCTTCCTCAAAGAAGCTCCTTAACTGCCCACGACCAAAGGAAAAAGAGAGATTCCTCCTCATTTGAAATTAGAGCTCAAAGGTCATGCAACAATTTGTTAGTAGTTTCTTAAAGATAAATCCCACAAGTTGCTACAAGAAAACAATTTAGAAAAATAATGCTAAAAAAAAAAAATCCAACCAAGTGTTAGACAGAAAATTACAAAATATTGCACAATAATCTACAAAGAGCTAAGCCAAAGAGGATGAGTAAACTCTCCTCTTTGTCTAGCCATGCTTAAGCTCTTTAAATAGAAAAATATGATCCAATGAAGCATAATGAAAAGTAAAATATTTTTAAATGATTGCATGCATACAAACTGTCCAAACGAATCCCTACAAAACACTTTTTCGTAAGATAAACTATGAAAATCCAAATAACAAATGAGAGTTTCTTTGAAGTTGCTTCAAGAGTGGGTTGGTCTTCCAAAGACTTCTCCTCACGCTTAATCCAAAAAGAATTATTCTACAATACTCAAGTCACATTAATCCATGTAGATTTAGATAAGCAAACAATGAATTGAAACTTTTAGAAATTTATTTGAAAATAAACTAGAACTTTCAACCTCTAGAGCCTACTTTCAAATCAAATGCTAATACAAGATAGCCGTGCATTAGCAGGTTCACAAAAATACATGCAAAATGAAATAACTCAAAGCATAGAAAAAATTATACCAATAGCTCACAATGCACCATGCTCCAAAGGAAGAACACCCATGAATGGACCCCCAAAGTCTTTTTATTGATATTCTTGAAAAGTGTACAAAGTAGCAGCACTTCCGCAAGCACAATAGCTAGTAAACAATATACAATATGAGAGCCCATGGCTCCATTATATAGAAAATTGGTAGCAAATCTCAATGAAGAACCAAATGCCAAGTGGTGAGAGGGAGGAAATCACAAGGCAAATTCGAATTTGATAAGTGGAGCTCCATTGCCAAGTGTAAAAATCGGATTCTGGCAAGTGGACATCATTTTCTTCTTCCCTTATGTGCCAAATTCGAATTTTATGATGGAATGACAAATGTATATGGGTGGTAACCCATGTGGGGACAATTTCCCACAAAAATATCCACCAAATATTCTCCCAAATCCTCCCAAATGTGCATTAACTTCACAAATTCGAATTTCCAAGTAGGAGCTTCTCATTTAATGCTAGAAATTCAATTTTATTTGAGCAAATGTGATTTCCTTGATTTTAGGAGTCCACATCACCTTGTGACTTCATTTTAACTCCTCCATAATTTTCCACCTCATTTAACATGTGTCGATATTTATTTTTTTCCATTTATTTAATTTTTGGCTTAATTAATTGCCAGATTTCCTACTAAACTTAGGAAAAGTGGGGTTTGAGGTTTCAAAACACATTTTTAACCCTTCAAAATGTGTCATAGTAGAAATTTGAGGGTGAAAGGTGTAATTTTGATTATTCATGCCCCATACAACTTCTCTAGGCAACACTTATTACAATTCAATTACAATTTTTATTGCAATTTTCGACTTGAAGGAAATCTCAAAAATTAAAAAATCACTAACTAGAGCTAACCAAACTCCACAAATTTTTTTGTGTGATATAGTATGGTAATATACATTGACTCTAGACACTAGGACTCACCCAAGGCCTCACCATCAAGACGTACTCCGGCTTTGGGGTAAAATTGGAGGAAAAAACTCAATTAATTATGAAGTCCTGACAAGGAGATGATAATTAACCGAGCGAAAAAAACCTCTCAGAGTAATACTCAATTGTTGGCAAGGTCCCAAGTTACCTAGGCCTGTTACAAACTCAATACTGACTCAAATTCATCCTTACCTAGCATCACTTATTACAATTCCCCGTAGGGCGTAGAATCTGAGTACAAGAGAAAATGATAAGAAGTAGAAGTAGAGTTTAAAAACTCTGCTGAATTGATGATATCTGATGGTACAAGTGTCCATTGGTTCATTTTTGGGCATGGAGTCTTGGTGCCACTCTAGTGGTCAATAGAGTCTAAGTTAAAACTTAGGGAATTAAAATAATTAAAGTGAATTAATTTAAATGTGGGTGAAAAGCTTCTAAGTGATGAGGATCAAGTCTATTTTAATTTTAGCCGTTTATTAAAGATTAGATCATGATCGTTGATTCATCAACAGGAAAATTATAAAGGAAGGCTTGAGGGCCAGTTGGAAAACACGCACATGGAGAGCAGCACTTGAGCAAACTCGAAATTCTGGGGCGTGGTTTGCTGAGAATTTCAAAGTGAGCTTGCAGTGCAGAGAGGGGCAATTCGACAGCGGAACTTCAGTCCAAGGCCGAGAATACAATTGCAGAGAGGCAGAGCAACACCAAGAGAGACAACACAACACCAGAGAGGGTGGCGTAGGCCCAAAAGGATGACGCAGTCATTGAAGAGGCAGCGTTGGGGTTTATGTGGGGCAGAGCAGGCAGAAATTCAGCAGATCGATTTTTAATCTGAGAAGGCTCACGAGGAGGGTGACGTAGCTCCTGAAGAAGGTGACGCAGTCTCAGCGCAAAGCTTGTTGCAACCATTGCTTCTGCAACACTGGGGACAGCGCAGTCACCTGTGGGGTTTCTTCATTCAACTGCTGGATCATGTTGAGATTTTGGGTAGTGTCAGATGTGATCTAGCTCCGAAACTTTGTGGAGGGGCTAGAACACAAGAGATCTCCAAGACCCATAAATCGTTTGGAGAAATTCCACCCGGTGTGAAAGTTATTCAATAAATTAATTATTTTAATGGAGACCCTAAGTCTAACTTAAGGAAAGTAAATAATTAAAGGGAATTAATTTAAACATGTGTGTGAGAATGTTCTAAGTAACATGGATCAAGTTTGTTCTAATATTAGTTGTTGATTAGAGGTTAGATCACAATCGTTGATTTCTCAACGAGAAAACTATTAAAGGAAGGCTTGGGGTCAGTTGGAGAACACACACAGAGCGGTAGCACTTGAACTAAGTCAAAATTTTGGGGCGCGTTTTGCTGAGAATTTTCGAGTGAGCTTGCAGTGCTTGTGAGGGGCAGATCAACAAGGGATTATTCAGATCTGAGGCCGAGAATACATAGGCAGAGAGGAAGATCCATACCAGGCAGTGCAGAGACCCAGTAGGAGGGACGCAGCCTAGCCAAGCTCACGCAGAGGTAGTGCAGAGGCTGACGTAGGCCCTTCAGGGTAACGCAGAGGCAGCGTTGCGCCCAGAGGGGTGACGCAGGAGCAGCCTGTGCTACGCAGAGGCTCTAGCAACTACGCAGAGTTGACACAGTGTCGGGAGAGGTAGCATTGGGATTTCCAGTGGGCTAGAAAGGGCTCGTATTCAACATTATCCAGAAGGTATGAAGCCTCAACTGAATTAGCTATATTTTCAGTCTTCGAGTGACAGAGGTACATCTTCCCTTGATTGTATTTAGATATTTTGCTTAATAAACAAACCCTCTAAGAGTTGTTGCACTAGTTTTCCCGCATTGGGTTTTTCCAGGGACATTGTCCAAAAAATATAGTGTCCTTTGTCATATGTGCGTTATGCTTCAGTAAATGATCTGTATGTATGTGTAGGTTGTAGTTGTGTTTAATTTGATATTTGACGAAATATTTCAGAAAATAATGTGTTAATTAAATCTAACAAGTAGGAGAAGTAAATCAAGATACTGTAGTAGGGTTTCTATATTCAGAAATTTTCACATGGTATCATAGCTATTGCAGATCAAGCTGAAGAGGGCACCTGAAGAATTTTTTACTGCAAGAGGGCAGCTGAAGTTGCACAAATTCAGAAAGAGGCAGTGCATCACTAGAGGGAAATCGCAGGCCCTCCAGGGGTGACGCAAAGCCAGTCTTCCCACGCAGAGATGACGCAGGCCCTGCAGGGGTGACGCAGAACCAGTCTGCTCATGCAGAGCTGACGCAGGCCCTGCAGGGGTGACGCAGAGCCAATCTGCTCATGCAGAGCTGACGCAGGCCCAGAAAGGTGACGTAGTCCAAGAGGGAGTGACGTTGTGCTGGTTGTCGTGGCTGGAAGTGTAGTTTTCTAATATTCGAAGTTGTTGGTGGGGCATTGTTTCTGCCGATGTAGAACAATGCCTAGCAGGGTTGACAAAGTAAGGGGAAATAATCCCTTAACAAATTTTCTAGCCAAGAAATCTGAGATTTGATCAAGTAGAGTGATCGTAGAGGGCTGATTCGACAAATTTGGTGAAGGATTTCCAGGAGGGAAATCATTTGTCAGAGGGAGCATATTCTCTAGAGGGTTTCTATCTCCAAGAATCCTAGATCTGGTCTTTTGCTGAGTGTAGCAGCAGTAGAAGGGAGAAGAGCACTTGCTTCAATAGTTTGAGCAGAGATGGCCCCGCATGGATTGAGAGATCAGGATAGGTTAAACAGTGTGTCTAACTTTGCCATCTGGAAAGCCAGAATCCTGTCAGTCCTTGAAGAATATGGCATCAGAGATCATGCCGAGAATGTCCTGGCTGTTCCAACCGATGCTACTCTTCTAGTGAAGTTTAATTGAAATCAAGTGCGAGCTAAACGCTTGCTCATGGATGGAGTGAAAGATCACGTGGTTACGCATATTGCCGAGAAGAAGACGACAAACGAGGTGTGGATGACATTAACCACGTTGTATCAAGGTAGCTCCGTCCAGAGGAAGATGCTTTTGGAGAATCAAATGCGGTTGTTCTAGATGCACAAGGGAGAGGAGATTGATCCTTTCCTCTTTAAATTGTAGACTAACTGATATCAACTGATTTCCATGGGGAAAACTCTTGATGATGGACTCATGGTGAGGACTTCTCTGAATGCAGTCAACAATGATTGGGAGACCTTTGTCCAAAGTATCTTGGGCAAAGCACAACTTCCAAATTGGGGGGACATGTGGGCAATCCTTCGACAGGAGGAGATCAGGAGAATAGCCAAGAGGGAATTCAGTAGCAGAGGAGTCAAGATTAAGAATGAGGAGGAGGAAGATGCAGCCCTAGCATCTAAGGGACAGAGGCAGCAAGGGAAGAAGAAGGACCTATCCAAGGTCCGGTGCTTAAGATGTGGCGAATTGGGACACTTTGCCAATACTTGTCCTAAGAAGAGGACAAGGAAGATTCGGATTCCAAGGCAGCAACAACGAAAGGGGATGACGACAGCGATGATGATGTGGCCATGAGTGCTCATGTGCCTTGAGAGAAGAGGTGGGGCAACATAGATTTGTAGATTGAGCTACTGATGGTGATGACAAGATCCTTGAAGTGCCTAAACTCTTGGATCACATATGAGCTATGGGAGCCATTAAAGACAATAGCAGGATGACTGGAGTCAGTGGATGCAGAGGATCATGGAAAGGCACAAGGCAGTGCTTGAACGCTAAAGATTGGTTGGAGCAACGCAGTGCAGTGGCAGCAGCAACGCAAAGGCTGATGGGACTTCAGCAGCGCAAAGGGGCAGTGCTTACGCAGTGCATAGCAACAGCAGCGCATAAGCTCAAGAGAGACAACACAGAGCAGCAGCAGAGGGTGCTTCCGTGATGAGATGCAACCAGACTGACTTGTCTGTCAGTTGTTGGGTGATGTCCTTCAGTTGCTTACTTCTTAGCAACTGAGTTGGAGTGCAAAAGTTAGCAGTGGCAGTGCTATAGGCCGCAGGATGCAGCAATTTGAGAGGGATCTGCAGTACAGATGTGGCAGTGACTGTGGCAGAGTCATGGGAAACAATACAGAAAGCAACAATGCTGTAATATTCCTTTTCAGGAATATCTATCACACACAAGCAACTCTAAACCAGAGATGGACTGGAGGGGATTTTACCAGATATTTCACCTCTGAAGAGAGGATGAGATCTGGAGGCTGCCTGGCCCTTTCCAAACTCTGTCTATAGAGTATAGAAGAAACACATCAACGGGGATATTAACTGGAATATCCCAAAGGGAAAATTGACAGTATTACAGAGCATACAACAAGATACAAAATGCTATCAACTGAAGATGAAGTAGATACACATGAAATAGAGAGAATGCTAAGCCATTTTATTATACTGAGAATAGAAATGAGTACAATAGGTGATCAGAGTGATGGCACCTAAACTTGCACCAGGCAAGTGAAGAAAAGCTCTCAGAATGACAAAAGAATGGCTACTCTCTGATCTGCGTCCAAGCTATCGGAGAACTGATGTGCTGCTACAACTTCCGGAACCGAAATGAGTATTTGGGGCTGCTCCCCTACTTGGAAAAAGCTGAAACTCTGGAATCCACCTCTACTCACCAAACCCAGAAAATCCCAGAGAGATTTTCGAGAATGGCTAACCTTGGAAAATACCTCCTTTGAGGCACTACGCTATTCCCCAAGGGAAAACACTGACCCGGAACGAAATACTGCAAAATGTGGCCTCTCCCTCTGCAAAATGTCTCCAATATGTAAGGTCTGATCCCTTCCCTAATCCTCTGGTCTGAATCCACCCAAATCACCTCAATCCGGAACTCTCCCCAACTAGAACTGCGTCCTCCCTCTGCAAGACTGCGCTGTTCCTCCAAGGAATGTTCCTCAATGACTGAAGCTCTGATCTCTCTCGAATATCTCCAACAGGCAAGGGTTGGCCCCTTGCTCACTTCTCCAGCCCGAATCCTCCGAGATGACACTAATCTGGAGCTTTCCCAAAATGAACTGCGTCCTCCCTCTCAAGACTGCGCAGTCTACGAATGCACTTCTCCTCCAAAAATGCCAAACTCGATCCTCCTGCGAAATGCTGATGGAAATACCTCACCCGAGCAAGCACTCGAAGTCTCCCGGGGCTGAGGGTGGGATCTCCGAACGGAGACACCCGGTGTACTGAACAGTACGTGCAGACTAGCTAAACAGCAAGCGTGCTCAATGTCTAGAGACAATCTCCAAAATGCATAATCATCAATCATGAGCAAAATGAGGTAGCCTCTCCTCTATTTATCTTGGGTGAGCTTCCCTCTCTCCTTGGCCCCACCATGCTGCGTTGCCTCTCTTTGGCCCATGCTGCCAACTCAACTGCGTTGGCTGGGCCCACGCTGTCTAAGTGTGCCACCCCTCTACGTTGTCACTTGGCCCCCTTGGCCCACCTTGACCACAACGTTATATCTCCTAAGTCACTTTAGGGAGTGCATTTTATCCTAAGTGAGTCATATTCTCCTTTTCACCCACTTTATTTATATTTTAACTTTATAAAGGCAAAACTAGTCAAAATTAATATTTCCAATTAGCTGTTGCTAATTGGGAATATTACAGTCCTCCCCGCCAAAAATTTCTTGTCCTCAAGCAATGCTCGAACAAGCTTCCTCTCTAGCTGGTGCTCCCCACCATCATTGTAAAATGTGCCTGGGTCCCAAATATGCCACTGAATCTTCCCTATCCTCTGTATCACCCTGATATGGAGGGATCTCTCAATGCCGGGATCCCAAGCCGTCCTCTCCAACATGAAGCTTCACTTGCTCCACCCACCATCTTGCCATGCTAATGAAGTCCCCCACTTCATCAGTGACTCGCTAAAGCCTGATGGAAGATATAGATAATCTCCCCAGGTAGTATACAGCTCACCCACCGAAGTTATCGAGTTGTGCAGAGCTGTAATGCTCAAGTCCCCTGCTAAGCTCGAAGAGGTACCACCATGCTGATGCTGCACTACTCTGATCATGAGATACTCCCTGTCATGCGCAGACTGTATTCCCCTCTCTTGAGACCTAGTGGCAGGAGATCTATGAGAGAAAATCTCATCCGCCCCATGCATCGCCATGATGCCAATACCTACCCCTTCGAATGCAACTCTGGATCTATACAGCAACAAAGAAAGTCTGCCTTGCCATCCGATGATGGAGGCCTCTGGGTACCCCCATGTGCCAACCCAACAGTGAACTAGATCACTCTCTGTCCTAACTCCGACCATCATGAGATAGAATGGGCTATCAATCAACTGAATCTTTGCATCCCATAGTCGGACCTGTTGCACCATAGCTCTGACAACTGCGGGAATCCCTCCATGCCTCATCTCTAGTCCCTGCTCGTGACCAATATAGAGGGTCCATATATCATGGGAAAATATGATGCATGCTAAACTGCCCTGTGTCGGCCACTGTGTAGTACCGATGACTGCTAGAAGCCATATGTGACAAATAGCCACCCCCTGAATGAAATCAATAGATAGATATCTGATACTCACAATCGACTCAAGGTCTGTGGATCCCTCCTGTCCCTGCCAACCATCTCCACTGGATCTGCCATCCACCCTCGAGATAATGTGTCGATACATTGTCTGGAGCCCAGACACATACTGGGATGCTACCACTGCTGAACCCAGTATCCTCTGCTCATGCATGGTCTCGACATACCCTGGGAAAAGAGTGATGCATGTCTCCCTCATGACCCGCTCCCCAAGCATAGGCTCAGCGATGACTAATGTGCTACCCCTGCAGAGGATCATCTCATCCCCAGACCTGTGGCTGTCAACTAGCGCACTGACCTAGTGCCACTGCTGAGAAGTCTCTCCCCTAGCGTGCTGTGTGTCATCCAAATATCCTAGGTGAGCCTTGCGTACCTCGCCGCTCATGCCCAAAGTGCCAAAGGACAACAACAAAATCGACTGTGCTCGTGAGTGATGTAGAAGAGGGTCAGGTGCGTGAGTCCCCACAGATACCGTCAAGTATCACTCATTTGTCTCCCCATCGATCCTGGGTGAACTACCCCCAAAGGTAAGCCCGGTGTCCCTGTCTGTGAGTCTCCCTGGAGGCAATACTCTAAGACCTTGCTGTGCAGCACCATATGCCCTCGCATATGACCTATCATCCATATACTCCTCGACATGCCACTGCACACTGAGTCATACCCCTGTACACTGCTGGATACCCCCTATTACCGTCTCGTGCCTTTTCTGTGTCAAGGCATCGGTCACTCCTCGCGTGTCCTCAATGTGATGTAGGACACTTCTACTCCCCAATGCAGTCCCACACACTATGGTACACCACCATGCAACCCCATGTCCACCGGTAGTCCACTGCTCAATGCTAGAGGCTCCCACACATCCTTGGATGTGATGACCTAGAGTTGTGTCTCTACATGTCGAACCACCCCCAATCGGTATCATCACCTCCATTGTCGCATTGCTATACCCATCGATGAATGGATCATCACTCCAAACCCTCCCCGAGGGGTCCGAGAGGTGAATCTCCCTGTGTGTCAATGGTGATACCACCACTGCTCGGCTCTGCTGTGACCTTTGTGCCCCATACAAAGGTGAAGAATCCTTGGCTCCATACAAGGCACCATCTGGTGGCCTGCCAATGCCACCTCCTCCGACAAGCTCCTGCCAAGGTACGTTGATCACCCTGTGAACCCGTGCACAAATGTCATACCAAGACAACCTAGGGAGTCTGCCCATAAACTGGTTGGCCACTGGAGCTGACCGGAACTCCCCGAGCAAATGTGCATGCTCAATTGCTAGGCCAATTGTACCCTCCAAAACATAGTCAACCGAACTGCCTGGGAAATGATAGGTGATCCCGCCTAGATCCCAATGCCAGTTTGGGGTTCTTGTATTCCCAGCACCTGGAAACTCTTGCTGAACTACACTCGGGTCCACCACTATCTCCATAACCCACTCCACCAGGTACCAACTCAAAATCTCTTGCCATCCAACCTCAACATGTGGATGTTGCACCCTGTGCAACTCTAATCGTCTCATACCGCTATCCAGGTCAACGTATGAGATCTGACTATGTGGCTCTGTCTCTCTCTCTCTCCAATGGAAAGAGGTGACCCAACAATGCTGCTAGCCCTGTCTATGCATGCCTAAAGGGGGCTGCTCTAACACTTTAATGTGCCCTCTAGCTGTACCATTAGGGAATCCAGTCGTTCCCCAATGTGGGTCAACTTGGCCGCTGACTCGGCACAAACCACTCTCATGCCCTCTAGCTCCTCGTTCTGTAACAAAATAGCCTCTCGTACTGATGTGGCCTTCCCTTTCAAAACTAGAAGGTCGACTCGACGCTGATGACACCGTTGTGTGCAACCATCGTCCAATACCTCTGTATCTCCTAGTGCCTCGTCAAAGGTGGATACATCTCCTGGGACCTCACCCATCTGCCGTGTGCTGCTACCACCCGAAGACTCGGACACTGCCCTGGTCATCACCTCAATGGATGGTACTACTGGGGTGAGCTCTACTCCCTCTACTATGATATCAACTGGACGTGGTCAAAGAAGTCTCCAACACAGATGACCCCTGCGCCATACTGAGTGTATCCACATGCTCCCCATGATCCTGTGTGCTCTCATCCTCCAAGTGCGAGGTAGCCATTTTGATGGCTTCCCCCTCCGTTATTCGGTCAAGCTGGAAAGAGGTATCCAGCTTTTCCACACGATCCCAAACCGTGCAATCAGTGGATCCATTATACGTGGGAAAAGGTGACCTCCCAGTGGTACGCTGCAACTCTGAACTCTGCGTGCTAGACCCCCCACTGTTCCTTCCCCCTTCATCCTGCCTGAGCTGACAGTAATCTCTGAAGGGCAAAGCCACTCTGAAATTTCCCCCCACGGATTGCCATTTGCGGAAATAATCTCCAGAGGGTATATGATCATGCCGCCTACCTTGATCACTCGGTGCTGGAGGTAAGAATGTAGGCATCGTCATCTTGGTTGGCCTACTGAAGGCTGGTAAATGTTGGTCACACTGTTGTGAGACCCCCATATTTGTCACCTCTACTGCCTTTGGTGGGTAAGATTCTGCCTACCCTCTTTGTTCATAGAAAAATATCCCCACGGCTTCTCTTCCGGTGTCATAGACAACTCGCTCCACAGGCTGAGCCAGGTCTATGAGCTCTGATACCACTGTAATATTCCTTTTCATGAATATCTATCACACACAAGCAACTCTAAACCAGAGATGGACTGGAGGGGCTTTTACCAGATATTTCACCTCTGAAGAGAGGATGAGATCTGGAGGCTGCCTGGCCCTTTCCAGACTCTGTCTATAGAGTATAGAAGAAACACATCGACGGGGATATTAACTGGAATATCCCAAAGGGAAAATGGACAGTATTACAGAGCATACAACAAGATACAAAATGCTATCAACTGAAGATGAAGCAGATACACATGAAATAGAGAGAATGCAGAGCCATTTTATTATACTTAGAATAGAAATGAGTACAATAGGTGATCAGAGTGATGGCACCTAGACTTGCACCAGGCAAGTGAAGAAAAGCTCTCAGAATGACAAAAGAATGGCTGCTCTCTGATCTGCGTCCAAGCTATCGGAGCACTGATGTGCTGTTACAACTTCCGGAACCGAAATGAGTAATTGGGGCTGCTCCCCTACTTGGAAAAAGCTGAAACTCTGGAATCCACCTCTACTCACCAAACCCAGAAAATCCCAGAGAGATTTTAGAGAATGGCTAACCCGGGAAAATACCTCCTTTGAGGCACTACGCTATTCCCCAAGGGAAAACACTGACCCGGAAGGAAATACTGCAAAATGTGGCCTCTGCCTCTGCAAAATGTCTCCAATATGTAAGGTCTGATCCCTTCCCTAATCCTCTGGTCGGAATCCACCCAAATCACCTCAATCCGGAACTCTCCCCAACTAGAACTGCGTCCTCCCTCTGCAAGACTGCGCTGTTCCTCCAAGGAATGCTCCTCAATGACTGAAGCTCTGATCTCTCTCGAATATCTCCAATAGGCAAGGGCTAGCCCCTTGCTCACTTCTCTGGCCCGAATCCTCCGAGATGACACCAATCTGGAGCTTTCCCAAAATGAATTGCGTCCTCCCTCTCAAGACTGCGCAGTCTACGAATGCACTGCTCCTCCACAAATGACAAACTCGATCCTCCTACGAAATGTTGATGGAAATACCTCACTCGAGCAAGCACTCGAAGTCTCACGGGGCTGAGGGTGGGATCTCCGAACGGAGACACCCGGTGTACTGAACAGTATGTGTAGACTAGCTAAACAACAAGCATGCTCAATGTCTAGAGACAATCTCCAAAATGCATAATCATCAATCATGAGCAAAGTGAGGTAGCCTCTCCTCTATTTATCTTGGGTGAGCCTTCCTCTCTCCTTGGCCCCACCATGCTACGTTGCCTCTCTTTGGCCCACGCTGCCAACTCAACTGCGCTGGCTGGGCCCACGCTATCTAAGTGTGCCACCCCTCTATGTTGTCACTTGGCCCCCTTGGCCCACCTTGACCACAACGTTATATCTCCTAAGTGACTTTAGGGAGTGCATTTTATCCTAAGTGAGTCATATTCTCCTTTTCACCCACTTTATTTATATTTTAACTTTATAAAGGAAAAATTAGTCAAAATTAATATTTCCAATTAGCTGCTGCTAATTGGGAATATTACAAATGCAGTGGATGGAGGGTAGCAGGCCAAGCATCAACAACGCAGAGGACCGATGCCAGAGATCAGAGTAATGCTTCTGGAGTGAAGTGTTGGTAGAACACATTCCTCGCTAAGACGGAGTGTTGAGATTTTGGGTAGCATCGGATGTGCTCTAGCTCTGAAACTTTGTGGAGGGCCTAGAACGCATGAGATCTCCAAAACCCATAAATTGTTTGGAGAAATTCTACCCAGTTGGAAAGTTATTCGATAAAGTAATTATTTTAATAGAGACCCTAAGTCTAACTTAGGGAAATTAAATAATTAAAGGGAATTAATTTAAACATGTGGGTGAGAATGTTCTAAGTAACATGGATCAAGTCTTTTCTAATCTTAGCCATTGAATAGAGATTAGATCACGGCCATTGATTTCTCAACGAGAAAATTATTAAAGGAAGGCTTGGGGTCAGTTGGAGAACACACACAGAGCGGTAGCACTTGAGCTAAGTCAAAATTCTAGGGCGCGGTTTGCTGAGAATTTTCGAGTGAGCTTGCAGTGCTGATGAGGGGAAGATCGATGAGGGATTATTCAGATCTGAGGCTGAGAATACATAGGCAGAGAGGAAGATACGTACCAGGCAGCGTAGAGACCGAGCAGGAGGGACGTAGCCTAGCTAGGCTCACGCAAATGTAGTGCAGAGGATGATGCAAGCCCTTCAGGGTGACGCAGAGGCAGCGTTGAGACCAAAGAAGTGACACAAGAGCAGTCTGTGTTGCGAAGAGGCTCTAGCAACTACGCAGAGCTAACTCAGTGCCGAGAGAGGCAGCGCTGGGATTTCTAGTGGGCTAGAAAGGGCTCGTATTCAACATTATCCAGAAAGTGTGAAGCCTCAATTGAATCAACCATATTTTCTGTTTCGAGTGATAGAGGTACATCAGTCGTGATTTCTCTGTTGGGAAAACTGCTACTAGTGCCCTTGATTGTATTAAGATATTTTGATTAATAAACAAACCCTCTAAGCGCTACTGCACTGGTTTTCCTGCATTGGGTTTTTCCGGGGACATTGTCCAAAAAATATTGTCTCCTTTGTCATATGTGCATTATGCTTCAGTAAATGATATGTATGTATGTGTAGGCTGCAATTGTGTTTACTTTGATATTTTACTAAATATTTTATAAAATAACTTGTTAATTAAATCTAACAAGTAGGAGAAGCAAATCAAGATACTGTAGTAGGGTTTCTATATTCAGAAATTTTCATAGATTAGCCAATATATCTGTCTCCGGATAGAGGTACTGTGATCGGGATTTTCTCTGTTGGGTGAGCCGAATTTGGCACCCTAGATTGTATTCAAAAATATGCTTAATAATATAACCCTCATAAAAGCTGCATTCATTTTCTCGCATTGGGTTTTTCCGGGGACGTTAGTCCAAAAACAAGTGTGTCCTTTGTATGATTGTCTCAGTTATTTTTCAGTACTTGATCTGTATATTGCTGTAGGCTCCTTAGTATTTGCCTTAATATTTTACTGAAGTATTCAAAAAATAACTTGTTAAATGGAAAATACAAGTAGGTAATGCAAATCAGTTAATAGTAGTGGGATTTCTGTTTGTAAGATTCAGAAATTTTCACACAATGTGCTTGGATCGATCATGAAAAAGTAGATTCTCAGACAGTTTGTTAAATTTGGACAACTAGGTCCAAACTCCCTGTTATGATGCTCAGATTAAGAGGCTAATATTTTTATTGGATTCCTCTTTCGGAGAGGTGTAAGATTGATCTAAAGATCATCTCGATCGGATGAGCAGAACATGCACTTTGAATTTATTCCACTTATGTGCTGGGTCAGCCTGGAATAAAATATTGACTTAAATGTCTTAAAGGACGTGTCACACACCCCCAAAGATTCCTATATATTGGAGAGACTTGGAGTTCATTTGACACACATCAAGTTGGAGGAATTCTCTCTCTGGATAGCGTTGGAGCTGCACTTTCTTTGTTTGGATTGTTCTGGGGTTATGTGTGACACACTTGGCTGAATGACCTATTGAAGACTTTGCTGGTAGAAGCATCCTGCTGATCGCCGTAACGTCACCATCTCCTATCTCTGTTCTGGCTTGTCTTCTATCGATCTATTGGTATGTTCTATCTTCTTCAGTGTTGTGCCCTAATCTGAAATGGCATAGAACCTGCAAATTAACATGGTATCGGGCCGATCTGGCAAGAAGTCATATAACTCGATTGTCGAGTGAATCACGGTAGGATCCATCATACGATCAAACAACCCAACAGAATCTTTCTCACCCGGATAGCTAACAGGCTACTTGACTAGCGACCATATACCTTGTTGAGCCCAAGTGCAATTGATCCTATTTTTTATTTAACCTGCCCAAGAAAGTAGCAGGCCCGACCCAATATGGAGATTATCACTCAAATTATCTTTCAATGCGATGGACTACCCACCCATTCGATGATGCCCACTACGAGGTATTTCAACACATGTTTTGCCGCCTTCCAAAAGAGTTTGGTTGGCTTAACAATTGTTTAACTAAGTTGGTTAACTGCATAACACATGTCTGGTCGTGTGTTCACCAAATACATGAGTGAACCCATAAGTTGCCTATAAATAGTGGCCTCCACTTCCTCACTTGAAGTTGCATTTTCCTTCCTCCAATGTAATATCCCAAATGAGATATTTCAACTAAATTTGCAGAAATTTGCTTAACCAAAGATTTTCCATAAAATTAACATTTATACCACAAAAGATTTCCATGTAAAATAAGACAAACTAAGCATATGCAATAACATGTCGAGCAGAAATGATCTCAGATTTTATTATTTTAAGTAGTGGAAAGAGTGTACATGATAGTATAGATGAAGTATCTGAGATGGATGATCTCATCTCCAAAACTAATTTGCTCTGATGTTGAAATCGACCCTCCCATAACTGAACTGTTGCACTCCCCCTCCAACAACAACTGCCACTGAATCAACTGAAAATCAATGAAGCACCAATTGAGGATCTAAATGATCCTCACTCCAATATCCCTGAAGCTCCGTGAAACTCCTGAATGAAGTCTCCTCAAAGAGAGTTGGGTTTCCGTCCAACACTCGACAACATACCCGAGAGTTTCCGTCGCAGGGCTACCAATGGAGTAAAGAACCGGGTTCTCAACCTCACATACAAGAAAAGATATCCAATCCAAGATGTTCCTCAATGGCCTCCTCCTCATCTTTTATAGATCTCATGGACCCCTCTAGAGCCTTCTATTTTATTATTATTTTAATCATGGAGCACTTTTCCCTCTTATTTTCCTTTTAAAATATTCCTTTTTGATGCAGAAAAGGGTAAATTGGCTATCATGTCTCCTCAGGTCACTGAAACTCTTGTCCAACCATCCCATCATGTAGGTATTCTCGTTCCGATTCCAATGAGCTATTGCACTAAGGTGTTCTATTACATATTCCTCCCGGGATGCCACCTTGAACGTAATTAATTTAGTTAAGCCCAAAAATAATTTAGTTTTCCGAAAGTTGTCAGAATGCACCGAAACGAAAGGAAAATTATCTGGTTGATGGAATATATCAAGCAAATGCCACCGACCCTCATAAAAACTCCTCCAAAACCCCTTGGGCTCGTTGATGACCCCAACTTGTACCTGTGACTTGTCTGCTCCCAACTCTGGAAGTCCATCCTAACCCTGTCATAAGGAACACCAAAAAAAAAGGAATATTACATCCAACTTCCTGCTAGAGGAGTGTCCATGGGTTTTCTACTCTCCGTGCGAAATTTCTTCATTATTTCGTTGGCATACTTGCCCTGAGAGACAAATAGTTCCCCATCTTGCCATATTTCCAAACCGAGGAAATAATGCATGAGTCCCATGTCCTTCATCTCGAATTCTCTTGCAAGATCCTCTTTGCAACATTTGATCAACTTCTCATTGTGAAAATTTATGAATACAATAATACAGAAATCCTACTGCAGTATATTGATTTACTTCTCCTACTTGTGATTTAATTATACAAGTTATTTTCAGAAAAAATATTCAAAAAATATCAAAGTAAACACAACTAGCAACCTATAGACATATAGATCATTTACTGAATATTATGCTCATTCAACAAAGTGACACAGACTTTTCGGACAAATGTCCCCGGAAAAACCCAATGCGGGAAAACCGGTGTAGCAGATATGAGGGTTTATTATTATTAAGTAGAATTTGAGTGCAACAAATCTGGGCACCTTACTGGTTAACCCGAGAGAGAAAATAAAATCTGCAGCAATACCTGTTGCTCTGGAGACTAAAAACTGGACTGATTCATAGCCTCAAACGGGATTTATAGAACTCAGCCCCTTTCTGCCTCTAGAAACCCCAGCGCTACTCTAAAGTTCCCTGCGTCAGCCCTGCTAGCCTCTGCGTGCCGCTGCGCTGCTCAGAAGGGGATTGCATAACCCTAAACTGAGTGACGCAGTCCTTACGCTACCCTGGATGGCCTCTGTGTAACCCTGATGGCCTCCTGAAGCTTTAGCACTGACCTTTTCGGGCCTGTGTAGCACCTATGTAGTGGCTGAAACCCTCTGCGCTGCGCAGCTGCTGCGTAGCCTCTACTTTGTCTGCGCTGCGTAGCCTCTGCTTCATCTGCGCTGCTCCTTGTTGCTGCTTCTCTGCCTCTTGCTCACTCTTGGCTTCGGGATTAGATCATCCCCTTAGCCAATACTACCCCTCGCTGCAGCTAAAACTCTTCTGGAAATTCTTAGCAAACCTGCCCTAGAATTACAGCTTAGTCTCTCAGCTCTGCCTCCGTGGGCATGTCTCCAACTGACCCCAAGCCTTTCTCTTATACTTTTCTCGTTGACATATCAACGGTCGTGATTTAATCTCTTATCGACGGCTAAGATTAAAAGACTGCTTGATCCACGTCACTTAGAACATTTCATCATATGTGTTTAATTAATTCACTTTAATTTTTCTAATTCCCTAAGTTAGACTTAGGGTACGGTGACCACACTTTTCCCAACTGCCATGTGATACCCTTTGTTTTCAAATGGGATTCTTCATGTTCGACGTGGTTGCGCCATTCAGATTCCATCATCAGTCATCAGTCAACCGTTTTGCAAATGATGTAAACCCATTCTGCATGTTATGATGTAAATGATCTAAGGAAGACCGTTTATGTATGTAACAACCTAGGTAAGCCTAGTATGTTGTTGATGATCTCTATCCTAGGAGGTTTTTTGTCTCACTGATTCACGAAAGTGATCGGCAGAGTTTTTCCCTCCAGCCTCACCCCAAAGCTAGGGTGGATTTTTTCATCAGCATACTAAGTGAGTCCTAGTGTTCTATCGAGTCCTTGTAAAAGTAGTTTGAACTACTTGGTTTACTAAATCATATTTTGAGTCGCAGAATTGGGTATTTATTTGAGGGTCTATATGAATGGGTTTTCCCCCTTTATGTATGTAAATGTATTATCTCATGTAAAAGAGGGTTGGAAAAATAATTATAATCCCCTCTTAGTCAATTAATTAAATTTTCTGGTCAATTAATTAATAAAATCTTAAACCAGAAATTTAATTAATTTAGGGTCCTAAATTAGGATTAGATCTTTAAAGGCAAAATTTGTTGGTCCAGATCTTTAAAGGCAAAATTTGTTGGTCCTTGGAAAATGATTTTGACAGCCCCAAGCCAAGGGAATATTGAGAATTTTAAGAAATATTGGACCCTTGGGCCTTGGTGGTTGAGTCAAAGTCAAAATTTTGGGGTAATTAACTCAAAAATAGTATTTTTGAGTTAATTAAAATTGAATTAAATGATAAATTCGTTTTTCCCCAAAATTTTAATTTCAACGCTCTGGATTAAAAGATAATTAAATCTTTTGGATGGTTGAGATTATTTTGACGAGGATCATCCAAACTAGCCGTCAGAGATCTTGTCCTATAAATTTAGAGGTCTTTCTCATTCTTGAATCATTCGATCTCAGGATCGTGCACTTGCTCATAGAAGCTCTTGTAAACTTTTGAGGAATAAAGCATAAAGACTTTGGGGTTACAAATCTGGATGTTCCTTCTCAGATCTATGTGGTGAATTGTCTCTAAACTCTGCTACTTGGTTTCTTGCATTTTATGGTTGATGGCCTACATGGATTAATCTGCATACAGGTATCTTGTGCAGTTTTCTGGGTTTATAAAATAACATTCTGATTTTTCTAAGGGTCTCATGTTGTTTTCTTAAATCTCTATCAGTGTAAAGTTCAGATCTAAGTGTGCAGGGAAATTTTTTAAGATTGGGCATCTGGGGAAGTCTTCGGTTCGACCAGCCGACTCTCAATAAACATAAATCTGATAAGCTCTTTATTTGTTAAATTCCGGGTCTATCTTACGATATTTGTGATTTTGCAGGGTTTCGAAGGCTTGTGCCTCTCACTAAAAATTTTAAACTTCTGAAAATTGTGCTAAACGGATTTAGATCTAACCATGAGGGTTTCAAATTGTAAATTAGTTGTAAATTTGTAAATTTTTCAAGATTGTTAGGGTTTAATCATTAAAATTGGCGTGTGTGTCTTCAGATCTGGCTGCCTGTGCAGGTTAAGGGTTCAAATCAGAAATTTTTTTAAGATCTAAGGCAGATCTGACCTCCACTGGCCAGATCTGGCCTCAAATCTCCATTGTGGACGAATCTGGACATTGTCTCAATTTAAAGAACATAAGGATTTGAGCTTAATTGAAGAAATTTTAAGATTTGCCGGGCGGATTTTCATTCTTCTGGGTTCTGTCAACGCTGCCTCTATCCTTGTTTCTGTCTACTGTCTAGCCTGCGAAATCGCCCTCATTTATTTGTTGCTTCCATCTTCCGCGTTCTCTCATCAAGCCATCGATCTCCTCATTCCTATTGCCACTGACCAGCTTATATTCTTTTCTCTACGTCCAGCTCTTCCCTTACGTCCAACCCAGCGCTTTGATCTGCTCTCACGTGCATGAAATACGCTCTGCCCTCGATTTCCTTGCGGCATTTGCACTACCCAGCACTCATCGTACCCGCATATAGACCCATTCCTCTGTTGTTCGTTTTTTTTTGCTACTGCCGTCAACTATCTTCCTTCAGCTTTCCGAGCTCCTTCGCGTCAATTACCTGCATTAAATTTCAAAACCTGCGTCCAAGCTCCATCTCCTCGAGCTCCCGCCGTCCATTCCTCGTCCAGACTTTGACCTGCAGATTACACAAAACGACAAACGCACATAAAAAGGGATAAACATATGTATATGCGTTAGTTTTAATCAGGTTTCGATTTGGTTGTGATAGCGTAGGTTTGTTTTGATTGTATTTTTTAATGTCGGTTGTATTTTAGTTTTAGTGCATCGCTGAACTTTGATTTTTTTTTGTTAGGTTTTAATTTTTATTTTAGATTTAATTTAGTTTGATTACTTTAGCTTTTTTAATTTTATTTTTTAGTTCGATTTTGATTCATTTTAGTTAGTTTTAAATTCTAGACTTTAGTTTTACTCATTTTCTTTAGCTTTAGTTTTTTAGATTTTGATGTTTTAGTTTAGTTTTAATAATTGTTATTTAGTTTAAGCTTAATTTTAAAAATTTTGGTTTAGATTTTAGTTTTATTTTAATTTTAGATCTAACATTAGGATTTAGATTTAAGTTGTAACTTAGATTTAGATTTTTAAGTTTAGATTCAAATAATAATAAAAAATAATAAAAATTTCAAAAATCCAAAAAAATATAAAATACAAAAATATAAAAAAAATTTCAAAATTTCAATAGTCAAATGTGCTAATTTTGTTTTTATCTAAAAGTTTGACTATAGAATATCTTGATTTTCGAGCTGTGTTTTAATTGGAATATTTTTATTTTTCGGAAATCTTTCAAGTATCGGGCATTCTCATAATATTGCTATTCATGGTTGTGACGTTCTCAAGAAAATTTCATCGTGATCAATCGTAGTTCAATAAGCAGCAGCTAGTCATCATTTACTGGTTTATAATTGCATAATGAGATATTTTATGACTCCATAAGGCACTGATCAAACCTGAAATCTAATCTAGATCCGTGAAATCCTGTTAATCTTATCAAGTATTTGGTGTTCTAGCTGTGTCTCCTGGATTTATCCTTCATTTCAAATAGGGTCTACCTCCCTTAGCTTGCAAGGAGACAGCTTAAAGAGAGAGATTGGGGATAAAAGTGACAGCCCCCAGTCTGAGCCGTTGTCGCGGTGCCTAGACAATCTGTGCGACAACAGAGGTCCTCATTAAAAAAAAAAAAATTTAATATTTCACAGACCGGATGAAATTTCTCCAAATGCTTTTTGGGTTTTGGAGGTCTTCTATGTCTTAGCCCCTCCACAAAATTTCAGGGCTAGAGCAGACTCGATGCTACCCCTACACTCGAAATCTCAACACTCCCTCTTAGCACAGAGTGCGCTCTAGTAAAACATCCACATCATGTATCACAAGATCTCGGTATTGGTCTCTGCCTTGCTGATGCTTGGCTTGCTGTGCTCTATCTACTATTTTTTTGCTTTCTGTACTGCTGCCCATGTCACTGCCACTAACACTACTACATTTGTCCTGCAGCTCCCTCTCAAATTGCTGCATCATGTTGCCCATAGCATTGCCACTGCTAACTGCTACACTGCAACTCAGTTGCTGAGAAATAAGCAACTGAAGGACCCCTGCCCAATCTTTGACAGACAAGTTGGGCTGCATCTCATCACTGAAACTCCCTTGGCTGCTGCTCTGCGCTGTCCTCTTGAAGTTGTTGCGTTGCTACAGCTCTGTACTGCGTAAGCACTGCCTCTTTGCGCTGCTGAAGTCCCATCAACCTTTGTGTTACTGCCTCTGCACTGCGCTGCTCCCTCTATAGCATCTTAGCACTGCCCTCTGCTTTACTGTGATTTTCTGCAACCATCTCTCTACTTGTCCTGTTACCGTCTTAAGGCTCCCATAGCTCGTATGTGATTCAAGAATTGGGCTACTCACGGATCCTGCCACTTGCTCTGGAGCTTCTCTATAGATCCATATCGCCCCACTTATGTGGCTCATGAGCACTCATGGCTACGTCATCATCACTCCCATCGTCCTTTGCTGTTGTAGCCTTGGATTCAGAAGATCCTTTGTCCTTCTTCTTAGGACAAGCGTTGGCGAAGTGTCCAAGTTCGCCACAATTAAAGCATCAAACCTTGGATAGTTCCCTCTTCTTCTTCCCTTGCTGCCTTCGTTCCTTTGATGCAAGGGCTGCATCATCTTCCTCTTCTTTCTTTACCTTTACAGTTCCGCTCTTGTTGTTTTGCCTCTTGGTGAATCTCCTGATCTCCTCCTGACGGAGGATTGCCCACATGTCCGGCCAGGATGGTAACACTGCCCTGCCCAATATGCTCTGGACAAACATTTCCCATTCCTCGGTGACTGCATTCAGGGCAGTCCTTCATCCAGAGTCGCTCCCATGGCAATCAATTGATCTCAAATAGTCTAAAGTCGGAAAAGGAAGGGATCTATCTCCTCACCCTTCTGCATCTGGAATAGCCTCATCTAATTCTCTAGAAGCATTTTTCTTTGAACAGAGCTTCCTTGATACATCGCTTCCAAATCAGTCCACATCTTATTTGTCGTCTTCTTCCTGACAATATGTGGCACGATGTGATCTTTAACTCCATCCATGATCAAACGCTTAGCTTGCGCTTGATTTTCATTGAATTTATTCAGAGGATCAGTAGGCACAGCTAGGACATTCTTGTTGAGATTTTGTATAGTTGGTGTAGCATCGGGTGTGCTTTAGCCCTGAAATTTTGTGGAGGGGCTAGGACACACTTGATATCCAAACCCCAGAAAGTGTTTTGAGAAATTTCAATTGGTGAAGTTATTCAAATAATTAATTATTTTAATGGATTTCCTAAGTCTAAACTTAGGAAAATAAAATAATTAAAGTGAATTAATTAACACATGTGCTAAAATTGTCTTAAGTCACATGGATGAAGCAGTCTTTTAATCTCAGTCGTTGATGAATGATTTAATCTCGGCCATTGATGAGATGAATGAAAAAGTATAAGAGAAAGACTTGAGGGTCAGTTGGGTGAGACACACAGTTGCAGAGCTGAGGAATAGATTTGAAATTCTAGGGCGGGTTTGCTAAGAATTTCTAGAGGAATTTCCTGCAATGAGGGGTAGTATTGGCTAAGGGGATGATCTAATCCCAGAGCAAAGAGTTAGTAAGAGGCAGAGGAGCAGCAACAAGGACAGCACAAAGAAGTAAAGAAGCAGCTACGCAAGTGCTACACAGGACAACACAGAGGCACCAAGGGGCTTTAGAAGTTACACAGAGGGTCTCCAGGGCCAGCGTAAGGCCTGCATCACCCTTCTAGGGGTTACACAGTCCCTCTCTGGGCAGCGTAGTGGCATTTTGAGGCTAGCAGCGCTGACGCTAGGGCTTCAGGGGCAGTGTTGAGGGTTTCTAGGGCCAGATCCGGGCTGAGTCTTGTAAATCCCGTTTGAGGGTGTGGATCAGTCAGATATTTGGCACTAGAACATCAGATTAGCTGCAGATTTGATTTCTTTTATTCTTTGTTGGGTTTTCCAGATTTGGAACCCAGATTTACTGTACTCAGAATCTACTTAATAAATAAACCCGCATATCTGCTGCACCGGTTTTCCCGCTTTGGGTTTTTCCGAGGACTTATGTCCAAAAAACCATGTGTCACATTGTTGTATGAGCGTATTATTCAGTAAATGATCTGCATGTGTAGGTTGTAGTTGTGTTTATTTTGGTATTTTCTGAATCTAATTTCTGAAAATAACTTGTATCAATCTAAATCAAGTAGGAGAAATAAATCAAGATACTACTGTAGAATTTTCACAATTCTCTGTATGGTTCTTGATGCCGTACTCATCCAGGACTGTCAGTATCCTAGCTCTCCAGATGACAAAGTTGGACACACCATGCAACATGTCCTAATCTCTCAATCCATGAGAGGCCGTCTAGCTCAAATATGACGGAACAGTACTCTTCTCCCTCTTTCTGTTGCAAAACTCAACAGAAATGTTGGATCTGGGTTTCTTGGAGATTAGAAACCCTCTAGCAGCTACTCCCTTCGATCACTGATTTCCCTCCTCGAAATCTTCAGCCAAATACAAATGAACAGTTCTCTACGATCACCCTCCTGATCGAATCTCAGATTTGTTTGGCCCAGATCTGCTGAGTAACTGTACTCCCCCTGCTCTTTGTCAACTTTGCTAGGCACAATTCCGCACCGACAAAATCTCCACCACACCAGCTACTGCTGACGATCTGAAGCTCTACTTCCGGATCTCGGCAATACTTCACAACAACAGAAAAGAAAATTGGACTGCGTCCTTCTGGTTGGCCTCTGCATGAGCAGACTTGCCCAGCGCAGCCTCTGTGTAGCGCAAGTTGCTCCTGCGTCCCTCTGGAAGGCACTGCGCTGTCTCTGCGTCAACCCCTGCGTAGCCTTCGTTGGGACTGCATCCTCCTGCTGCTTAGCTGCCCTCTCCAGATCTTTGCTACTTCAGTTGCTACCCTGCAGAAAATATGTCTTCAGCTGATTTGCTAGAGATTCAACTTGATCTGCAATCACTCTGATACCATATGAAAATTTCTGAATACAATAATACAGAAATCCTACTGTAGTATATTGATTTACTTCTCCTACTTGTGATTTAGTTATGCAAGTTATTTTCAGAAAATACCGAAGTAAGCACAACTAGCAGCCGACACACATAGAGATCATTTACTGAATATTACGCTCATTCGACATAGTGACATAGATTTTTCAGACAAATGTCTCCGGAAAAACCCAATGCAGGAAAACCGGTGCAGCAGATATGAGGGTTTATTATTATTAAGTAGAATCTGAGTACAACAAATCTAGGCACCTTACTAGTTAACTTGACAGAGAAAAAAAAATCTGCAACAATACCTGTTGTTCTGGAGACTGAAAACTGGATTGATTCACACCCTCAAACGGGATTTATAGAACTCATCCCCTTTCTGCATCTAGAAACCCCAACGCTTCTCTAAAGCTGCCTACGTTAGCCCTCCTAGCCTCTGCGTGCCCCTGCGCTGGCCAAAAGGGGACTGCGTAATCCCAAACTGGTTGACGCAATCCTTACGCTGCCCTCGATGGCCTCTGTGTAACACTGATGGCTTCATGAAGTTTCAGTGCTGCCCTTTTCGGGCATGCGTAGCACCTGCATAGCGGCTGAAACCCTCTGCGCCACGTAGCCTCTGCTTCCTCTGTGCTGCTCCTGGTTGTTGCTTCTTTGCCTCTTGTTGACTCTTGGCTCCGGGATCAGATCATCCCCTTATCCAATACTACCCCTCGTTGCAGTTGAAACTCTTCTGGAAATTCTTAGCAAACCCCCGTAGAATTCCAACTTAGTCTCTCAGCTCTGCCTCCGTGTGTGTGTCTCCAACTGACCCCAAGCCTTTCTCCTATACTTTTCTTGTTGACATATCAACGACCGTGATTTAATCTCTTATCGACAGCTAAGATTAAAAGACTTCTTGATCTGCATTACTTAGAACATTTCATCAGATGTGTTTAATTAATTCACTTTAATTTTTCTAATTCCCTAAGTTAGACTTAGGGTCCTCATTAAAAAAATTAATTATTTTAATATTTCACACACCGGATGAAATTTCTCCAAACGCTTTCTGGGTTTGGAGGTCTTGTGTGTCTTACCCCCTCCACAAAATTTCAGGGCTAGAGCACACCCGATGCTACCCCAACGCTAAAAATCTCAACACTCATGACTGGTTAAAATCAAATCATAGACATATAATACTATAAGCAACAATTTATCTTCAACAACAATATGGTAAAGGTCTGCATTTGCTTCACTTTTGGTGAAGCCCAACCAGGTGAAATAACTGTCGATCCTGGTGTACTAAGCACAGGGTGCTTGTTTCAATCCATACAACGCTCACTTGAGTCTGCACACATGTGACTCTCTGTCAAAGGTCTCAAATCCTTCTGGTTGTTCAATGTACACCTCCTCCTCAATCACTCCTTTGAGGAATGCTTTCCTCACATCCATTTGATGGATCTTCAATCCCATCTACGCTGCAAGTGCTAGAATTGATTTGATAGAAGAGTACCTTTCTACTGGAGCAAAGGTCTCCTCGTAATCAATGTGAAAATTCTACTGCAGTATCTTGGTTTATTTCTCCTACTTGTTTTAGATTAATATAAGTTATTTTCAAAAATTAGATTCAGAAAATACCAAAAGTAAACACAACTACAACCTACACATGCAAATCATTTACTGAATAATTTGCTCACGCAAGAAAGTGACACATGGGTTTTTGGATATAAGTCCCCGGAAAAACCTAAAGCGGGAAAATCGATGCAACAGATATAAGGATTTATTATTAAGTAGTTTTGAGTACAGTAAATCTGGGTTCCAGATCTGGAAAACCCGACAGAGAATAAAAGAAATCAAATTTGCAGCTAACCTGAAGTTCTAGTGCCAAATATCTGACTGATCCACACCCTCAAATGGGATTTACAGAACTCAGCCCGGATCTGGCCCTAGAAACCCTCAACGCAACCCCTAAAGCCCCAGCGTCAACCCTGCTAGCCTCAGAATGCCACTGTGCTGCCCAGAGAGGGACTTCGTAACCCCCGGAAGGGTGATGTAGGCCTTACGTTGGCTTAGAAGCACTCTGCGTAACTTCTGAAGCCTCGTGAAGCCTCTGCGCTATCCTGCGTAGCAGCTGGTCTGCTTCTCTGCGCTGTCCTTGTTGCTGGTCCTCTACCTCTTACTGCCTCTTGGCTCTGAATCAGATCATCCCCTTAGCGAATACTACCCCTCACTGCAAGAAATTCCTCTGGAAATTCTTAGTTAACCCGCCTTAGAATTCCATATCTATTCCTCAGTTCTACAACTGTGTGTCTCTTCCAACTGACCCTCAAGCCTTTCTCTTATACTTTTCATTGAACCCTTCAACGACCGAGATTAAATCATTCATCAACGACTGAGATTAAAAGATTGCTTGATCCATGTCACTTTAGACAATTTCAGCACGTGTTAATTAATTCACTTTAATTATTTTATTTTCCTAAGTTTAGACTTAGAAAATCCATTAAAATAATTAACTATTTGAATAACTTTGAACACCAACTGAAATTTCTCAAATCGCTTTCTGGGTTTTGGAGATCAAGTGTGTCCTAGCCTCTCCACAAAATTTCAGGGCTAGAGCACACCTGATGCTACGCCAACTATACAAAATCTTAGCACTCCCTCTTAGCACAGAGTGTGCTCTAGGAAAGTGTACTCTAGCAATGCATCCACACCATGCACTACAAGATCTTGAAGTTGGTTTCTGTGTTGCTGATGCTTGGCCTGCTGCTCGCCATCCACTGAACTGTTGCTCTCTATACTGCTTCCCATGCCACTGCCACATCTATACTGCAATTCTCTCTCAAATTGCTGCATCATGCTGCCCATAGCACTGCCACTGCTAACTGCTGCACTGCAACTCAATTGCTGATAAGTAAGCAACTGAAATAATTTGCCCAACCCTTTGACAGATAAGTCAAGTTGCCTTCCACCACTGAAGCTCCCTGGATGTTGCTTTACGCTGTCCTCTTGGAGACACTGTCATGCTACAACTCTGCACTGCATGAGCACAACTTCTCTACGCTGTTGAAGTCCCATCAACCTCTCTGCGTTGTTGCCTCCACGGTGCTGCTGCCTCTGCATTACGCTGCTCCCTCTTCAGCTCCCTCTTCCGCTTCAATGTGGCCTTCTGCAACCATCTCCCGAATCATCCCGCTACTGTCTTAAGGCTCCCGTAGCTCGTATGTGATCCAAGATTAGGGATGACTTAAGGATCCCGCCAGAATCTGCAAATGCTCGACAGATCCATGTCACCCCACCTCTTCTCTCGAGGTAGATGAGCACTCATGGCTACATCATCATCATAGCCATCATCTTTTGCTGCTGCAGCCTTGGAATCATAAGAGCCTTTATCCTTCTTCTTAGGACAACTGCTGGCGAAATGTCAATGATCACCACTGTTAAAGCATTTGACCTTGCAAAGGTCCTTTTTCTTCTTCCCTTGTTGTTTCTTTTCCCTTGATGCAAGGGCTACATCCTCCTCTTCTCCCTTGATTTTGGCCTTTTCGCTTCCTCCACTAATATTCTGCCGCTTGGTGACCCTCTTGATTTCCTCTTGAAGGAGGATAGCCCACATGTCAGCCCAAGATGGTAACGTTGCCCTTCCCAGAATGCTTTGGACAAACATTTCCCAATCTTCTGAAACTGCATTTAGAGCAGTCCTCACTAAGAGCCCCTCATCTGGAGTAGCACCAATGCCAACCAGCTGATGTCGGATGGCTTGAAGCCTGAAGAGGAAAGGATTTATCTCTTCATCCTTCATCATTTGGAACAATCGCATCTGGTTCTCTGAAAGCATCCTTCGTTGGACATAGCCTCCTTGGTACATCATGTCCAAGGCTACCCACATGTCATTTGCTGTAGTATTTCCAACAATACGAGGTATAACATGGTCCTTGACTCCGTCTATGATCAAACGCTTTGTCCGCGCTTGATGTTCTTCATACTTCTTGAGAGGATCTGCATCGATTGATACAACAAGAACCTTCTCTGCATGCTTTTTGAGACCATACTCATCCATAACTGAGAGGATTCTAGCCCTCCATATAACATAGTTGGACATGCCGTCCAATCTATCTTGATCCCTCAGTCCATATCGAGCCATCTTTGCTTAGATCTGACAGAAACAATACTTCTCCCTCTGGATTTGGGTTTCTTGGTGACTAGAAACCCTCTAGTAACTGCTTCCGCTGAAGACTGATTTCCCTCCTAGAAATCTTCCACCAAAACACAAACGGACAGTACTCTCCAATCCTCCTGATCGAATCTTAGATATGTTTGGCTAGATCTGTTGAGTAACTGTCTTCCTCCCGCCTTTGTTGCCATAACTAGGAATAATTCTGCACCTGCAGAATCTCTACCCCACCACTAGGAGAAGCGTGGGCACTCATGGTCACCTCATCCTCCTTGATACTCGCGGCTGCAACCTTCGGGTCATGCTTCTCATCTTTGTCCTTTTTCTTCAAAGGACACTGAGATGCATACTAGCCCATCTCGCCACATCTGAAGCACTTGACCTTTCAAGCATCATGCTTCATTTTCTGTCGCACCTGCTATCCCTTCGATGCAAGGGCTACTTCCTCGTCTTCCTCCATGGATTTCAATCCGCTTCCACTGTTGCCATCAAGTTTTCACTTGATGAGGTCTCTCCTGAGCTCTTCCTCTTGAAACGCTGCCCACGACTGCTCCCAACTAGGTAATGTTGCCTAACCCAATATGCTCAGGACAATCACCTGCCACTCCTCCGTGACACCATTAAGGGCCATCCGTACCATGGAGGTACCATGGCTGTAGCTATAGGTGTAGCACCTGTTGACCACTGGAGTGGCACCTGATGATAATGAGAAGGCTCCATGCCCAAGGATGAACCAGAAGACAGTTGTACCATCATTTATCATCAGTTCAACAGAGTTTTTAAACTCTACTTCTTCTTCTTATCATTTTCTTCTTCGATCCTCAAATTCCACAGCCCTACGGGGATATTGTATAAATGTCACTAGCATGATGAATAAAGCCATGCAACAAGCCTAGGATGTTGGGACTTGATCAGGAAGTAAGTACACTTTGGAGTGTTTTTTTTGCTTGGTTAATTATTCATTCTTTTTAGCGGCGAGTAATTTTCTAGGTTTTTTTACTCATTGCATTACCCCAAAGCCGAGGTGACGGCTTGAAGGTTGAGCCCCTAACGCATCTTAGTGTCTAAAGTCAATGTATATTACCATGTAGGTCATCTCTGAAATTTCGTGGAATTTGACTAGGTCTAAGTAGGAGTTTTTAATAATTAAAAATTTCCCGCAAAACAGGATTTTTTAATTAATTTTTGTGTAATGATGTAAATAAGTGGCCTTAGGAAATTTCTGGGGCATGTGACCACTCGAAATTCATCCTCAAAGACCCAGCATTATCCTATAACCCACTTTGAGGGACAAAAAGCGACTTATAGTTCCTCAAAAGCCGACTTTCCTAATGTTAGTGGCAAAAAATTCAAAAAAATTCAAAAAAATAAATAATTGGAAAAATTTAGAAATTTTCCAAAGTCAAAAAAAGTCAAATTTTGACATGGCGATTATGTGGAGGTGTAAAGGATGATGTGGCAGCCATGTGGGGCCCACCACATAAGGTAAAACAAGTCAAAATTAAAATTCCACGTCAACTAACACAAGATGGCCCACGAGTTGCAAAGTATGTACAAGCAAATGATGAAGTGAATTTGATTTAATTCAAATCAAATGTTATTAAACTCTAAGGTGAAAAGTTCAGAAAGAATTGAGGGGACCCACTTCACATCATACGTATAACCCAGCAAAAGGAATTATGAAATGAAATGAAATTTTAACGTCTATGGGACATGGCTTAAGTGATGTCCACGTTGGCCCACTCAGAAATTCACACAGCTGTCTAAGGCAAATCAACGCAAATTTGAAGGGTGAGTCAACGGTGGGTTATTTCAGTTGAGTATGAAGTATAGCTCCACTCCAAGGATAGCGTATCTCTTCCTCGAACTCCACGTGAATCCACAAACAACAAATTGCCAATCACTACAGCTATAGGCTGCCAGCTCAAGAGACAAATTCGCTACATTTTTATGCATAATTTTGACAGATTTATAGTGGAAACAACACTAACACTTGTGTCAGAGTTTGTCTCCCATTCATTGGCACCCATAATCTTATGTAACAACCAATCAAAAGAAGAATACGCAGCACTAGTTTGGCATGTTTTTTAGGTGGATTTAAAATCAGTTTAGAGGGGGGACAGCACTGCCACATGAGGCAAGCCTTGTCCCCCACCTTCTCCACTTCCAACCAATCATATCAATCACTTATTATACACAGCAAGAGGAAGATTCATACAACACCATTAACTGATTTCATTGGATAATAGAGGTTACACTTGGCACTTGATGGTTTGATTGGCTCAGTTTTGTGGGAGATTTGTCCCCCACCAAGCCACACTTGTCTTCTCTTATTCTATGTGTGCTAGAAGCCAAGATATTCGACCAGCTAGTTAAAGATATTCACAGGCCAGCAGAGATAATTCATTACAACAGTTTGAAGATTTGTGACTGCCACTTGGAGACTCAGCGTATCTCTGGGACTGAAAATTATGTGTCACTTATGTGATAGATTGATCATTGGGATTGGCTCCCATTTGCCTATTTAAATGAGCCTTAGGCTCTCATTGTAATCATGCTTTTGAAGCTTGTGCTGATTGTTACTAAGCCGAAATTGTTATTGAGCTGAATAAAGGAAAGTATTTGGGGTTACTAGCTTCTCTTGTGGTGCATTCTTTGGTTGATGAGGTATACTTGATTCATTTGATGTTGTTATTCATTTATTTCACATTGCAATCTAGTTGGTTTTTTTTGCATTTGCCTGAAGGCACTATTGTCTAGGGAGGGGAGATTTGCAGCTTTCTCAGATCTCCTTTGGACTTGGTATATTTTGTGCTCTTGTTGTAGATTGTTATTTTCGGTTGAATGACAAGCTCAACGTGACCTCTATATGCCAAGTTTCTTTTGCACGAACAATTGGTTTGCAAAGATTTGTGTGTTCAAAGGACAGGTTGCCAAGTCTATTGGAGTGTGAAGACTTCTTCGGTTGGAATAAGTCAGCTCCAAGGATATCAAAGATCCCACAAGTTGTTCAAGCCAACAATCTCATAAGACATCAAGAGATTTATTTAAAAGGCGATTTCATGAGCCCTTTGCTTCTTTTCCATCTCTAAAAAATCATATATTTTCTTCTCTCATGTGTGCACATATTGATTTTATCTAGCATTTGAGGCGAAGTGGATGGATTTAAATCCTAACTCTCACTCACTAAATCAACTCTTTCAAGCTGATCTTAGTGAGGGAATTTGTAATATAAAATGTATTTTATACTTGCATTGAGTTTCTAACTCTTCCCTTCTCATGCATGTGATTTCCTCTCACATATTTCAGCACTGTTTCTTTTGCATGCTAACTCTTTTGTTTATTTGCCTACATGTGTTCTTGTAAGCAATCTAAGTTTGAAGAAAGGGAGCTAAAGCATAGGCTAAGGAACACTTTTCCTTTTGGAACCTCAAGTCCAAGTTCCGCCTTATCACTTCACCTCTACTTCTAAAGCCTCATTCTTTTGAGGAATTGTAACCACCATTCACCTCAAGGCTTTAAGCCTTTACTTTGTAACATTTCACAAGTAAATATTTAAAATCTTGCACTTGCAACTTTGGGAAAGAGTAAGTTTAAAGCACATATTGTAAGCTCTTCCCAAGCCCTTCATTTCTATAAGAGGGCCTCACTTTCAATAATAAAGAGCTGGCTTTTATCGAGGGAGCTTGGGAAGTTTTTCCCATGGTATCTCACCTACTCATTTAGAGGGAGGAGATCTTCTTGAGTGGTTAACTTTATTTTGTTTAGTTTTTAATTTGCTCAACTAATTTACTTGCATTCATCATTTTGTTTGCTAATCTAATCTAGTTGCATGTGAATAACTCATATTTTCATTTCATTAATTTCTTAGATTGCATAGTCCTTTAATTTCCTAATTTTCAATCTCATTTGCCATCACTTACTTGTGTTTTGTGATCTATTTCTCATTTGGTTAAGTTTCACAATATACTATAAGTAAAGAAACATAGCACTTACAAACTCACTTTCATATCATTTAGGCATTTCACTTTGCATACTAAATTAGACTTGCATCTCTAAAAATTAACCTCCAACTTAAGTTGGTTGTATAGATATTAGGGACTCTCCCCCCCTATTGACTCCTCATTGTGAGACCCGGATTTCGGCCGAGGGTGAGGTCTGGGGACGGGAGTTAAATTGAAAATTGTTTTAGAATTTTATTAATAAAATAAACCAAGAGCACCTTCACATCACAACTTTACTCGCAATTTTGCTATCTCATGTACTTGTTACTTTGGTGGTTATTTAGCTCATGAATATTTAATGTCATTATCCTTTGTTACTTGAGCACTCTCTTACAAGTATTTTTTTCATTGATTGCGAGTGATGCTTATATTTTATCTTGGCCTAACACTTCTTTTGCGGGATCATTGTCATTGTATCTTGGATTTCATTTTTGAACAAGCACTTGTCATTTACTTTAAAGCGTTGGTCTATATTTTGAAAACATCATTGAATATTGCTCATATACTTATATGCTTGTTTACATCTTGGAATTGAGTCATCTTTGATAAGTAATTCCTTCTAATCAATTTTCCTAGAAACCTCACATCTTTAACATAATTTTTCTTTAGGGACCACCCCCCATAGCTAACCTAGGAAATAGCTTAAACGGACAGAGTCAGGATTACTGTGACAGCCCCTTATTTGAGTTCCTTGCCACCAACCACACCTTGTGGGGTTAAAGGTTTTTCTCACTAACTTGTAGGTAGGTGTAGGCGGCAAGCGATAACTGCACTTACTGCTGACAGTTGATCACAAACCTCTTGAAACCGCATAAGTTATGAAGCCACGCACTCCCCTTTCCACATCTAGAGCATATAGAGCTTCTGCTCCAATTACAACTTCTGCTGCTCGGAAGATCCCTCATATAGGTCATGCAGAGCTACCCACATATCTCTGGCAATATTCTTACCAACCAAATGTGAGACAATGTGGTCCTTGACACTATCAAGGAGAAACCTCTTCACCTTCGCCATATCAGCCTTGTACTTTTTGTTTTGGTCTGGATTTGTAGGTACAACTACCACGTTCTCCACGAATTCCTTCAGATCATATTCATCTAGAAGAAACATAGCTCGTTTCTTCCAGATCATATAGTTGGAGGAGCCCTCCAACTGATCTTGATCACGAAGTCCTTTAGATGCCATCTCAACTGAAAAAATGTCGAATCTGCTCCCTCTTCCTCCCTACTGCGCAATCCCTGGCAGACTTATGCACTCCTTGGTGGAGTTGTAAGTTCTGCAACTCCTTTCTTGCTCAGCAACTGAGAAATGATGATTTCCTCGACTAGGAAATGACTAAGGAAGAAATTCCCCAAATATATGCTGTAGATTCCTTGTGATGCTTTTCTGCCCAGCAACAACTTCAGAAAATTGTGTCCTTTTGTCTTCTGCGTGGAGGCTCTGCGCTGTTCCCTCTACCTTGGCAAGATCTCAAATCTGGAAGTCCTCTCTCTCTGTCGACTCACTCAAAGAGAGGCTACCACAAAAATCTCAACCCTCCTAGCTAGAACTATGCAATCCCTCTGTGGATTTGTTCTATTGTATTGTAGCAACAACGACCTTCACTTCAGAAATTAGATTTGTCCTTCCTGTTTCACATCAATGCTCTGATACCATGTGAAAATTCCAAGATCCAAACAGATCTAATGAATGCTACTGCAATGACTAAGTGTACTTGTCCTATTAAGTAAATTACATTACATAATTAAGTAAATTACTGAAGCAACCTACACTAAAATTGATTCAGAAACAAGGAAAATAGACAAGGAAATCATTCACATATATGACACCTTTATTTTGGACTAAGTCCCCGGAGAAACCCAATGTGGGAAAACCGGTGTAGCAAATCTGAAGGTTTTATTATGCAGTAGCAATGTCTGAATACATCTCTGAATACCCTCAAGGGTTATTCAGGTACAGAGAGAAATACTGGCAGAAGAATATGTGAGAAATATCTCACTCAATCATTGAGTTTTCGGCTGATCTGGATGAAGGAAAACCTGCCCTGGGGAGGCTATGTGCAGTCACAGCACTGCAACTTACAACCTTTGCATCACCCCCTTCCAGGCTCAGCATTCAGCCCCAGGCAAGTCTTTTTGGCTCTGTGGATGTTGAGGAACAGCCTCTCAGTGCCACTTTCCAAATCCTGGCCTCTGAAACTACTCCACTAACAAATTTTCGAAAACCCTTCCTCTACCTCTACGCTGCCTCTGCGTGAGCTTACGTAGTCACTGTGTCAGCCCTCTTCCTTTAGCGTTGGCTTTGGCTAGATTTCTTCTGCCTCTCTTTCATTGATGCTTCACCAATTGAGAAAATCTCTTCCTCTCTGGATGCTATCTCTGCCCCTCACTGCTCAGATCTCTAGCTCGAATTTCTCGGAAAACCACGCCCCAAAAATTTTGATCTTAGATCAATTCACTGTCTCGGTATCTTTCCAAATGACCCTTAAGCCTTTCTTTTATAGTCTTCTCATTGAAAAATCAACGACCCAAATTAGATGTCTAATCGATGGCTAAGATTAAAACATGACTTGATCTTCGTTCTTTGGAAGATTCACACTTTGTTTTATTAATACCCTTTAATTATTTAACTTCCCTAAGTTTAGACTTAGGGTCCCCATTAAAATAATTAATTATTTTAATAAAACATGAACCGAGTGGAATTTCCACAAACGGTTTCTGGGTTCTTTGGAATACAAATGTCTAAGTCTCCACACCAAATTTGAGACTTAGAGCACTTTCTGATGCTACAAAAATCAACAATCCCTCTTAGCGAGGAAAGTGCTCTAGCAATAATGCCTATTGCATACTGCTTTGTCCCTAAAGCATCCTCCGAGCTGCTGAAGTCCATCAGTCTCTGCGCTGCTGCTGCCACTGTATTGTTGCCCATGATACTGCCACTATCACTACTGCATTTGTACTGCAACTCCCTCTCAAGTGTTGCATCTGCTATGCTGCTAGCATTTCCACTGCTAACAATGCATCTGCACTACAACTCGGTTGTTGAGAGAACAAGTTGAAAACTCACCCAAAGCTGAACAAGTGTTCAGTGGATGCACCTCGGTGCTGAAGAATGTGACTTTTGATAGCTACTGCGTTGTCCCTCTGATGCTCTGCGTTGCTGCTGCTCTGCACTGTGTAAGCATTGCTCTGCACTGTGCTGCTACCACTGTGGATTGCACTGTTGCTGCCTCTTCTCTACGTTGCTCCATAAATGAACGCTGCTATCCACTGCACTATCGTCTCCATCATTACTTGGCTCCACTGAGTACTCCTCCATCCCGCTACTACTGATCATGGGCTCCTGTAGCTAGGTATGATCCATGAGGTGGGCTCCTCAAGGATCCTGCCCAACTAAAGTTCAAAGAAGTACAACTCAATATCACCCCACTTCCCACTAGGAGAAGCGTGGGCACTCATGGTCACCTCATCCTCTTTGATACTCACGGTTGCAACCTTCGGGTCATGCTTCTCATCTTTGTCCTTTTTCTTCAAAGGACACTGAGATGCATACTGGCCCATCTCGCCACATCTAAATCACTTGACCTTTTAAGCATCGTGCTTCGGTTTCTGTTGCGCCTGTTGTCCTTTCGATGCAAGGGCTACGTTCTCCTCTTCCTCCACGGATTTCGATCTGCTTCCACTGTTGCCATCAAGTTTGCACTCGATGAGGTCTCGCCTGAGCTCTTCCTCTTGAAATGCTACCCACAACTGCTCCCAACTAGGTAATGTTGCCCAGCCCAATATGCTCTGGACAAACACCTGTCACTCCTTCGTGACACCGTTGAAGGGCCATCCGTACCATGGCTGCAGTTGTAGGTGTAGCACCTACAGTCGACAGCTGATCACGAACCTCCTGAAACCGCATAAGTTATGAAGCCACGCGCTCCCCTTTCCACATCTGGATCATACAGAGCTTTTGCTCCAAGTACAACTTTCGCTGCTCAGAAAGTCCCTCATATATGTCATGCAGAGCTACCCACATATCTCTGGCAGTATTCTTACCAACCAAATGTGAGACAATGTGGTCCTTGACACTATCAAGGAGAAACCTCTTCGCCTTCGCCATATCAGCCTTGTACTTTTTGTTTTGGTCTGGATCTGTAGGTACAACTACCACGTTCTCCATGAATGCCTTCAGATCATATTCATCTAGAAGAAACATAGCCTGTTCCTTCCAGATCATATAGTTGGAGGAGCCCTCCAACCGATCTTGATCACGAAGTCCGTCAAATGCCAAACTCACCTAAAATATACTGCCCAAATGTAAAACAATTGAAGGTTCAACTCCCCAAACAATAAAAGCACTAATGTAAGGTGAAGTCTGCTTGCCACAAGTGCCAAACACAAGAAAATGACCCTAGTTTGCCAAAAATTACTTCCCATAATTCAATAGACTACGATGTGAAAAAAAATCTTTCAGTTGTTTTTATAAGTTAAAATTTATGTTTACAGGATAGATAGGATTTATATTTCCTTTTCTTTCCTCATGGAAGGCTACATTTTAGGACATCCCACACATACCCAAGTCCATCCTGTACTTGTTTGGGCATACCCAGTACTGGGACATACCTGCTTCATGGGTAACGACTCTAATGATATGGGTACACCCATGCAATGTAAAGTTTCAGCAATTGCATTCTATGATCTTTAGATGTGGTCGACAAGGAAAAATGGAGTGCCTAAACAGTTTTGCAGAATTCTTCATTTTTGGACTTATTAGGTGTATGTCAAGTGGTAGGGATCCAATCCCTTTCTGGTATGTTGTTGTGAAAATAATGGCTTTCTGCCAACATGTTGAAACTCTTGCACTGATTACTCCAAGTTTGAATCCACACAATTCTTAAATGAGTCTGATTTCTGTATTTTTAAATACTTATTCATTATTTAATCTACAAATCATTTGAACAAGGCATGGGGCTACTGAGCTGTTTGCTAAAGCTAGTTATGAAGTAGATTTACTTATCATGTGAGGAAGTCTTTTCTTTGTGTTGGTTGACATCTGATTTGGTTTTAATTGCCTGTCTCTTAGTGATTGAAGTGAAAGTTATATAGGTTATCTATTGAACTATAGGCAGGTCTGGCTTTAATTTTCATTCAACTTGGTTTTATAAAAGTTATTTTTATAACTGATAAATGACAGTATAATATAATTTATTTTCCAAATTTTGCTGACCATATTGGTAGAATTACAGGTTTCAAAGAGACTGAGTACACCGGCTGAAATAATCTGGAAGTCCTTCAGCCTTGCGTTTTTTGCTGTGAGTTTTTTCTCTGGTTGATTATCCTGCCAGAGTTAAAAATCTGAAATTTTAAATTTTAATCTTCTCTCTATCATTTCCAGTTTTAATCATTTATCTTATAGCTTGGTTTTCCTGCAATGCTTCAAAATTTGCATGCTAATGCTTGAATTGGTACTAGGTATTATGTTATTATGGTATATTCTTTGAGACAATGTCATGCAGTGAACACCCTTTGATGTGATAATATATCCTTAACAGTCTTCAAAGCTGATCGAGTTTCAAGTAGAAACTTTATATTCTTTGTTTAACAAACCAATTCCATATTCAATATGCAGGAATGGGGAGATCGTTCAATGTTAGCTACCATTGCCCTAGGTGCTGCACAAGTAAGTTTACTAATATTGTCTTACGATTTACAAGAGCACTTATCGAATGTTTGTCCAGTTATGATGTGTTATGTGGGTGGCAGTCTCCATGGGGTGTTGCGAGTGGGGCCATTGGTGGACATGTTGCTGCAACATCAATTGCTGTTGTTGGTGGAGGACTTCTTGCTCAGTATATTTCAGAAAAACTGGTAAATAACCCTCCTCTCTCACATATTTCTTACAACTTGTACATCCTGCAGATGTGCATTAACTTCTCTTGGAAAATCAAATCTCAGGTTGGATATATTGGGGGTGCATTGTTCATTGTATTCGCTGTAGCAACACTACTGGGAGCCTTTTGAACATTTTATGGAGTCATTTCTCCACCATTTTGTCTGAGTCAAACTGTCTTGAAGCCTGATCAATCTTGGTGTCTTTAATGAGCCCTTTGGAAAAGCATAATGGTTGAACAGCTGAGCACAACAAACATATTTGATCCCCTATTTTGTATTATTTTAATTGATTTTCTCTAGAAAGGGGAATGATACTTGGTACAGGACTATAAAAATGCATGTTCATTTATATAAATTCTAAATCATTTTCTTGTTGTCCCTGCATTGGCATATGACTTTGAAGCCATGTAACTTCATTGTACTTGCCTTTTAAGGTTTCTTGTTTTTAAGCAGAGTTAATTGTTGAAGTCACCAATTTTGCAGAACAATTTTTACGGGCATGTAACATGTTCCATCGTATGCAATAAAGTTCCATCTTCGACGAACATGGTGGAACTTGGTAGATAGTCTTAGTGATAGAAAAAATGTTTCAAGAGAATAATATGTCACAATAGTATTGACGGGAATATTGGTACAGTGGGTACTACTCAATCTCACATATCAGATTGGGACACCACTGTTAGAGAACAAGAAAAATGAATTTTAATCTATCAAGCAAGCAAAAAAATATTAAACTAAATTAGGGTTTTGGAGAGAAGGGAAAATAACCTATATGTGCTTCTTGAAGAATCTTCCAAGCTTGTTTGTCGAGTTGGTAGAGTAGTTATAGCTTACTCAAAGCAAATTCAAAATTCTTTTCCCGCTACAATGGAAAAACTATTGATCTAGTTCAGTAAACAACATAGAAACCTTCTAATCTACCATGTAATTCAACCAAAAAAAATACATGAAACTAACACCAAATTAACGCAAAAAAATTGGGAGAGTGGGGGTGAGGGTAAAGAAAACGGAATTTATAAGAGACCATACCTTGCTATGGTTAGTTAGCTCTAAATCCCTTTTCTTTGGGGTTTGTTCCTCTCAAGCTTCTCTCTAGTCCATTTCCCTTTCCAAAGCTTAAAATACTCTCTTCAGGGTTCAACCAGCAATGGTCCACATTCTAGAACAATTTTGGAATATCTAATATTTGGAAGTGTTATCCACTGTTTTTTATGACAGCTTGGATGGATGAAGAGGACCACACACATGTTTTGAATCTGAACCAAACAGGTAGACCTGTGTTATTTGGAAGAGCGGGAGTTCTAAAAGTAAAGGTCCAGAAACTGAAACATCATCCTTCTCACCTGTTTTTGATCAGCATCCAAGAATAGTGGCAAAATTAATGTCGTTGAGGAAGATGGTGATTGTTAGTTTGAAATGGTGTATGATAATTCAGAGACCGATGCGACTGATGATGGTAGTCTTTTTTTGCTCCTACCGAGTTATATATGAAAAAACAAAAAAAAAGAACAACTTCAGAATTTTTCAACCCTTTCTGAGAGAAACCTTACTGACACTCAGAGCTTTGGTCATGTTAATATCAAGATTGGTGGAAAGCCGCTTAAGGGGAAGAATATGGATCAAAGTTGGGCAGTTTCATGCTCAAATGTTATGGAAGATTATTAATATATATATTTAAAAAAGAAAAGAAAAGAAAGAGAATGGAATGATTTCTGTTGATGGCATTTGACATTATTTCTACCCCAATGAAGCAAGTGATCGACAATGATTGCTACAGAAAAGGGGAAAGTGGAGCAATTTTGGTATGAAACTGTATAGGAGCCACTGCAAATTCAGAGGATGATGGCAAGTAAATTGCATGTCCATCCTCTAAGAAATGATGGAATGTGGACTGCCTTTTTGCTGGTTCATGGTGAGACATCTGTATCATTAAAAGGTCTTCATTGGTACTATATTAAAGCCATTGGTCGAGAGACCACCACATTTTGAAGTTGTAGTGGAGCACACCACTATAATCAATGCTATAAATTAAGCACCTTGAAAATGATTAAAAGTCATGAATACCATACACTTCGAGTGGAAAACCTTTGTTTGCAATTATGCCAATGTATAAGCAAAGATATGATGATCTTAAGACAGTTTCCTTGGTATATATATAGGAGACGAAGGGTAAAATTATAATGAAAGGGTACAATGAAATGTTTTAGCCAACCAACTAATATAACAACAAATTAGGGCCTTAACATTGCGGCCCCTAGGGATTTAACATGGACTTGTTTTAAAAAAGTTTTCCCATCAAATTTTGCAATTCAGGGCGTTTCTTCACAAACTACTCATTTTTCTGTGTAGCTTCTTATAGAAGCATATTCTTCCACTTAATTAGGTACTCCATAATAGTTCTATTATGAAGAGATAAAGAATACTACTCTCTGACTTTTTCTAGTTCAAGAATCAACTTCCCCTTTTCATCTAATTTTGGAAGTTCTATTTTCACGGGAATAGTTTGTCCCAAAATCTTTTTAGACAAGATACATGAAAAACCTTATGAATGCGAGAAGGAAAATCTAACTCATGCACCATTTCTCCATTCCTGTGAATAATCTTGTAGGGTCCACAAAATTGTGGAGCTGATATTTTATTCTTATTTTTCTTGAGTGTAGATTGCTTTTAAGGTTGTAGTCTAAAACAATAATCGGTCACCCTCCTCAAATTGTATTTCATTATATCTACGATATATCCGATGTGGAGGTGGGTCAACATTTTATTGGCAAATAGGGGGGTTTCAAGTTCATGGACGATGTTGATCTGCTAGAGGAAGCCACTTCATCCATTGAAATTGCTTATTTGATTAATAACATTGTAGATATCTCTCTAAAAATTTGTTAATTATTTTTGTTTGACCATTTGTTTGTGGATGATGTGCTTAACTCATAGCAAGTGTTTTTCCACTCATCTTTCATAATTATTTCCAAAAATTTCATGTGATCTTGGATCTCTATTACTTACTATTAATTTAGGAAAACTATGAATTCTATGGATTTCCTTCTTGAACACTTCAGTCATTTGGCTTGTCATATATGTGCTTTGACTTCCACAAAAATGTGTATATTTTTTGAGTCTATAAATGATCTCAAAACTGACATCCTTACCTTCATATTTTGGTAACCCTGTAATGAATTCCACTGATATCTCCTCTCATTTATTTTACATTCACTTACAAATTTTTGAATAACTTTCTTCATTCCTTACCCCCCAAAAATAATTTATGATCCTTCGATATGTTTTAAGGAACCCTGCATGTCCTACCATTGAAGTGTCATGGGACTCCCTTAATATTTGTTACTTTAACGTTGATTGAGGGAATACAAATATTCTACCCTTGAACCAAAGTATATCTCCCTTCCATTCCCAATGTTCCATAGAGTTCATCAGTTCCTTTAAAGTTTATACATTGAATTTTTTTTTTTTAGAATTGTTGTCATGTTTCCCTTCATGACAAGCTTCCTGTAGCCACACTAGAATAGAAGATGTAATAGAATATCAAGTTGAGGTTTCTTCTATTCTAGAACAAGCTCTCCTATATTGTCCTTCTCCTTTTTATAGGTTACCTCAAAATAACACACGTGCTTTTTTACTACCCATTTTCGTTAGATTTTTTATGACAATATTTGCATCAAAAAGTACTTTAGGCTATCATGGTCTATCTTGACTTTAAAGTTCCTCCTAATGAGATACTATTTCCATTTTTTTTTTTTTGTGTATAATTTCTTCCATTCTTTTTTTCCATATGTAGATTTTACCAAATAAATTTACATCAATTTTTTTTTTTTTTTTTTTTAAATCCAATGGTCTCCCTTCTTATGACAATATTGCTCCAATTGCTTGTTCTAATGCATCACACTCTACTATGAATTTTTTACCAAAATTAGGTGTTCCCAATATTGGTGCAGAAGACACAACATCCTTGAAGAGAGAGAATTCCAAGGTAGCCTCATCATTCCCCCCAAACTTGCTTCAAGAGAGATGTGAGTGGGTCTACAATGCATGCATAATTCTTAACAAATTTATGATAATATTATGTAAGTTCCAAAAATCCTCCAAGAATATTGATGTTCTTAGGAATAGGCTGCTTTGTAATATTTTAGATCTTTCTAGGGTCCACCTTAACTCCTTTCTTTGGAACAATGATCCAAATACTATATTTCTTATTTTCCAAAAGCACATTTGGATCTTTTTACTTACAATTGATTTTTATCAAGAATCTATAGAACTTTATCCACGTGTTTAATGTGCTCTTCCCATGATTTGTGATAGATAAGTATGTCATCAAAGAAAACCAACACAAATTTTCTAAGATGGGGTTGAAAAATATCATTCTCAAGGCTTTGAAAAGTAGGAGCATTAGTCAACCCAAATGGCATGACCAGGAACTCATAGTGCTCTTTATGTGTTCTAAAAGTTGTTTTGAGACTGTTATTTTTTTCTTAATATGATTTGGTGGTATTCTAATTTAAGATTACACTTTGTAAAATAAGCCACTCCATGATAATCATTTAATAGTTCATCAATATTTGGGATAGGGAATTTATCCTTTATGGTGATTTTTTTTAAATCTATATAATCAAGACATCCTCCAATATTTATCTTTTTTACTCACCTTCACTTTTGGAGCTGAAAATGAACTCTTACTGGGTAAAATAATACATAAATCTGACATGCATTAGAGAACTTTTGAGGTCTAAAATGGGTCTCCTAAGAAAAATGTACAACCAAAATAAATTTTATAAGAACCAATAGGATTCAAGATGATGATGTCAACCATAAGGGGTGATTCACCATTTTTTGAGTAAAAAAGTAAAAAGATTAAAAAATAGTAAAATAATAAAACTATTTTTTCAACTTATATTTTCAACTTATCTCCCTATGTTTTTACTCAAAATTCGAGTGAAAATACTCGTTGTATGCAAAATTTAATTCTTCATCCAATAAGTACCCATGTTGGATACTTTTGATAGACCCTGCTACATGGAAAATGAGAAATACATGAAAAAACGTGATTGAAATTACATTTTTCATGTAATTCTCATTTTTCGTGCAACATGGTCTATCAGAAGTATGCAACATGGGTATTCCTTAGATGATGAATCAAATTATACATCCAACGAGTGTTGTCACTCGAAATTTGAGCAAACTCATAGGGAGATATGTTGAAAATACGAGATGAAAAAGTGTTTTTTTTCTTTTCTCCCTCGAAAACTTGATGATGCAATGTAATCTTATTTTATTATTTCCACTATTATTTTATAATTTCCTTAGGAGGTCCATTTTAGACCTTAAAATTTCTCTAATGTCTTGTACCATTTTCTCAATATCCCCCTTTTGATGATGAGGATATCTATAAGGCCTTTTATTAGGAGTACTTAAAAGTATTAGTTCAATTTGATGTTCATGATCTCTTGGAGGTAGATTTTCCAAGGTGCATTTTAATTCCTCTATAATATTTTCATCTTCTTGCTTAACTTCCATATAATGAAGTTTAACCACAACTCCCTTGTTGCCCTTTTTAGGAGCATTTCCATTCTATAAGAGCATATGATTTGAGAAGGTCTGTATTTTAACCCTTTTGAGTTCATATTAAATACCTTCCAATATTAAATACTTTCCAATTCAAATTTCATGATTAATCCATTATAATTTGTAGAGATCATATCTAATGTTCTAAGGCATTAAATGTTGATTTATGGTAGCATCGGATGTGCTCTAGCCTTGTAACTTTGTATATAGGCTAGAACACATGTATTCCATAAAACCCAGAAATGGTTTTGGAAAATTCCACTTAGAGATGGTTTAATGAAACTTAGGGAAACTGATTAAGTAAAGGGTTTTATGTCCAAGTAGTTCACCTTTGGTGACAACAAATATATTTTTCTTTGGGTTCAAGGAACACTTAGGAAAGAAATATTCATAGTTCATTGAAAGTTAACCAACATTTATTACTGCAAATGGAATATTTCTATAAGAAATCATTCCCCATTTTGTTTTGAAAGTAGTGTTCAAATTTTCTTGTCCACTTAAAAACACTTCATTGTAGCCAAAAAAAAAAAAAAAAAAAACCCATCCAAGATAGATAACATTTATAATCCATAAATCTACATTTATAATTTAAAAACTAACTACAATTATTACTCGCTTGGAGGAATATGGTAGTTATCTTTCTCAAGTGCTCTATTCAAATTTCAAGAGTTGATGCATAGTTGAATCTCTCTAATTTTTATTTCTAACTAAATCCAAGTTGGGCATTCAAAAGGACTTGTGTACTTGTAAAATAGTCTTGGCATAATAATTTATTCAATTCTTTCTATATCAATGGCTTTAGAGTTGGATGAATTTTCCTCAGCTTTTGTTGAAGAGGTTTGACATCATTTTTCATAGGAATACCATTTTAGATGATCTTTCTATCATGGGTGTTGAAGTATTGCATAAAACTAGTTGAAATCATATTTATATTATCTGAATACTCTGATATAAGCCAACTTCTAAGCTTTTATGCAATGTGCACTCAAATTCAAAGAATTTTGATCTGTATTAATGCTAAGATTTATGATTTCACACCTAATGGTAGAAATATTTGTTTTAGCATTTCTAAAGTTCTTAAATCTATCTTACAAATCAAACGATTTCTCCACATAATAGATATTTTTAGGGATCTTATTAGTTTTCAATTTTGCCATCATTCTTAGTAGTTATGTATGGATTTTTAATGTTTATTTTCTTCTATTATAAAGTCTTATAAATAGGCCTCATTAATCAAAAATTAAATTATTTGATGATCATCATAAAAACTCTTCAGTTGATAATATTATTTGATATAAAGGACCTAAAATTAGTTCAAAAAAAAATCAATGACTAGTAGTAGTAGTTCAACAAAGAATCAAGGATTGAGTAATAGTACTTTCTAAGGAATTAATGACTATATTCTCAACTTGAGGAGCACGGTCAATATTAACATATTTGAATTTATTGATCAAGTTCCATACCTTAATTTGATAATTATTCAAGTGAAATGAGTGACATATATGGTGTTTCTTACCTACTTCAACATAATTTCAAATTCACCAATTTTTTTTATACTATTTACATTCAAATCATTGGATTTTAAAACCTTTTAATAAAACATTATGTTTAGTGATTCCATTGGTGCATTCAAATTCAAATCTATATAAAATGAAAATCATGTTTCCATTAGGATCGACTAATAAGCATTCAATCTCAATACTTCCCTGTCATTTGGAACAATCAAGGGATATTACCCAAAATTTAGTTTCTATGACTAAGTTAGAAGTGATAACATTATATAGAATAGTTATATTACAATGAAAATCATCAACCTAAGCATTGTGAAGGAGCTCAAATTGTTTATCAAATTGAAGAAGTGAACTATTGGTTCTGAAGTTTCCAAAAAATAAAAAATCTAGAACTAAATGTGAAAAATCAATAGTTTCATTTCATGATTTGACATTTATGACAACATTCTTCATATATTTCTCTCACGCAATTTGGATCTTGTTTGGTTGGCCCTTCGATATTAATCTGAGGAAAATTACCCCTATAACTTTTGTGACCAACCCATAGTCAATAATAAACCATAAGCTCTAGAGTGTTTAAAACATTGATATCAACTATCTAGTGTATTGTAGGGTTCAAAGCTATTCAAATAAGAGCACCCTTTAATACACAAATGATCTTAAATTCTTATCTATCAAGATAAAGTTTATGAGTTGTACACTTAGTAGGGGTAGAATTCATTTTTTAACAAACATAATATGAAATTACATTCAATGATGTTACGAAACCCACTAAACATTTATGTACTGTATTATTAACAATTTCAAAGGTAAAAAGAAAAGGAAAAGTTTCTATTTTTAATTATTTTTAATTTTTTTAAGCAATAATAGATATGTTGATAGTTTATTTCTATTTTTCTCAGGTTTACTTGTGTGCTATTGTATCTTTGTAAAACATTCATTAAAACTTTTCTTTGCTAGGTAATATTACACCAGGCACAAAAAAAATGCTAGTTTTGACCTTTTTCATATCATTAACTATAATGTACTCCATAATGGCAAAAAATGCATTGTTGATTATATATTTTGAAGGAGGCATAGAAAGTGATTCCTTTATTGGTTGTTATTGAGGGGTTTGCAGTAGCATGGGAAACATTTTCTTTACTTCTTAGATATTAATTCCTTTAGAAAGTTTTATAAGTGTGCATTTCTTCCTCTACCTCTTTTTCTTTATTCTCATTAATATTATACATCACATCCTACAAGACCACAGTTCCCTCCTATAAAAAAATATATATATCCTCTTCTACCTCATTCACATATTATTATATTATTTAGGAGCAAGAAATTTAAGCAATATACCTTCATTGAGAAATTGGTTGTCCATGTTTATCCATAATGGGGAGTTCTTTCCAAAATAATTTGCTCCATATGATTTATAGTAATTATCCATAACCATCTCAATTTTTAAATTAAGATTTGTAGTGGAAGGTTTGATAGAAGAGGGAGTTATAACTTTCTTAAAAAACAACTTAAATGATTTTTTTTTTATGTTCAGCTCCATTCTTCAATATTCTTTTTCAAATCCATTATCTCATTTAAGATTCTTTAACAACACATTGCAGAATATATATATATATATAATCTTTTCCAAGGGCTTTTGGTTATTATTTTAGTTAAAATAAGAATTTTCTTGGCAATGGTGTCCTTTTCATATTCTATCTTAGGATTTATGATGGGCATTTGTAATTAATAATTTGAGGGCCCGTCTATAGTGCCATGTTTTCCTAGAACATATATTTTTGTCCTTTCTAATGTGCATTTTTTATATTTTACATAAATTATGATGCCGAGCAAATTGATCAATTATTATGGTCATGATTATGTTTTTGTTAGTTATGGTACAAGTAGTGCATTGGATATGGCAAGGTACTATGAAAGGCCTTTCCCCAATATCCTCGCAAGTAAATAGGGATCTTATGTCTTCTGTGTGTCATCGATGGGATGATGATGAACTGTGTGTCATATGGGGTCTGTGTGTTCGTGTCTCAGAGCAATCAGGGCTCATGTCATTCCATGTGTTTTATTTTCTTAGCCATCCTTCATATTTTATCATATATTTATAATTTTTTGTTATAAATTTCCATATTTGCATTTATTTACTTTCCCATACAAAGATAAATTCCATGATATCATTAATTTTTGGAGAACAAATCTAAGTATTATGATTTTTGTTAAGTAGTGAAGTACTTTTCATGTGCATAAAAAAATTTCATCTCCAATTATAGATTCATTAAATAAGTAGGCATGTTTCTCATAGCAACGTAGATATTCCTCTAGCTTTGTAGCTATTCCTGCAAAACAATGTAGAACTCTTCTTTCTTACCATATTTCTCAACAAAAATGGATTTTTTTTCTACACCATTAATGGCATCAAGAAATGAGGATCAACCAAAAGGAAATTAGGATTTAAGTAGTCTCCCTTTAAATTGATGTGAGTCTTCCTTTAGTCTTCCTTGCATATCCAATTCTACTTTCTACAATTTGGTTCGATTGATAGAGCTTTCTTTTAATGTGATTTATTCAAGTTGAATTAGCTATAATTGATAAATTATAATTTGTTTCAAGCATTGTTTAGGTTCACTTGAAATTGAGTTAGATATATTTGCAGTAACAACCATGAATTATTAATGATATTTCCATTTATATTAACCATCAAAGTAAGACCTACGATATGATTTTCCCCTTCATTAGCTAGGATCATTAACATAGTTAGTTGCAGAATAAGGAAAAGAGAGTGTGGCTTGCACATATAATGCACAACACCTCTGGAGTTTTTATGACACTATGATGATTATTAAAGTTGGAAACTACAAAAGGGAAACATTCTTGCTACAATTCTAAACCCATCAATTTCCATCAAGCTTATAATATGTTTTTCCACATTTCTAACAAGTTTGTAAAAAATATAAAGTAAGGTGGTTTTCATATCATGTTTTATGAACATAACAATGGGAAATGATAGAGAATTAGCATAAAGGTTGACATAAACTTCATGAGTAGATATAGGTCTAGTTGGAATTTGTTTATGATAGTAATGAATTATTGATTGAAAATTTTAATGCATTCCTTGGCCTTTGTTATCACTCAAAAATTCTCAAAACATCATTGTGTTTACACTATTTTTGGTCATGTTTTCAAGTAGGTCTAAAGGTTATTTTAAGTCTTGGTAAAGGGTAGGTCATAGTTTTATAAGTTTTAAAGGTCATCTTTCAAGTTCAAATAAGTCCTTTAGGTTCATTCCATGATAAAAAAAGTCATATTTTTCATTTAGGGGTCATTCCATGAAGTTTAGAGTTGAATTTTTCATTTAGCTAGGAATCCACCGTTTCGTAGCGCCGCCAGTTCAACAATCAGGAAATGCGCTACGAAAGCACTGCTACTTTCGTAGTGCAAAATGCAAATTTTACACTAAGTGCGCTACGAAAGCGCGGTTTCTTAATTGTCATGTCAAATGAGCCAAAAAACTATCAGATTCGTTTGGGAATGATAGGATAGGAGTGTGGTGAGTCAGTTAGTCATCAAATCCATTGTACCCACTTGTCCTACACTCATCATAATCATGATAGGAATTCAAGAAAGCATCATTTGGTTATGAAGGAATATCTTAAATTCAAATTATTTGCCTAATTGAGCCATCCTCGGTTCATTTATCTCCAAAGCAACTACATGAGCTCTGAAGCAGTGAAAATTAGTCATTGGTTGATATATACATAGACAACTTTCACTATAATCAAGCGAGGTTGTTATGTTAAATCAAGCAAGGCTGTAATCAAGAGAGGTTGTTTGCAAGCGAGGTTGTTTTGCAGATTTCGAGAGAAACTAACAGGGTGTTTTCTGAAAGAAACATGGCTGAGGAGAAAAAGATCCTTAGAGGGGGCATTGTCTGAGATATGAACCTGAGTTTGCATTACACTTCAATGGGACAAGTTTGAAAGCCTGGAGGAAAAGTTAATCTTAGCAAACTATGAGATTGCTAGGTGGAAGATTTGGAGATACAGTTGAAAAGGTCCCCAGATAAATTGAAAAAAAGCAATAAAATAGAGTGACAAATTCATAGATAAACTCAGATGAAGAATGAAGGTCAAATTTGATGAAAGATATGTTTTTAAGGTTATATTGTTGATAGTTTTGAGAAAATATTAATGTTTTGGAGTTTGGGCATCTCTTTATTACAAATTTTGAAGAAATTTTCAACAAAACTGCCTACACAGCTAGTGCAAATTTGATCAAATGCGCTACGAAACTGCTGAAGCAGCGTTTTCACTATGAAGCAAAAAACTTTGTTTTCCGGTTTGAGTAGTCAACTTCCAAGGAGGTTTCTGAGCAATGGAAAACGAATTTAGGAAAACTGAAAGAGGTTTTTCTTCCTAACATACCTAACTACAAAGTCTCTCTCATTTTCTTCACAAGTGTTATTAGTTGGGAGATACAAGGCTTTCTTTGAAGCCCTATTTTCAGAAAATATAGTTTTCCTATTTTACACATGTTCTTCAAAGACAGTTTCTGGACAGCAGGAGAGGTATTTCAAAAAACCAAGAGAGGTTTTTATTCAAGAAAGAATGGACTACAAAAACCTCCTTCAGTTTCTCAAAATACATCATGGATGAGGAGATATAGGCTTTGTTCCAAGACCTAATTTTTAGGAAAGAAACAGGAATAATTTGCAAATGTAGCAGTCTTTCCATCCTTTTTTCACAGCAAATTTTGAGGGAATTTTGGTGAATTTTGTCCTGGAATTACTTGTGGGAGTCTGTTAATGGAAAATTAAGGCTTCCTTGAATAAAAAAAGATCAAAAGCTTATTGGAATAGGAGCTAAACACTGCACTATGAAAAGCGCTATGAAACTATGTTGCTTTCGTAGCGCAGGTTTATTCTTACCTTTTTGCATAGTTCGAAGTCTAGATTCTGCACAGCTGGAGGATTGAAGACATATGGTGTAATATTTGGCAACAAGAGACATGTAGACATGATCTATTAATGGTCAAAGTTCTCAAAACAGATAAAGGAATCAAAGGGCTTAAAAAACAGGAAAACATGTTTCCTAGATTCTAGGAGAACATTATCATCAACAGCATGGTTACATCAAGTTAAAGATCAGCATCCAAATTCGACTTCATGGGATTGCAGGTGGCAAAAGATGTAATAAAGATTAGATAAGGTTGTTAGGAGAGTAATTAAAGAGTTTTATTCCTATTAGAAATAGGACTTTTCATTAGGTTTATAGCTGTCAATTTGTAATAAATATCATGTTTCATGATTATGAAAGGTGTCAAACACTATGAATTCGATGTATCTAGTGGAGGATAGAGAATCCTATTTTGTAAATGGTCTATAAAGAGCATGAGGTCAAATTAGCCAGGGGTTGGAGACCCTTTGGCAAAATTTGCTGCTTTATGTAATTGACTATGATCTATAATGCAGAGAGGTTTTCTTCTTGACGGACCTGAGATTCTCATGGGGTTTTAATTCTTTATTGATCTACCTATTATGTTTAACTAATTGTAGTAGATCTCATTACTATTACTCAGAATTCATAACCCTATGCTCTGACTTCCTTTAGTAATGAGGTGACTATGTTTTTTTGTGTTTTATGAGTGAATTGCCTTTGAACCACTAGCAGTATATTTCATTACTATTACTCATAATTCATAACTCTATGCTCTGACTTCCTTTAATAATGAAATGATTGTGTTGACCTATGTTCTTGGGTGAATTGTCTTTGTTTAAGACCACTATTTGCCTCAGTTTCCATGTCAAGAAACCTTGCCACTGAACCTACTGATTTGTTGACTCCATAAGCCCAATGGTAGTATTAGCCTTCATCTTTTCAACCTGCAAATATACAAAATCAATATTTAATTCATAGAGTTAGCCATCTATCTATACCTTTATTCCATATCATTAACCCTTGAGAGAGCCCTCTCAGGCTGAGGAGGCTAAGCCTTAGCCAAAAGATTGGTTTGAAATACTTACACTGAAGTTGTCTGATCAACAGCCTATCAGGTACGATTTTGGTGATAACATTTTGATGTGTCTGTCGGGAGTCTGAAGATATACATCTCCTAAAAATTATGAAGCTGAAATCTTGAAGGTAGCAGGAGCTTAGAATCTGTTCGAGGCTGCAGAACTACCTTGGTGACTCCATTGTTGAAGAATTCAAAATTCATAGATTCATGGTGATTCCACTGGACTTATGAAGAACTCAGATGTTGTCATTCTTGTTTCAAGGTATGCATGTATAAATTTTTCAATAATTCATGGTTTCCCAAATCATTTTCCCAAGGATACATATTTTTTAAGGAATGGTCCAAAATTCAATGGAGAAGATTTGAGTTTGACTTTGAAGCATATATCAGATTTCTGTGATTTTACTGAGCTTCTTAGAGTCAAATATGAAGATGTTTGCATTATGTTGTTCTATGATTCATTTCAAGGGAAATGTAAACAGTGGATTGAAAGTTTTCTTGTCAGATCTATTAAGTCATTTGCAGACTTTTGGCTTATGTTTTTGGAGGAATGGATAAACAGAACAGAGTTGGTGGAAAACTCTCCTTCAATTCAAGGTTTTAAACAATGGAATGATGATCATATTAATGAAGAAATAGATGAAATTTTTTCTTTGTCCTTGTCTTCTTATCTAAAATCATTTGAGTGCAAGACAGAAGATAAGATTAAATTTTTTGATGAAGTTGCTACGAACATTGAGAAAGACATTGAAGGTTTACAAGGTCAAATTCAATCATATAGTCTTCATGATCATGATCATTCTTTTCAAAATCTTTCTATGGAAAAACACAAAGAGAAGGTGTTGCTTCCTTTCTCTTTTGAGTTTGAGGAAGAATACACTGTTTTTGAAAATAAGTTTGAACAGCAGTTTGAGAGTACACAACTGAAGTCTTGTGTGGTTGATCAAAACATGGATGAGTTGTCCAAAGCTACAGAATGTTATGAGAATTATCAAACTAATCATGTCTTCTTTGACCCTATAGCTGACTATATGGAAAATATTTACTGTTCAGGTTTCCAGTTATATTTTCATCTTGAAGATCAGTTACATCTCATGTTGCCTCGGTTATTTCAGTATCATGTTTATTTTTGGTTCAAGCATAGTCAAGAGATTCAAGTGTCAGATCAGATCAATGACTAGCTTCATTGGAAGTTTCATGTTCCTTGAGTTACAAATGGAGATTGCAGCTGATAGGGTAGCTAGGAATGTGTGAATAAGCTCAAAGATTGACTGAGCATCTTTTCAGTAGGTACAAAGTTAGTTCTTCTACAATGATCATCAAGCTTGAGCCCGAGGTGAAGGCCATAAGAGTTTGAAGAATATTTGGCAAAAATTCAGAGTTTTTATTTCCAAGAAGATGGATGGCACTAGAAATACTGGTTCTTAATGTACCACAAGGGCACACTATCCCAAGTGGAGCCACTGTTATCACTCAAAAATTCTCAAAACATCATTGTGTTTACATTGTTTTTGGTAATGTTTTCAAGTAGGTCTAAAGGTCATTTTAAGTCTTGGTAAAGGGTAGGTCATAGTTTTATAAGTTTTAAAGGTCATCTTTCAAGTTCAAATAAAGTCCTTTAGGTTCATTCCATGATAAAAAAATTCATATTTTCCATTTAGGGGACATGCCATGAAGTTTCAAGTTGAATTCTAAATCTAGCCAGGAATCCACTGTTTCGTAGCACCACCAGTTCAAAAATCAGGAAATGCGCTACGAAAGCGCTACTACTTTCGTAGCGCAAAATGCAAATTTTACACTAAGTGCGCTACGAAAGCGCGGTTTCTTAGTTGTCATGTCAAATGAGCCAAAAAATTGTTAGATTCATTTGGGAATGATAGGATAGGAGTGTGATGAGTCAGTTAGTCATCAAATCCATTATACCCACTTGTCCTACACTCATCATAATCATGATAGGAATTCAAGAAAGCATCATTTGGTCATGAAGGAATATCTTAAATTAAAATTCTTTGCCTAATTGAGCCATCCTCGGTTCATTTATCTCCAAAGCAACTACATGAGCTCTGAAGCAGTGACAATTAGTCATTGGTTGCTATATACATAGACAACTTTCACTATAATCAAGCGAGGCTGCTATGTTAAATCAAGGAAGGTTGTAATCAAGAGAGGTTGTGTTAAGTCCCTATACTAATAGTGTAGCCCCTTATTACGTTAGTGTAGCCCCCCTTATTGTTATTGTTGTACCCTTGAAACCCCCATATTGTTATTATTGTGCCCTTACATTATTATTGTTAGGTCGGCTAGGGTTACATTATGGCCCCATGGACTCCTATATATAGAAAGGAGGTTTTATCATTTGTATCATCCAAGAATTGTTTATTCATGTAATGTGTTGGAGGTTTCCCCCTCGAAGTGGCTTATTTCTAAGGTGTTGATATCTTTTTTCTTCTATTTTTGGAGCTGGTTTCACAACATTTGGTATCAGAGCTTTGGATTCTAGAGTTTCGTTGCTCCAAATAGGCCATCTTGGAATTTTCTCTATAAATTTTCTTCTACGAAGGTGCAGAAGCTGAAATTTTTAGAGTGCGAAGCCGAAATCCTGAGGAACCTCTTCGTAAAATTTCAGAGCTTGGTTCGCAATATTTTCGAAGATATGATATGTGGAAGTTAGGGATTTTTGCAGGCCCCTGAATTTAACCTAAACAGGTCATTGCAACATTTTCGCTATAACGTTTTTTCTACGAGGGTTCAAAAGCTGAAATTTTCATAGAACGAAGTTGAAATCCTGAGGAACCTCCTGTAAAAATTTCAAATCTTGGTTCGCAAGATTTTGGGAGATATGATTTGTGGAAGTTAGGATTGTTTCAGGCTTCCGAATTTCATCTCAAAGAGGTGAGCGTGGGAAAAACATCATAACTCTCTATTTGAGCATCGGATTGGGATTCTGTAAAAAGTGGATGCAAGTACACAGCCTTTAGTTTTTTCTATATCAATTTCAGAGCTGAAGGAGGAAATCGTGATACGTGGCAAGTCGTAGAAGTTCGCTCTACTGAACCAGTCCATAATTAGGTCATAGTAGGAGATTGGGAATACCTTTGTCTTCAAGAATCCAAATCAGGTCAGACCTGTGGCATTCAAAAAAATATTTAGAGGGCTACTTCAGTGCCAAATTTCAGATATTGAAGATCCAAAATCATAGAGATAATTCAGTTTCAATATCGAGCCTCTCAAAAGCAAGAAAAAGGTGTCTATTTGGTTTTTAAAATTGCATAACGTTTGTTTGAAAAAGTAGTTTGAAGTGATTCCAAGGGCATATTTTAGAATTTTTATCAGTATTGGGTTCTATAATGCCTCCAAAAAATAATTCCATACTCATTAAGCCCTCAAAAAGCTATACTATGGCGCATGAAGAGGAATAATTGCAGTATGAAATATCAAAATTACGGTACCAAGTGCAACAAATTTCGATCTTACGAAGAGCAACCGAAGATGACATAGATGGTTTAAAAGCATAAATGGAGGGTAAGTTGGATGCTTTGAAGGATCAAATAATAGCTAATATGGATGATAAATTAGTGGAAGATCACATTGAGTATCAACAACAAGTTCTCCAACTCTCAAAGGATAACCTAACTTTGGTGCAGAATCTAATGAAACAACAAGAAGATCAACATCACATTGAAAGAAGTTATGAAGCAGTCACAGAAACAAGAACTCAAAAAGTACGATCAATTTCAGAGTATCTCGGCAAGTGGAAGAACTATCCTGTAGAAGATTCCACATGGGAGGATGAGAATTTTATATAGAAGCATCAAGAAATAATCAAGCGTTGAGGGCAACACTTGTTTGAAGGAGAGGGGCATGTTAAGTCCCTATATTAATAGTGTAGCCCCCCTTATTATTATTGTTGTACCCCTGTAACCCCCATATTGTTATTATTGTGCCCTTACATTATTATTGTTAGGTCGGCTAGGGTTACATTATGGCCCCATTAGGATTACATTATGGCCCCATGGACTCCTATATATAGAAAGGAGGTTTTTTCATTTTTATCATCCAAGAATTGTTCATTCATGTAATGTGTTGGAGGTTGCCCCCTCGAAGTGGCTTATTTCTAAGGCATTGATATCTCTTTTATTTTATTTTTGGAGCTGGTTTCACAACAGGTTGTTTGCAGGCGAGGTTGTTTTGTAGATTTCGAAAGAAACTAACAGGGTGATTTCTGAAAGAAACATGGCTGAGGAGAAAAATATTCTTAGAGGGGGCATTGTCTGAGATATGAACCTGAGTTTGCATTACACTTCAGTGGGACAATTATCAAAGCCTGGAGGAAAACTTGATACTAGCAAACTATGAGATTGCTAGGTGGAAGATTTGGAGATACAGTTGAAAAGGTCCCCAGATAAATTGAAAAAAAACAATAAAATAGAGTGACAAATTCATAGATAAACTCAGATGAAGAATGAAGGTCAATTTTGATGAAGGATATGTTTTTAAGGTTATATTGTTGATGGTTTTGAGAAAATATTAATGTTTTGGACTCTGGGCATCTCTTTATTACAAATTTTGAAGAAATTTTCAACAAAACTGCCTACACAGCAGTTTCGTAGCATAGCTAGTGCAAATTTGATCAAATGCGCTACGAAACTGCTGAAGCACCTTTTTCACTATGAAGCAAAAAACTATGTTTTCCGGTTTGAGTAGTCAACTTACAAGGAGGTTTCTCAGCAACGGAAAATGAATTTAGGAAAATTGAAAGAGGTTTTTATTCCTAACATACCTAACTACAAAAACCTCTCTTAGTTTCTTCACAAGTGTTATCAGTTTGGATATACAAGGCTTTCTTTAAAGCCCTATTTTCAAAAAACAGAGTTTTCCTGTTTTACACATGTTCTTCAAAGATAGTTTCTAGACAGCGGGAGAGGTATTTCAAAAAAACAAGAGAGGTTTTTATTCAAGACGGAATGGAATACAAAAACCTCCTTCAGTTTCTCAAAATACATCATGGATGAGGATATGTAGGCTCTGTTCCAAGACCTAATTTTCAGGAAAGAAACGGGAATAATTTGCAAATATAGCAGTATTTTCATCCTTTTTTTACAGCAAATTTTGAGGGAATTTTGGTGAATTTTGTCTTGGAATTACTTTTGGGAGTGTGTTAATGGAAAATAAAGGCTTCCATGAAGAAAACAGTTCAAAATATGATTGGAATAGGAGCTAAACACTGCACTACAAAAGGCGCTACGAAACTGTGTTGCTTTCGTAGCGCAGGTTTATTCTTACCTTTTTGCATAGTTTGAAGTCTAGATTCTGCACAGCTGGAGGATTGAAGACATATAGTGTAATATTTGGAAACAAGAGACATTTAGACATGATCTATTAATGGTCAAAGTTCTCAAAACAGATAAAGGAATCAAAGGGCCTAAAAAACAGGAAAACATGTTTCCTATATTCTAGGAGAACATTATCATCAAAAACATGGTTACATCAAGTTAAAGATCAGCATTCAAATTTGACTTCATGGGATTTCAGGTGGTAAAAGATGTAATAAATATTAGATAAGGTTGTTAGGAGAGTAATTAAAGAGTTTTAGTCCTATTAGAAATAGGACTTTTCATTAGGTTTATAGTTGTCAATTTGTAATAAATATCATCTTTCATGATTAGGAAAGGTGTCAAACACTATGAATTCGATGTATCTAGTGGAGGATAGAGAATCCTATTTTTTAAATGGTGTATAAAGAGCATGAGGTCGAATTAGCCAGGGGTTGGAGACTTTTTGGCAAAAGTTGTTGCTTTATGTAATTGAATGTGATCGGTAATGCAGAGAGGTTTTTGTCTTGACAGACCTGAGATTCTCATGGGGTTTTAATGCTTTATTGATCTACCTATTATGTTTAACTACTTGCAGTAGATATCATTTCTATTACTCATAATTCATAACCCTATGCTCTGACTTCCTTTAGTAATGAGGTGACTATGTTTTTTTGTGTTTTATGAGTGAATTTCCTTTGAACCACTAGCAGTATATTTCATTACTATTACTCAGAATTTATAACTCTATGCTCTGACTTCCTTTAGTAATGAAATGATTGTGTTGACCTATGTTCTTGAGTGAATTGTCCTTGTTTAAGACCCCTATTTTCCTCAGCTTCCATGTCAAGAAACCTTGCCACTGAACCTACTGATTTGTTGACTCCATAAGCCCAATGGTAGTATTAGCCTTCATCTTTTCAACCTGCAAATATACAAAATCAATATTTAATTCATAGAGTTAGCCATATATCTATATCTTTATTCCATATCATTAACCCTTGAGAGAGCCCTCTTAGGCTGAGGAGGCTAAGCCTAAGCCAAAATATTAGTTTGAAATAGTTACACTGAAGTTGTCTGATCAGCAGCATATCAGGTACAATTTTGGTGATAACATTTTTAAAATGTTATCACCAAAATTGAACCTGATTGGTTGTTGATCAGACAACTTCAGTGTAACTGTTTCAAACCAATCTTTTGATTGAGGCTTAGCCTCCTCAGCCTGAGAGGGCTCTCTCAAGGATTAATGATATGGAATAATGATATAGATAGATGGCTGACTCTATGTGTCTTGGTTTTGTATGTTTATAGGTTGAAAATATGGAGGCTTGCTACGATTGGGCTATGGAGTCAGTGACAGAGATAAAGATAACAATAGCTCTTCTTATAGAAGCTGAGGCTTGTATATACTTCAATGAAAGAGTGACACATTCAGGAAAATCCCAATAACTTGAGGTTCAAAGGAAGTCAGAGCATATGATATATGAATTCTGAGTAATGATACATCAAGGTATTGAAAGAAAGTATTAAAAGAGATTCATCAAAGCTTAACACTTAAAGGAAGTCAAAGCATGAATAACCATGAATTCTGAGTAATAAGCATTAAAAAACATTGAAGAAAACCTTCCAAAGATAGGAGCCAAAAACTCATTTGACCATAGTTCAACACTTAAAGGAAGTCAGAGCATGATAAACCATGAATTTTGAGTAATAAGTATTGAAACTATGAAAGAAAGAAATTTCAAAGATAAGATATAAACTCATTGAAAGACACAAAGAATCTCAGGTCTAAAAAAGTTAAAATGCTTCTGTATATATTAGTTCATCCAGAGCTTTACAAAAGTAGTCTTTGATAACATTTTCCAACCTTGAATACATCGAAGTCTTTACTACTTATAGGCATCTTGCCTTTACATTTAGTCTGCCAAGTGGCTAGACCATTAAATTTTATTATTGACACCAAATCTAACTTCTAACTAGATATTTAAACTAAAGCTGACACCTTTTCGAATAAGGAGTTAGAGTCCTATTATGACTCAAACACTTAATTATTACATTTAAACTAAAGTGATGTAAATCTTCCTCGAAAGGAACCACGTCTTTGAGCCATGCTAGCCATCAACAAAACATTAAGATCATAACTTCCTTCGTGAAGTTACATTCGTGAAGTTACACTGCCCATTATTAAGGAGATGTCAGTTTGATGACTTGGCAACATGTGGACTGGTGTCTTCAAACTATACCCTTAATTGAATATCTTCACTTGGAAAATCACTAATATGATACTCTTTGTCAACTCCCTGATATTCTTTGTCATTCTGATGGGGAACAACTTTAAGTATTTGTTTACCTTTCTCCATCTTCCCAGAATTTACCATCAAAACTGACCTTGTTGTCAAAACTCTGTTTTGAGCTACTTTCGTAGCTAGTTTAATAGCACACACAAAAAGATGATATGTGATACTCTTCTACTTTATTTTATTCATTTGAGGATGTTAAGTAGTAAAAAAAAAATCAAACACAGTCTTCAAAACTCTTCCTCCTTATCATTTTTAGGTACTTTAAAACCAAAAAGGATTCTTCAGAAATTCCGTAGCAGAAAATGAGCTTTAAGCCTGGCTTATGCTGCGGAATTACCTAATATTTTAGGGACCTGACAAAACTTAATATTTGAGCTCTGGAAAATTCCATGAACATACCTGCATGTAACTTGTGATAATATAAGACAAAAAAGGTCCATAATCCATTTGTTACGTCCTTATTTACCAGAAGTTACTTTTTGAGAAGTTTCAATAGTTTTGTCCATGGTTCCTAAATTCCAAGTCTTTTTTCTCTGATTCTGCCTTCATCAACTCTATATCTTCTTTCAACTCTTTAACTTGTCTCTGAAGACTTCTCCTCTCTGCTTGTAACCATAAGTTCCTCTTCCTTGTATGTGACATCATGATGCGTAAAGGTTGTGTTCTCTTCAACAAATTTTTGGCTTTTCCAATAGAATTCTCGAAATGAGTAACCTAGTCATTCACTTTCTTCTCCACCTAATCTATAATTTGTCTATCTTTCTTGTATTTTTCCAACTCTCTCTTTTTCTGAGTCAACTCATCCTTAATAGCTCTCAATTTTTCTTCAAGAATCTCCTTTTCAGTTTGTTCTATGATTTTATTTTTTTCATTTCTCTGTTTGACTGCTTCTTCCTTGTCCTCCTTACTCTGTCCTTTAGAAAAGTCTACTTCAGATTTCCTTTGAATCCTTATTTTTGATTGATCCTTCTTCTCTTTGGTAACCTCTGTCTCACTAGGAGATATGACTATAACTTCTTGCTCCACTGCTCCTTTTCCTTTATCTTCCTTCTGCTTCTTGTTACCAATAGTGATAGTTTTAGAAGTCTGTGATCTAGTGAAAGGTTTTCAAGTTTTGAAAAGAAAACCTGAATCTTCTAAAGAAAAATCTAATTTCTTAGCTACAAGTCCCTTTCCTTTTACCTGAAATCCTTTAACCTCAGCTGCTTTCACTACAGGGGTTTCTGCAATGTTTATTGCTTGCAGAATGTCTTCAAGTCTGCCTTTAACTCTAACACTTTCCTTAGTATTTCTTTTAGACCTTTTTGCTGCAGGTTTGGTCTTGCTATCTGAGACATGATTGTTAGTTTGCTTGCTAGTTTCTATAGGTGATGATGTCTCCTGGATGAAATTAACTTCTTCTACCATGTATTTATCTGTAAATTTTAAACCTTCTTGTTGATTTCCTCCTAACTCTGTAGTGGCATTCATCTCTTGCCTAGAAGAAGAAGATTTGAGCTTAGAGGCTTTTCTTGGAGATAAAACATCTAACTCATAACCATTCATGAACAAGAACGATGCCCAATCTCTATTTAATTTACTTAATTCCTCCAGAACTAGAAATTTCATCAGTCCATGGTGAAAAATGGAGGTTTCATTCCCTTCAGGTCTCCCTTGCACCTTGTCTGCCATTTTTCCGAGACTTCTAAACAAATAAAATGGAATATCTATCAACTTCTTCCCTGTGAAATGAAGCAATAATTTGAAATGATACATGTAAATTTTTTGGAAACGGCCTTCACATGTAAAGTATTTCTGTATAACTGTCAATAATTTGGAATATTCATCTCTAAGACACGTTTTGGGAATCCCTTCATTCATTTTAATCCCTACATGTTCAGGTTTTAGGAAATCATCACAAATTTTCAAATTAAACTTGGTAGCTTTAAACCATTCTTCTCCAGTTCTCGGGATCCCTGTTGCTTTAGAAATGCTATCAGGTGAAATTGGGATATGAAGACAATCGAACTTTGTATATGTGCCTTTGAAATTGATTACGAAGTCTCATGATACCTATTGGTGATGACCTTGAAACTTCTGACAGAACCGAATGCACCTTGCCTTTGTAAAGAGCTCAATGAAATATGGATCTTCCATGACCAAACTTGGATTTGTAGGTTCATACCTAAACGACAGACCTCCTTTATAAACCTTCTTTGGTGTAGCCATTTCTTATGTTATGCAGCGGTGGTCTTCTTTGTGTCTTTACACCTGTTTAAGAAAAAAATCTTGATGACAGCGAGCTGTTATGGTAGGAGGAAACTGATATAGCAAAAAGGTTTTTGTTGGAGATATAACTGACAGAAAGCTGCTTGGGTAGCAGATTACGAAAGTGGAAAACAAAGTGAAAGGAATGAGGGATAATTTGAAAAGCGGAATGAGTAGCATTAGAAAAATGATGGCTGATGTTAGAACATGCACTTTTGAATGATGACCTTACTTTGGCAACAAGTCCTTGAAACTCTGAAATATTAACCATTCATCATTATGGAGAAAACTATTATATACTGACACAGTTTTCGTAGCACGTTTAGTTTGATAAGTGTCAATTTCGCTACGGAACTACTAGGTGTTTCCGTAGCAAATTCTGTTAATTTTGTACTAAACTTGCTGCAGACTCAGATAAATTTTGACAGATGGCCAGATTTAGGATTTAAGGTCACTTCGAGGTATCTACTCAAACACCTATTCTTTTTATGTGGCTTGTTCTTATTTATAACATCCTAAGACAAAACTTAAAACCTAAGTTCATCATAAAATTGATCATTTCATGATGCCTTGCAAACTAACTAATTTTAAAGGAAAAATTTGACATATTTCAAGTTGAAATTTTGAGAATTTTTGGGTGATAACAGGCTCCATTTTTATTCTTACTAATTTGTGTATTAATGTAGCTAGGTTATTTCTTCTCTCGAATTATTAAAAAATTCCTTTTGAAAATCATCCCAACTTGTAATTGATCCAACACATCGTAAAATTATAAGGGATTAAATAACACACCATGTCCCAATTTTGAACACTCATTAGTTAAACAACCAAAGTATATTTTTAAATGTGATGTTTAAGGGGGGTTTATTTTTTTTATCAAATTTTTGAAATAAGAATTTTGGGTGTTTAGAAAAACATAATATTGTCATAGGATGTTCAAAGCATGTTTTTTTGCAGAAAAATGATTATTCATCAGAGAATAATAAAATTACATTTGCATATGCATGAAGCACATTCCAAAAGACAACAGACTGAAAAAAGAGCATATTCCATTTGATAAAACCCCAAAGGGCCAACAACAAAAAACTAAAACCTCTAGAAAAATAGAAACCTTGGGGGTCGAATACGAACCCGACATTGAGTCACTAGTCACTAAAAATCAGAACATAAATGTTGAAATAAGTGACTAGGTTTGGTCTTCATAATGAAATGTGTAATCATGGTTTTATGTAATTAATAAAATTATTTTATGCTTGAGACACGGGTTTCATTCTCAAGTAATTTTATTTTTATAGATCAAGCTCCCATTGTGAGTTATTAGGATTGGTCATTAAGTCATAAAGTCAATTCAGTCTTTGTCATGTATGAGAGACCCTTCTTGGGCATGTTAAATATGTATTTGAGTCATTGTAAGAGTCAAAATAACCTCCAAGGCCAAGTCCAAGGACTTATAGCAAGTCAAACTTCAAAAGAAGCAATATGCCTACACCAAGATGACATGTTGGCCTAGGATCAAGTCAAGTCATCCTACTCAGGCTCATTCAAGGAAGATGATCTCTCACACAAGAACTTTGAAGAAATAAGTTGCAACATCTTCAAGAAAATGTTGAGTTGGTCTTAGAGGGGTTGTTAGTCAAGTGTCTTGGTCTTGGAATTCATCAATTGAAGGTTCTATAAGAAGAATAATTCAGTGGGTTTTCCTCTCAAGATCGGAGAGGTTTTGGCCTTGGTTGATTTCCTACATCTTGTGTTCTATTGTCTCATTATTCCTTATGGTTTGGTAGTTTTTTGGTGAAGAATAACACATAATACTAATCAAGTGAAGAATAACATAATTAAGAAAGAAAATATTAAAAAAAAAAAAAAAATCCTCACAAATATTTATCATTGCTAGAGAAATCATCTCATTTTTCTGCCCTAGATTTCTCAACATGGTTTTAGAGCTAAGGTGAAAAATCAAGAAAGGAAACACATAAAGGGGCACTAAATCATTCAAGGATTTAAGTTCTAGAAATTATATCAAGGGCATCAAAGAATAAAGAAGATCCTCTCATATCCAAGGCATTTTAAAGACAAGGACTACATCACCATCTTAAAGAAAGTGTCAAAACCCTAGATTGATCAAAGAAGAAACCCCCATTTAAAGAATTCTTGGGATTCTCGCTCAAATCATCATCACAAGGAAGGAGACCTAAAAATACCCTACCTCTACTCAAATTGAAAATATCTACAAATTAAATCATCTTGAAGTATATTTATCCAAGGAAAGAAAGAAGTAAGAAGTTGTTATCATCATCAAAGAATTCAAGGTGATATCCATCTCTTTGGAATCAAGGACAACATTTGAAGAAAAGCATCTTCATTAAGAAGAATTTTTCTATTATCTATATCATAATCAAATTCAAGAAGGCAACTAGTTGAAGAAGCATCTTCACAAGTAAGTATATTTATGTCTACATCAAAATCTGTCAAAATATATATTTGCAAGGAAAGCAACAAGTTGGTTGGGGCTTAAAAATTTATTTCATGGAAGAAAAGAGAATATCTATACCTCATAGAAAATGAGTTCATGGAACATGTTAAGGGATCTATCACTAAAATTCTGAAGGAATATGCTCAAGCACTTGCAAGATATATGAAAAGGGAAGTAAGGGCTCAAATCATTCTCATAGAATCCATCAAGGATCCCCTCATTCCATATCTATAAAAATTTTAAAAATCAAAAGAAATATATGACAAACTTGTAGAATTGTTCTCTGTAAGCACTGTAAGAGAATTAATCTCGTTAAGAGAATAATTCTACAAGATGAAAATATCAAAATAAGAAGGAATAGCCTCATCCTTTATGAGGATATTTGAAATAAAATATCAACTAAAATAAATGGGAGAAATAATGTCTCACAAAGAGATGACTACCATATTACTAAATGCACTATCGAAATAATGGGGTAACTTTACATCAAGAATTTATGGGAAGAATGAAGCTACTCCATTCAATGATCTATGGTCATTATGAAAAATTGAAGAAACCAGGTTGAAGGCAAGATATAATGCAGGATCAACTGAGCAAACTTAAGCATATGCTTCCATGGCTAAGAGAAAAGGGAAGTTTGGGAAATTTGGTCATCTAAAAAGAAAGAAGAATATGGTGAAGGCTCAATGCTATGGATATCAAGTATATGGTCACTACAAAAGATATTTTCCTAAGCTTAACAACAACAAAAAAGGAAGGGAAGAATCCCATATCACTGAGAAGTGGAAGAAATTGAAAAGAAGAAACATAAAAAGGAGGAAGTAAAATATCTCTACTATGATTGAGATAGTCTTTCTCACCTAGTTCTTTTCAAGTTTCTGTTTTTTTATTTTGTAAAGTATGGCTATTATGTTAGGAATAATTAGAATCATGTTAGGAGATGGCATCGTAAAATCATACGACTGAAATGAAGAGCTCGTGACATCATCATAAAGAAGCATGAAAGATCATTGAAACACAAGTCTATGGTTGTCACCTATATAAGGATGTAACTCTTGGTAACCTCATTAGAAGAATAAGTAGTATTGATCGGAAAAAGAAATTAATCTAGTATAGAGCCCATCATACATCATTCAAAAGGAGCATTTGTTGGAAGAGGATGATTAATATCCACCATTGGCATCTTCATTAGAAGGTTCACTTACTATAAGAAGCAAGTGTCTTACTAAGAACTCCATATTGTATGGGATTCATGGAATGACAATATGATGTCAAAATAAGTGAAGCAAGCCAAGGAAATTGTTGAAGGAAGTCTATATGACCAGGAAATATGAGGTATGTATGCTTTTATTTGTAAAATTAAGTCATGTCATAGAGGTTCAGATAGCATGGATAAATGCTCCATCTCATGAGCATAATCAAGAGAAAAGGATATATTCCTTTGGAAGGATGCATAAAGGCATGATTCACATATTGACTAGATGAAATCAACACAATAAGTCCTCATATAAAATATAAGTGGTGGTTGAAAAAAATTAAGTAACCATGAATGAAAGTTCCTAAGAAACAATATGTGAAGAAAGTAAGGAGATATTATGAAATATGCAACTATGATCACATAGAAAACGAAATCAACGAATCCAAACTGAATGATGGAGCGATGGATATGGAAAAAACCCTAAACCTGCAACAAGCCCTAGCTTTTCGGCAGACTCCATGAGAATTGTTTCTGCACTTAGACTAGAATGATAGTGGATTAGGGCAGAGGTTATAGGTTTATTTTCATGACGTGAGTATTAGTGGATTGTTTCTACCACAACGTTGGGGAGTTTTTTATTATCTGCCATACCAGTGAGACAAATCTAAGCTCAATAATTTATTTCCTAAGGTGGCATGTTGCCAATGGTCACAAGATTCACTTCCATACCGTGGTAGTTGCGTGCTTTGGAATTTTATTAACGGCTCCGACAACCCGACAGAGGGTTATTATTATTACCCTTGCCATCCTTCTGGACCCCAGCAAATACGACAGACGGTCACAACTTTTCAACTAGCTCCTCGGAATAGACAAGGTTTTCCACGGAAGGAGAAGGCACTCTCAAAATGGAGGTGAACACTCGAATGGGCGAGACGATTGAGGAAGAGATGGACTAATCATCTGAAAACTTGGAACCATATCAAATATGGACTAGGTTAACACCTCAGCGGACAAGTGGGATGACTCAGGGAGACAACCTTGCAGGAAAAGAATAAGTGGATATGGATATTGGTGACTCATCACATACTCTATATGCCTTATTAGAATCCTTCCCGGTAGCTGAGGCAGTTTACTCGGAACCCTTCCCGACGACACTAGCCTCTCTAGAATATTTTATCCCCTCGTTGTTGGTTCTCAAAGTTTTGGAGCAACAAGCCCAAGTCACACCAGATGTTTTGGGTTTGATAACAGATTTTTTGGGCGCTAATGACGACAACTTGGAGGGGTATTTTGGTTTCAAACATTTAGGCATCAATCATGCAAAGGATGAACTAACACACACAACCAATTTAAGGGAGCCCCCTTTTGTGGTGGCATCAGGTTGCTTTGAGGGCATCACTCATTTTGTTCCACCTCCAGAGGACATCAGAACGTCGGACTCGGATGACACACTGGAAGGAGAAGGGCACATATGGGACAAAACCACCCACATGATGGGGAAGAAAAATCACAAGTGTGCTAAGAGCCATGAATAGAAGCGGGATTTGGTTTTCGACAAAGGAATTGGTATGGATAAGATGGAGCAAACCTCGCAGACTATACTAGTGGGGTGGGTTCGAGGAAGGAACTACTCCTTGGCCAGATTAAAGATTTGGATGACATAAATATGGGGAAACATATTGGAGCAAATTCTCAAGGTTCTCACAATGAATAAGGGGTGGTTTTCCCTAATATTTCCCCACCCGGAGATGGAAAACTGGGTGCTCACTAAATATTGGCACATATAAATGACACCGGTGCTGCTGAAGTGATGGACTCCACTCTTCGACCTAGACAAGGAGAAGTTGGGAGCATGCCCTATTTGGGTGCGATTTTCGGGCTTCCTTCTACAATTTTGTACAAAGGAAGCGCTCTGCTTCATTGGTGAAGACTTATGGATCTATTTGGACCATGATAGGTCCTACTTAGAGACTGGAAACATCTAAGTGGCCCAGATTCTTGTCCATTTGGACACGATGGAAGGTTTAGTGGAGAGCTACAACTTGCAGTTTCGAGACATTAGTAGATGTTAGATATTGGACTATTAAGGGGTACCATTTAGGTGTCATCGATGCCATGAAGTTGATAATCTATACAAGGACTATATGTTCATCAGTGCAGCAAACATTGATAATGAAAAAGTCTTGGTGCACGTGGGGACCCAAACCGTGGGTATTGGGGAAGCGAACTCTACTCAGGTGAGAACACTGATGTAACCTGTGTCATGGAATTCACCATGTATATCTCCAACCCATCAAGCTCCATCAACATCATAGGCTAGCGGCTCCCAACTCCATGAAGAGGACACTACTCTGATTTTGGGTACTCCTCTCGCTATTTCTCTTTCTTCAATTCTAATTTAAATCGCATTTTATCTCCTATAATTTCATTAGCTACATATAAAATCGATTTAATTAGATGAAACTTAGATCCCCTTATATGTATTGTTGCAACATCCCCTCCCTTCGTCTCTAGGCCAAACCCTCAAACCCTAGTTGGCGAGACAAACTCCCGATCCATCTATGAATAATTGGGAAACTCTATTAGCCACCTATACAACCTTAGATCATTGATCCACAACCTAAAGTGGTTAGGGGTAGACTATCTTCCCTATCCAATGAAATATTCAGGGTTGGCATGGAGGTAGTCGCTAGGAAACAAGATTCTATTGAAAGGGTTCTTAGAGAAAAGGACACCTCAGGCATGGGTGACCCATGATTTTCGTCTCTTTAAATTGTAGGGGTTTAGCCAGTCTCGAAAAAAACTGACTCTTAGAATATTGTTGGCTCTTGAGAGAGTGGATGCACTTCTCCTTCAAGAAACCTTAGGGGATGGAGACTATATACTTAAACTGCTATCCTCTATACTCTCGGACTGGAGTTTCCAGACACTATATGCTAGAGGGAGATCAGGTGGATGTGCAATGGGTTTCAACAAAATGACTATTAAAGTGGGTAATTGGTGGGGTAGAGAACGTATACTAGGGGATGACATCAGTATAATTGGACTTGACATGCCCATCTACATGATCAATGTTTACGACCCATGCCACAACATGGAGAAATTCTGGGACAAGTGGATGGCCACTACCATCATGAAGGGGGAACACATTATCATGGGAGGAGAATTAAAATTCTCCATTGGACTTGCTGAATCTTGGGGGCTGAACATTGTTCCAGATCCCTTTTTGGCTTTCTTTGAGCATTTGATTGATGATGTTGACTTGTTAGATTTGGCCATGCCCAAAAATTCCCCACTTGCCGAAACAAAAGGACTGGGGAGGCTGTTATGGCTAGAAGACTGGACCGATTCCTGATCAAGACTAGGTTGGCTGATAGAATTGACAAGGTCACACAATGGGTGGGGTCGAAAGCATCCTCAGATCACTCCCCCATATACCTTGAAATTAAAAGGGATAGTTTCAAACCACACTCCCCCTTTAAATTCAACTCAAGTTGGCTGGAGGATCTAGAATTCCACCTTATGGTCAAAGGATCATGGCTTCATTGTGATTAGATACCTGACTCTGAGCTTGCCCTTGTACTCTATCATAATTTGTCAATATTAAAACCCTTAACTCTAATATGGGCCGGAGAGAAGAAAAAACATGAAGAAGAGACATTAAAGAAGATTGAGAATGAGTTAGAAAATATGATGGGAATGGATGACCTTGGCTTCCAGTCCACTGAGGCCAAGGATCATCTCATACAACTGGATATGGAGAAATCCAAATTATTAAGGAAACATGAGGAAGGGTGGAGACTCAAAAGTAGGGCCATTTGGCTCAAAGCATGAGATGACAACAAAAAATTCTTCCAGCAATGTGAAAAAGGCAGAAGGAGTATCAATACTATCTGAGAACTGAGGGACTAGGCTGGAAGGGTGGCCAAAGACCATTCTCAACTAGCGGATATGGGGATTAGGCATTTCTCCAATCTCTACAGGGATCCCAGGGCTGCAAATATTTCTGAAATACTTTAGATAGCCATATCCATGTATAGATTCATGGAGGATGACGATATTGAAAATTTAAATGCACCATAGGGGAAGTTGAAGAGGTGTTAAATTGGTTCAAGAAGGAAAAGAGCCCTGGTAATTCAGATGGCTGGCCCATTGAATTTTCTCTCACTTTCTTTGAAGACATTGGGAGGGACCTACTCCAAGTCATCAAAGAGAGTCGGAATACTAGTTGTAGATATGATGGTTTCAATACTACCTTCATAGCCCTCATACCCAAGATTGAAAAGCCCTTATCCTTCAATGACTATCGGCCCATATCCCTCTGCAACTGTATTTACAAGATCATATCTAAGATCATCGCCAACCACATTAAGCCCATTCTATCTCAACAAATAGCCAAGGAACAATTTTCCTTCCTTAACCATAGACAAATTCATGAAGCTATAGGTACTGCTCAGGAATTCCTGCACTCCATCAAGCTCAAAATCCTCAAGAGCACCATTCTCAAGATTGAACTAGCTAAGACCTTTTATTGTACCTATTGGACCCACTTACAATTCATTGTTCTTCATATTGGCTTCCCCCCTTCCTTCACCAATTGAATCATGGGTTGTATCACTAATGTCTCCCTCCGTATTCTTATCAATGGAGCTACATCCAAATTATTTCATGGAGGTAGAGGGCTTCGTCAAGGTTGTCCACTCTCCCCTTTTTTATTTTTATTAACTATGGAATGACTATCAAAACTTTTGGCAAAGGCTAAGGAGGAAGGGAACATTAAAGGTGTTAAATTATCTGAATTATTTCAACTGACCCATCTCTTATTCGTGGATGATATTCTTATTTTTCTTGATGAAACATGCCATGAAAACACCAGCTTCATGAAGATTCTGGAAATATTTTGTAAGGCTACTGGTATGAACCCAAATCACAGCAAATATACTATCATTTTGGTAAAGTTATTAGAACAGGAATGCAGGCATGCACTTGGCCTTTTTCATTTTGGTCGCAAGAATTTAGAGGAAGGCATCAAATATCTCAGTTTTTTTCTAAAGGAAAATGACTACCGTATCACCGATTGGAACTAGTTAATTGCTAAAGTGGAACGACGGATTAACATTTGGCAATAGAGATGTCTTTCCAAAGCTGGGAGACTTGTTCTTATAAAATCAGTATTGGAGGAAATTCTTATTTATTGGATGGCATTGGCTTGGATCCCCAAAGGTGTGACAGCCAGAATTCAACAAATCTACAAAATATTCCTCTGGAGGGGCAAGCGTGATGGCAAAAATTTTTCTTGGATTGGATGGAATAATATTGCCAAGGCCAAAATTTGAGGGCTGGGGGCTAAAAGACCTTAACCTATTTGCAACAACATTGACAGCTAAAATGGGGTGGCACTTAATCAGTGCCAATAGTCTTTGGCAAGAGGTCACCTATTTCAAGAATATTTCACCTCGGACCACCCTTGAATGGATCAAAGGACCCATCTCATACACTCTTGGATCATCCATTTTCTAGTGTGCCATCACCAGATCCATCCACATCATCAAGAAAGGTTTTGCTTGGAGAATTGGATCCGGGGAAAATGTAAAGATTGGGGTCAATGCATGGTCTGGTTGTGGACAGGTATACCAATTACCACTGGCCATCAGACAACACTTATCGCCAGCTAGAATCCACACCATATCTCAAATTGCTGACAGTATCAATTCCTCTTGGATCTCACAAGCCTAGAATTCGGCTCAAGAACTTGACATCTTAGACATTTGGAAGCCGACATGGAACAATTATCTCAGGGCTCTCTGTTTCACCAACATCAGAATCACTAAGAGGGAGGATAAAATTTTATGGGCCTTATCTCCCAGGGGCAGATACACTCCAAAGGAGGGGTATGTATCACTATGTGAATTACATGAACCTCAGAACAAACAGTGGTGGTGGAGACAGCTTTGGAAATTGAAGGCCCCACCAAAATCCAAACTCTTCAAGTGGTACATACTCACCAACTGTGCCCCAACAGAGGAAAATATCATCAGGAGATCTATCCATTGTCCTTCATGATGATGTATCTGAAAATTACATGCCGACGACATGGAACACCTCTTCCTCACTTTCCCTGTTTGCAAGCACATCTGGCACCTTCGTTCGACTGCACTAGGCACCACACTACAATGGCATGGAAGCTTTGTATCTGAGGCCTAGTATTACTGGTGGAAATTCGCACACTGTCCTGAAGAACTAAACTTCCCCATCATGATTTCCTGGGGCACTTGGCTTGCGCGTAATCACACGATTTTTTAGGGTATAGTGGTTGATTGGCCCAGCATCAGCAACACCATTGTGTCAATCTATCACTCCATTCGAATCGATGAACCAACAACACATGGTAGAAATATCGTTCTAGAAGTTTTTTAAAAATCCCTTTCGTGGGATTACTTCGACGGGGCCTGAAACATACATGAATGTGGCGGGGGAGCTATCCTCCATATCTTCGAAACTAACAGTTATAAAATTAAAATGGGACTAGACCCAGGGACAAACAGCTATGTTGATCTCAACAGCCTTAGACTACTCCTCAATTTCACCCGAGAGAAAGGTTGCAACAGGATTTAGATATTTGGGGATTCAAAATTTATTATTAACCGGTTTAACAATGAAGCACAATATCATGTTCATACTCTTAGATCATTGTTGGATAAGGTATTGGCTCTTAAATCTTTTTTGATCATATCACTATTACTCACATTTACTGGTAGAGGAACCAAGTGGCTGATCAATTATCCAAAGAAGCATTACAGTTATAATGGGGTCATTGGTTCATTTTTGAAAAAAATGGACATAATTTTTATCAGTACTATAATAGACCCTTCATAAAGAATGTGGAGGGACAGGGGGCAGCCTAACCAGACTATCGATTTTTGGAAAATTTTGGCATGGAGCTGCCCGGATTTATTGTTATTACATGTGATTATAGAAAATTTTTGTTTTTATTGCACATAACTGTTATTACAAGTTTACATATGTACAACTGAACCATAAGACTATTAAGATTTTTTGATCTATGCATAGATGATTATATTGTTGATACAACATGTAATTTTCTCCCATAATGAAAATTACGATTTTTTCCTTGGAAAAATAAAAGGAAATCAACATCTGATGACTAGAATAATTGACTATGATATATCCATGGAAAAGGTATGAAGACTTAGATGCAGTCCGAAAAATAAGGAGACACTTGACATTTTATACTTTGGAGATGTGTCAATATGCGTGCATGATGTTGAAGTGACAAAAATCAAGATGTCATGATGAAAAGACGATCACAAAGGTAAGTTTGATTTAATTTTAATTCTTTATTTTTGAACAATATCTGGATGGGATAATGTAGGGCTACTAAAGAAAGAGTTGTATATGTAATCTAAAATTGATACTCATATGGTAAGGAAACATGATGTGAAGAAGGTAGCAAGGTATGAAGGAAAGACTAGATATGGAATAATGGATCACTTTTTGATGAAAGAAAGGATGACATGATTGACATGAAAGTGATGGATGGTTGATTCGTTACAAATATGAAGGCTCCATAATATTAAAATTCATGACATCGAATGGAGGAACACTACAATAATTTTAATATCCCATGATCTGCACTAATGAATAAAAATTTGTCGCTGGAAACATGTCCCTAGTTAAGAGGGAGCATGGAAACAAGTTTCTAACTTGGAAGAAACTTGGAAGCCTAAATCTCTAAGCCAAAAGGGATCTTGGGTACATTCCTTCTATATTAATGGGTACATTCCTTCATTGGAATGGGTATATCATCCCTAATTCAAAGGGAGAGATAAACACATCATTTTTGTCTTCATTTGGGAAGAAAAGGATGGAGGATTGGGTAAGCGTCTAGCATCTAATACTCTTTAAGGATGTGGTAGGGAATCCAAGATAAGAGGAGTCGTGAAGGACCGATATTCTTTGAGGACTGGGAATCCAAGATAAGAATAGTCCTATAGGGACATACCCTATGAACACTTGGGTGGGGTATGCTCCTGGAGAGACAATGATGAAGGTGTCTATAAGTCATTAGTCTCGCCAACATTATGATTTGTTCTTGTGGATATATAGAGTTGTTAGTAAATGCCTTTCTATGTGATAATGTTGGATATGATGCTAAACAGATGGGTTACCAATCTGACTCTTCTTATGATAATTCTTCAGATTAAGAATGTCCAAGTACCTTGTATGCATTATGAATACCTACCTAGTTAAGAGGGAGTGTTGAAACATGTAGCTAGGTTCGGTCTTCATAATGACATGTGTAATCATGATTTTATGTAACTAATAAAATTATTTTATGCATGAGACATGGGTTGCATGCTCAAGTAATTTTATTTTTATAGATCAAGCTCCCATTGTGAGCTATTAGGATTGGTCATTAAGTCATAAATTCAATTGAGTATTTGTCATGTATGAGAGACCCTTCTTGGGAATGTTACATATGTATTTGAGTCATTGTAAGAGTCAAAAGACCCTCCAAGACCAAGTCCAAGCACTTCTAGCAAGTCGGCCTTCAAAAGAAGAAATAACCATACCCCAAGATGACATGTCATCCTAGGATCAATTCAAGTCAGCCTACTAGCATGGGGAGGAAGCCTATATATAGGTAACTTGGTCTCATTCAAGGAACATGATCTCTCACATAATAATTTCAATAAAATGGGTGAAGAAGAAGCCTCACATATAAGCGAAAAGGAGAATATCAAGATTGAAGGAAGAAAGAAATAATTGCAGGTTTGTTTTATTTAATTTTTTTCACACGTGTGAGGGAACTAGGGTTTCCTACTTGCTGTGATTCCAGATTATAGTAATCTCAAGAGGGTTGAATCAAGGAAAGAAGGATATCTATATTTAAGGTCGAAGTCACAAAGAATCCAACCCTATTCAAGAGAAGGAGAAGGAGGGTTTAAGTACCCCTAAATTCCATCACACGTGGGAAATTGCAGTCATCTACAGGTAGCCTACAATTTCAGAGAAAAAGGTCGAGAACTTCGTACTTGAGTTGCAGGAGAGAGGGTGAAGAAAGAAGGAATAATTTGTAGCATATTCAAGAAAATGTTGACTTGGTCTTGGAGGGGTTGTGTAATATTCCTAATTAGCACTGCTAATTGGAATATTTCATTTTTGTATAGTTTTGCCGCCCGTAGTTAAATTAATAAATAAAGTGAGAATTAAGGGGTCAACTCACTTAATAAAATAAAAGTGCTTTCCTAGTTGATGAACGTTGTGACTTAAAGGAGTGGCCTTGGGGGTCCACACACACATGAGGGAAGGCCTCACGCTAACCCTAAGGTAACTGCGCAGGTCAAGGAGGAGGAAGGCAAGGTAGCTGAGGTCAAGGAGGAGAGCAAGGGCAACGATTAGGGTTTGAGGGAGCTAGCACTATAAAAGATGGGGTTTTCACTCCATTTGGCATTGTTGATATGATATTGATATTGAGAGCTAGACTTCTGTGTCTACTTGACATCTTAGGTTGTTTAGTCGGTCTGTGACCTTTACATTTGAGTACCAGCGGAAGTCGCTCGGTCGGAGATCTTGCCCTTGGCTCGGGGGACTTCGAGTGCACCCAGGGTTTTTCGTTCAGTGTCGGTTGGTGATTTGCGGTGGATTGCTATAGACGTTTGCATAGGAGGCGCCGCGAGTGGCTTGCGCGATCC
>CM076570.1:791852422-791916500 GCA_034641835.2 Pinus albicaulis | reverse complement strand
AACCTCTAAAAAAAATCCCTAGCGTGACTCCGCGACTCCAAAAATAAGTGACCTTGTGACCCCACAATTTTTTCATTGGGTCGCAAAGTCGATAATCATCAATTAACTTCATACTTTGTAGCCTTGTGACCTAGTGACCTAGCGACCTAGTCGTAAGTCGCCAAGTTGCAAAGTCACAGTTCCCTGAAATTTTACTCCAGTGTGACCTAGTGACCTTGCAACCTAGTCGCAAGTCACCAAGTCACAGGGTCATTGTTCCCTAAGATTTCACACTGGTGCAACCTTGCGATCTAATCGCAAGGTCACTAAGTCACAAATCTCGCCATTTCTTCAGATACTAGTTGGCAGGGGTCGGAGCGACCTAGCATGAGCAATCATTTGGAGGTTTCATCGGTCTTAACATATTTGTAATTATGATGTTCATATTATTGTGGGATTGTTTTATGAAAATGCCAGGGAACATTGAAGACGAGCTCAAGTGTGTCTCCATCTCTTCGGCCTTAAGCGATATGGGGCCTCCAGCAGTTCGGAAGAGAAACAAAAGTCTAGATGTAGAAATCTCAGAAGAAGGCACGCCTCCTTCCCCACCCCCTATCTATGGGGACACCGCCTGTGTGTTCGAGAAAGGAGAAAAAATGAGTTGGTACCAGATATATCAAGAGTTCACAAGGCCTGAGTTCCCAGAAGATCTCGCAGACATGAAAGTGTACATTCAGGTCAAGAGATCCAAACTCCACTATGCAAGCGCCCATCCACCCATATTTCCATGTGTATAGGTTATTGAATGGATCCTACAAAAGGTCGACTCCAAGATTTGGGTCATTCGCGGTCACTCGGGGAAGACGTTTGCTAACCTGATGGGGAAGGATGCAGAAGTCTACTATGTACTCCCCACCCGAGAACAAACTTTCAATGCTGATTGGGCAGCCACTCATGAAGTACTCGTACTAGAGACCTTGAAGGGATGGTGGGAGGACCCTGAGAAGTTTAAGGTTAAAAAGGATCAAGAATATGAAACAGAGGGCCTTAGGAAAGTCTACAAGTTCGTGGCTGCAATGATGTGTAGGATGTACGGCCGACCAGATTCCACCACATTAAACGTGACTTGGGTCCCTCTCATGTACGCCATCACTACGTATGGCACCCGATTCAACTAGGCCAACATAATAGTAGTGGTCCTTAGGTCAAACATATCAGCAGCACAGGCACCCGAAGAAGGATGCACATTTGAATTTTACATGGCTTCCTACCTTTTGGATGCAGTATGCACAAGATTTCAGTTAGAAGGATGGCCGCATAACTGGGATGTGAAGCATGGCGGACCAGAAAGACTTACAGGTGTTTTGGGCTTCCAATTACAAACAAGATATAGATCAATCTTGCATAATTTCATTCCCGCACTCTACAGGAATTTGTTTGGAAAAGACGCCCCATGCATGTCCAAGCGAGCCATGGAAACGATAACCCAAGTGGCCAATTGGTTTTCCATTATAGAAATTACTTTTATCAGGGTCTTTGGGTCATTCAAGGCACCTCACACACTGCCTCAGTTTTTCATTGATAAGCTAATCTTACAAAAAGTGTGCTACCAGATGACGAGCGGGTTTTCCAAGGTCCTCAGTAAGGGCAAGAAGAAACCATGGCCTACTCTCCCACTCACTATCAGTGCCTATACGGTCAAATATTTCAAAGAGGTAGAAGCAAAGGCAAAGGAAATCAAGGGTTTTCATTTCATGACCTTGGCCCATAGATCATGTGATCTTGAAAGGATTGTCCCCGCGCATCGCAAACAGGCCAAATTCAATTGGAAATACCAACACATGGAGTACCCTGTCGAAGAGCAAGTCAGGAACTAGTATAAAAAAAACAGGACGCCCTTGCCAGAGGAATCAACTGACCAAGGGGGGCAAGATGATCGAATGGTGGAAGAGAGGGTCGACACGCTAAATCGAACTGACCTGATAGGAGGAGCCTCATCTTCCAAGAAGCCAAGAACTGATACGCGCAATATTATTTCCAAAGAACAACATGAAAAGAGAGACATAGAGGCCAAGGCACAACAAGAAACTGAGAAGAAGGAAAAGGAAGAGGAACTCAAAAGAACCCAGGATGCCCAAGCATGACAGCAAGAAGAAGAAAAGAAAAAGAAGCTAGCTGAGGAGCAACAATAAAAACAACAAAAGGAGGAACACAAGAAAAAGCAGGCAGAAGAAGGTCGTAGGAAAATAGAGGAAGAGGAACGTAAGAAGAAAGAAGAGGAAGAACAGAAGAAAGAGGTTGAGTGTAAGTTAAGAGATGAATAGGATAAAGTAGAGGCTGAAAATAGAAGAAAGGAGGAAGAAAGCCATAAATCACAGGAAGACTCTTCCAAGGAAGCAGGGGGAAGCAAGACACCGCCCCAAGAGATAGGGGAAAAAACAGATTTGCCTCACATTGATGTACCTCAAAAAATCCCCATGACGAGTGTGCATTTTCCTCTCTCGGACCTTGGCACTTCAGAGGAACAAGAATATGAGATTCTAGATCTGATAAGGCTGATGTACAATCAGTTCATGCACAATATCAGGCAAGAGAAAAGAAAATGCCTTGCGTGGAATCCAGTCGCGCCTCTCGCAGTTACCAAAAAAAAGGATATAGTCCTAGATACCAGGACTAATCCAATCATGATCACATCAGCAGGGACTGCCTTCGCGGCAGCCACAGAGGAAAATGTTAGCGAAATGATCAGAGAGATTCTGTCTCTACAAAATAGGCTCCAGGCTTCTGAGCAGAAGGAAACTTAGTCCGAACAAGAAAAGAAGATGCTAGAAGAAGAAATCCAAAGGCTTCATTTCACAACCACCCAGGCTAATGAATTACCAATCACTATTCAAAGGGATTTGGTTACTTTGGAGGCTACCATGAAGCAAGTGTATGAGGAAATGTTCATGATAAAGCAGACAGTTGCACCACTATTAAAATCGCAAGCAGAAACTAAAAGAATAACTGCACAACTGAAGGAGGCCTCTACCACCCTGGACAACATGTTGGAATGATCAGACATATATCCATAGGCTCCTGACACCCTGCCAAGGAAGGATTGGATTTGTACTCAAAATGACAAAGTCCAGATCCGAATGAAGATACAATCCAAGGATAAACTAGTAAAGGATATAGAGAGGGTGATTTCTTCTTATGAACACCTGATCAATGGCATCGATTCAATGGCTGAAATACATCATATCCCTTCCCTAGGAGCATTGGACACTGAGAAAACAAGGGAAGAGGTGACCCAAGACATTCAAACATTCTTGCAACCAATGAGGCAAGAATATGCTTCACAGGACCTCCCGACCTCACAAGAAAACATTATTCAATTCATCATTACACCAGTCCAGATCTACACCAAACTAGCCTCCCTATCCAATCAAACATCAGTAAAGAGGCGCACTTTGTTCCCAGATGCTCTTGAATGTTTTCATAGGTTAAGAGAAGATACCTCCCAGGTCACTCTAGTAGCCATAGACTATCAGGCTTGGAAGAAGTACCTCAAGGATCAACAGCAGGTAGACGTACCAGACCTCTCCATCACACAATTTCTCCCTTGACAAAAGAAATGGCACAGGTCGTAGGTCACAGGTCGTAGTGTGGAATAGGTCGCAGGTCACATTCAGGGCCAAGTCGCAAGTCGTAGATGCCTCCTAGGTCATAGGCCATGCCAATAGTCGGGACGTTGAATGGTCAGGGCCACCCAAGGGTCAATTTTTCCCTATAAGTACTCTGTTTGGGGACATTGTAAAGGATATTTTTTCGGGACTCCAAAAGGAGCATAGATAATTGTATAGCATCGAATGCATATTTTCGTGAATGAATATAAGTGAATGTTTTGATTCCACTATTGGATCAGATGAGGACTTATGCGTGATAGCATTATGAATATTGTGTCTCATGTATTTGTTATCTTTTATAATTAATTAGTTTGTGTTTTTCTGCTAATATGTCATTTATATTTTTAAGCTTACTTGATGTGTTAATGATATAAGAATATTTAATTAAGAGATGTTTAATGACTCTGTTATTAATATCACTTCATCTTTTGGAAAATGCTTAAGGAATTGAAGGGTATTTCGACCATAAAGAACTGTTTCTTTTGTGGTCAATCAACTTTTATGAGCATGACCCTAATGATGTGTTGCTAACAACATTTCCTTTGGCTGCATGCTTCGAAACTCACTTTTCTATTCATAATGTTTCATTTACAGGAGGACTCCTCAACCATTTGTTTGGTATCATTCAAGTAACTGTGTATTCACCAGTTTGCAGGGCTCATACTCCGTCCAAGAAAAGGTATACTCAGCGGTAGCTGGACCCACACCTCGGACGAGATCCCTATCACAAACGGTTTAAAGTCTAGTTGGGACTTTTAGCGGGGAGATCCCCTACTTTTGGCCAAGAATTTTCTTCCCATCAACAGATTTGGCACTAGGAGGGCCTGAATGGAAAGCTCCCAACACACAAGTAATATCCCATTGCAAACCCCGTAGGGGGAGATCATATATGAAAATACTGGTCCTCTACCCCTTGAAAATTCCCCAGAGGATGATCTGCCCTATTATGAGTTCACCTCAGACTAGCTAAGGGCCTTGCGCTTGCTCGTGCGTGATATCATTAGAGGTCTGCAAAACCTCCTAGCCACCAGTTCCCTGGCCAATCTGCAGACTCCTGGAACACATCAAACTCGCTAGGGTGTCCTGGTCAATTCTATGCCTCAGCTGATATGTCTCATGCTCCAATATTATGCATATGCAGTTGAGTGGAATTCAGCCAAACCCCTGGAAAACCCCCGAGACATCGAAGGGGAAGGCCCTGAAATCATCGAACCCTAACCCAACCAACCATTGGGTGATAACACTCAAGCAAATAACCCGCCTGGAGGAGGAACCGGGAGGGTTAGGGGAAACAGAGGCCAGGGGGATAGGGGTCATGGACAAGGTCGAAATACAGGCCACCACCACCATAACCGAAACCAAAATAGATTTCCCTTTCTTTATAACTAGATAAATCTTAGGAATATGGGAAACCTTAGGGGAAATCAAGAAATGCACTCCTAGCATGAGGGTGAAGCCTCCGGATCTGTCGTGGATAGCGGTTCTGAGAATGAAATGGGGCATATCTACATCCCACCCCATCATCAAGCCAGATGGGTGCAACCCTTGGCATGGATGGTGCAATATCCTTTAGGCCTCCACACCCCCCTTCATGACATGCCCTAGCACTCAGAGAAGCACATCCCTAAGTTTGACCTTGAAAAGGGTACGTTGGCCGAAGATCACATCAATAACTTCTACCTGGCCTTACAAATGATGAGAGTGTAGTTTGACGATGTCGCATGCCAGCTCTTTCCCCACACCTTAGAAAATAAGGCTGCTATGTGGTACCGTTCCCTGCCTGTTGCTTCCATTTCCTCCTGGGAGAAATTTCGCTATATGTTCCTCCAAAAGTTTTCAGAAGACAAGACTCCTTCTATGCTCCTTACAGAGCTTAGAACTTTGAAATGCTAGAAGAAGGAGAAAGTCAAAGACTTAAACCAATGCTTTTCCACCATATTGAACAAATTCCCTCCGAACATGGCCCTGGATGATTCCATTACCATTGATTATTACACAAGGGCTCTCCCTCGGGATATCGCCGTGTTCTTGAAACGCGAAGCTAGATCTACCCTAGCAGAAAATTATGCCACCACCCTTGTTGTCGAAAAGGACATGCTATCCATAGGATCCATTGATCATGATGGCCGAGATGACCCAAAGTTGGCTACAAAAAGAGCACAATCCTCAACTCATAAGTCTGGAGACAAGGACAAAGACCCCTTTGACTTCGAGAGCATCACAAAATCTCTCAAGCTATTGAAAAACGAAGTCTCTGATCTGAAGAGGAAAAAAAATGACTCCACCTCAAGTACCAAAACACAAAAACCTTTCTTTAGGAAGAACAACCTCACTGTTAGTCATCCTCCACCAAATCCAAATGCTGGCCTTAATGTAGAAGAGATCGGCAAGCATAATTTTTTCTCCTTCCATCAAGCCTCCCACTTGGAGAAAACCTGCCCTCAATGGATCAACAACATGACCACCATGGTGAATAAACTCTTAGAAGATCAAACCATGAGATATTTAGAAGAGGAGGCTATTTCAAATAACGAAGAAGCCTCTCCCCTAGATGAGTATATGGGATCAACTATCCTCGCCTTTGAGATGGTCCGCGGAGAAGGACCCTCTCCTACGACAGAAATAAACCTGGCTGACGACCCTCAATCCAAACCCCCTCAGAATTATGACCTGAGGAGAAAAGGCCCGGTCCCTGACCACTCCGAAGAAAAGAGAAAAGATTTCGTAAGGAAGATTTTGCCACCAAATAAAGAAAACCAAAGTGCAACTCCCGAAAAATATAGCCTAACCTCTGCCCGAGTAAACCCAAAGGCTAGTTCATCATCAGGTTCACCGAATGTCTCTGTTGAACCTCTCCCACACCCAGATTCTGGGTATAACATCATCAAAGATATGAAGAAAAAATGGGCCAAAATTTCCCTCTACGAGCTCGCCCGGATTGCTAATCAGCGAGATATTATTCTCAAAGCTTTTGCCAACCCTCTAGCATCCAAACCCATGAGTTCCACCTCTTCCCAAGCTGCTGCAAGTCCCCAGTCTATCATGATTTCCGTTAATGAAAACTCTTGAGGATCCACACCCCCTTTCCTCCTGTCTTTCGAGATCTTCAACTTCAATGTTCATAATTTCCTCGTCGACTCCGATGCATCCACAAGTTTTATGCCCCTATACGTATGAAAGAAACTAAACATCCGTCCTGAAAAAACCAATGCTAGGATCATTCAATTTGATATATACCAAGTCCCTGCCGTTGGTGAATTGAATAACGTCCTCATCCGCCTCTCTTCGGACTCTAGGGTGCATCAGTGCATCGACATAGTGATCGTGGATATCCCCGAAGCCTACGGTTTGCTCTTGAGACGAGATTGGTCAAGCAAGCTGCAAGGATACTTAGGTACCGACTGGTCCCACCTGTGGCTCCCATACAAGGGTAGGAACAATCAAATCCGAGTCGAAAGCAAACCTTACATGAAACACACGGTGACTGACCTGGAGACAACCAATGAACCCATTAGTTTTGCACAAGAAGAGCTAGGCGTGTGCTTCCTATAGTCCGCGTTTGGTTTCTATCAAACCCCTCAATCTACGGTCACCCAAGAAGTCTGGTTAGAGCTGCTACTAGCCCCTGCTGTCCACCTTGCCGCACCATAATAACTTCTAGAAGCCGTCGTCTCAAATACATCTCCTACATACTCATGCGGTCCTACAAAATTAGAAAATGAGGTTTGGACCTTGTACTACGACGGGTCCAAGACCCATGGTGGGGCCGGTGAAGGGTGTGTTTTGTTAGATCCCCGGAAGAATAAATTCTTAATTTCTTGCTGGCTGGAGTTCCAGTGTAACAATAATACAGTTGAGTATGAAGCACTGATCCTCAGGCTCAATAAAGCAATCAATATAAATATAAGCTATTTAAAGGTAATTGGAGACTCCGAGATTATCACTTGGCAGGTATGTAATACCATTCACTGCTTATCTCCGCATTTGAAAGGTTACCAGCAAGAGGTATGGCATCTGATTTCTGCTTTTGATGCTTTTGGTATTAAATCCGTACTTATAATGCACAATGTAGTGGTTGATACACTCGCCAATGCTACTCCTAGATTTACCCCACTAAGAGATGGGTTCTCTATTGAAATTGTTTACAAGCTTGTCGTGCCAGACAATGTAACTAATCTGCATTTTTTTAATGATGATCAACAGGTACTAGATTTCATGCTTAATGTGGACGTGTTTAAGGATTTCATTATCAAAGAAGAGGATCATGACCTATCCTTGCAAAATGAACGAAAGGAGCATAAGGGGAATCCCATGCCCAAAGGGGTCGTGTCGCTTGAAAAGTTATTTTACTTACAGAGACGTTTTTGAGGACCCCCCAACACGAAGGTGTAGAGTTCCACTTTCTTGCGCCAGCAAATAAATATCAGGATGGAAAAAGAACCCAAATTCGTCAACCTCGGTATAGAATGCACCCCTCTGGAGAGGCAATCCTTCACTAATTATTCAAGAAATACCGGGATATTTTCTCCTGGACGTATGATGAGCTACGAAGCTATGACACGTGAATCATCCAACATGTAATACCCATGAAGGAAGGATTTAAAACATTCCAGTAGAAGCTGAGGAAGGTACACCCTACTTTGGAGACAATGATCCAAAAGGAACTGAAGAAACTCTTGGACGCACGCATCATCTTCAAAGTCTGACATTCAACCTAGGTATCAAACTTGGTCCTGGTTTGTAAAAAGTCTGGAAAAATTCATTTATGTGTGGACTTCCAAAATATGAACCATTCTTTGGACAAAGACAATTACCCGGTGCCCCCAATGGAGTAGATCCTTCAAGCAGTATCCGGGTCAGAGATGTTCTCATTACTGGATGGTTTCTCAGGTTACAACCAAGTACTAGTGGTTGAACCCGATCGTCTGAAAACCACATTCAGGACTAAATGGGGGACATTCGGATTCAAACGCATGCCCTTTGGCCTGATCAATGCTGGGGCAACCTTCCAAAGGGCCATGGACATCCCCTTCTAGGGTCTAATAGGGCAAAGCGTGGTGGTATACCTTGATGAAGTTACCATATTTTCCAAACGTAGGTGCGACCATTTACACCACCTTAAACAGATTTTCGAAAGGTGTTGGAAATACGGGATCTCACTTAACCCAAAAAGAGCATATTCACAATCTCAGAAGGAAATATATTGGGGCACATCATAACCCGAGATGACATAATGGTGGGCCTGGAATGCGCGAAAACCATCGCCTAGATTCCTCCCCCAAGTAGTAAAAAGGCCATGCAGTCGTTTCTTAGAAAAAGCAACTTCCTGTGAAAATTCATATTAGACTTCACCCAAATTGTGAAACCTCTGCAAAATATGATAAAGAAGAATGCAAATTTTAAATGGAATTCCCCCGAGAAATAAGTGTTCGATAGTATCAAACAGGCCATCACAGAAGCACTAGCCCTTCATAGCCCAGATTTCAGCAAAGCTTTTGTTTTGTATACCTTCGCCTCAGACTCATCTCTCATGGTCGTCCTCACTTAGAAAGATGGCAACAGTGACGAGTGACCCATATCGTTCATGAGTGTAGGGTTGTAAGGTGTCGATATGAATTATCTAGATATTGACAAGCAAGCTGACCTAGTGTATAAGGCAATCAAACATTTCAAGCCATATATTTTGAAGAATCATGTCACAGTGTTTGTACCTCACCCAATGGTTCGCTCACTATTCATGCAACAGGAGCTGGGCGAGAGGCGAGGAAACTGGATGACATGCCTTTAAGAGTATGACTTGGAATTTAAGCTTCCACATACTGTCAAGGGCGAAGGGCTATGCCGGATGGATGTTGAAGCTGCAGACTTGCAGGGCAGTGAAGAGGAGTGTTGGGATCATGAAATTGACATGTACCAGAATGACAATACACCTCAACAAAGCACCCCTTCATGGTACGTTGATCTTCAGCAATATCTTGGCCGCAGTATCATGGAACCAATTTAACTGCCCAAAAAAAATGTGTCATAATACTGAAGGCTGCATCCTACCAGCTAGTGCAGGGTAAGCTATTCCGCAAGTACCACAGCGGAGTCTTGCTATGCTGCTTGGAACATAATGAGGCTCAAGAGGTCTTGAAGGAACTACATGATGGTCCAGCTAGTGGACACTACGCAGGGGATGCCATAGCTCACAAAATTATGCTCGCCAGTTTCTATTGGCCCACTCTATTCAAAGATGCACATGCTTATGTTCGGAGGTGCCTGTTGTGTCAAAATTTTTCCAACAGGGAGACACGATCATCCGCACCGTTGCAGTCTGTCACAGTGGAAGAGCCATTTCAACAGTGGGGAATTGACATAATTAGGGATATTTTTCCACGTTCCTCTAAGCATCATCGATATATCCTTACGACTATAGACTACTTCACAAGGTGGGTTGAAGCAATATTGTTGTGTCAAATCAACGATCAAGAGGTAATAGCTTTCATCACTCAGCACATCATGACCAGGTTTGGCATTCCAACCTCCCTTGTTTTTGATAGCGCAACTTCTTTTTCTTCATTAAAATTATATGAATTTTCTCTAGAAAATGGTATAGTGCTCAAAAACTCTGCCAAATATTATCCCCAAGGAAATGGGTTAGCTGATTCAACCAATAAAAACCTCATCCACATCATCAAAAATACTATGTTGTCCCAACAACGAAACTGGCACAACGCCCTCCACAATGCCCTATGGGATAATTGGGTCACACCCAAACCATCCTTGGGCACCTCCCCATTCTTTCTAGTTTATGGCAAAGAAGCAATCCTTCCTCCCAACCTGTCTCTCTTAGCCCTTCAGTTGTCACAAGAAACACATGGTACACCGTGCCCTTCCTTACAAGCTCGTATAGACACATTTTTGAAACTGGAGGAAAGGCTAAAGGCCCGACAAAAATTTTCCTTCCACCAGAGCCAAACAAAATGATGGTTCAACAAGAAGTCCGTCGGAAACAAGTTTTTCGAAGTGGGTAGCCTCGTCCTCAAATAGGACAAAGCTCACGAAGGTAAGGGGAAACACACCAAATTCCAAGCCCTGTGGACAAGCCCCTTCTAGATAAAATAAAATATTGGTTCCCACACATATAGACTCTAGACCTTAGAAGGGAGAGTCGAGGTCCTCTCGGTAAATGGGCACGACCTCAAGCACTATTTCACCTAATAGCCATAGCGGCCGTCGCCACACTCTATAAAATACTATCTTTCTTTCACTTAGATGCTTTTGTTGTTTTTTGTTTTTCTGTTTTTTTTTGTGCGTCTCAATAAGCAGCTTTCTTCAAGAAAGCTCTCGGAAATCCTCTCCCCCTAGCACCCCAGGTTGAGGGATAGTCGTAGCAGTTGCTAAATTGGCAGATTGTACCAGAATCTCTGCTGGTGAAGAATCAACCCTGAAACACAAAATGGCCTAAGCTGGCCTGTGATAGGCCCCCCGTGGGGAAAACGCGACCGATCCCCAGAACCCAAATGCAAGTAGCTCACCCAGTACGCTAACTTGAGGGGCTGCTAATGAAGAAGAAGTTTCGGGGAAACGGGTCACTAGACGGAAAGGGAACAAGGTGAACCTCAGGTGGAAAAACGATATCTGGGAAAACTCAAAGGTCCTTGTATGCAGACCAGGAGAAACCTCTCTTGCAAGTAACATAAGTTGGGATCCCTCATCTTCCCAGGCAATACTTTCCACTTTCAAATAAGTGCCTTGATAAAATTCAAAATAAGTGCCCCAAGCACATTCAAATACGTGTTATTAGCACATGAAATAAAGGGTAAAGGATTGAGAAAGGCTTCTTGCATAGAGAGGTGATGCAACGACTCTGCCAGGGTACTGACCAGGCTCGCTGGTAGCAGAGCAATGTCTGTGACTCCTAGGTAGTGACTCCGCTGGGACCACTAGGTTCGCTGGCAGAAGAGCAACACAAGGGGACTAAATAACTATACCAGATCCTTGAAACCCCTGCGGTTACTCTGACCCTTTCCGTCTGGTCTCCGACAATGAAAACACGATGAACTAGCACCCCGACCCATGCAAATAGGTGGAGAAAACGCACAAGGGCCAGAGATGAAAGTAGTGGGACCCACGGGGGTGAAAGGAATAGCCTACTAAGCCCCCCCCCCCCCCCTTCCCCCCTCAAGATGAAGTGCTAGTAGAGATCCTGGGTCCTACCAGTGAATCGCCATTTGTTGTAGCTGCTAAAACACCCTCCAAAATTTGGTCCCATCTTAAAATTTCAAAGCTCTTGACCTCTTTGGGATAGGTAAGTCTGATGCACCCTCGGCCTTGAGCCTCGAGAAATTTCCTTTTTCATGCATTATCCCTTCAAAGTTTGGTCCATGACTTGGTCTCTAAAAAGCTAGTTGCATAGTCACAAAGCTGCAAAACTCATAATATCAAACATCTTGCGACCATGTGACCTAGTGACCTCGCGACCCCTAGGTTGCAAGGTTGCGAGGTCGCATTTTTGTCTAAAGCTTCAGATTTGTGACCTAGCAACCTAGTGACCTCTAGGTCGTGAAGTCGCAAGGTCGCAAGGTCGAATATCCCACCAACCAGCCATGATTTACGACCTAGCGACCTACATTAAATGATCGCACGTGCGACCCCTTTATAAATAAAAGGGTCACATAGGTTGCATTCGACCTACGTGACGGAGCAAGTAATGCCTCTGACAAGCCAGCTGGAGCGCATTTTTTCCCGGGTAAGTTGCCTAATCCTCCTGTTGTTTCCTTTTTGATTAAATGTTGCCTCACGTACCCCTGCCCCTTGCCTATTAATCCCCTTTTTGGTTTCATTCAATATCAACAGCCCTCTGGTTAAATTTTACACCTTCCCTCATGGGTTATCTCTTTCTTCCTCCCTCTCTGAACCTCACCCTACCCCAGTCTGCCTCAAGCACCCTTCTTAGCTACGTGGGGAGGCCTTGAAGCCCAGATTTGTCCATTCCCCTTGAATTTTTTTCCCTCTTTACCATTCATTCCCTGCGGGTCGAAATCACCGCGAAACCTATAAAAAAAAACCCTAACGTGACTCCGCGACTCTGAGACTAAGCAACCTCACGATTTGGTCGTTGGGTTGCGAAGTCGCCAAGTCGCTAATCATCAATTAATTGCATACCTTGCAACCTTGTGACCTAGTGACCTATCGACCTAGTCGCAAGTCGCCAATTCGCAAAGTCGTAGTTCCATGAAATTTTAATCCAGTGTGACCTAGCAACCTTACGACCTAGTCGCAAGTCGCCAAGACATAGAGTCGTTGCTCCCTGAGATTTCATGCCTGTGTGACCTTGATACCTTGCGACCTAATCGCAAGGTCGCTAAGTTGCAAACCTCACCATTTCTTTAGATAATAGTTGGCAGGGGTCACAGCGACCTAGCCTAAGTAGTCATTTGGAGGTTTCATCAGTCTTAAAATATTTGTAATTATGTCGTCTGTCTTATCATGGGATTGTTTTATGAACATGCCAAGGAACATTGAAGCTGAGCTCGAGTGTTTCTCCATCTCTTTGGCCTCAAGAGATATGGGGCCTCCAGCAATTTGGAAGAGAAACAAGATTTCAGAGGTATAAATCTCAGAATAAGGCACGCCTCCTTCCCCACCCCTTATCTATGGGGACACTGCCTGTGTGTTCAGGAAAGGAGAAAAAATGAGTTGGTACTAGATATATCAGGAGTTCACAAAGCTTGAGTTCCTAGAAGATCTTGCAGACAGGAAAGTGTACATTCAGGTCAAGAGATCCAAACTCCACTATGTAGGCACCCATCCACCCATATTTCCATGTGCAAAGGTTATTGAATGGATCCTACAGAAGGTCGACTCTAGGATTTGGGTCATTCACGATCACTCGAGGATTACGTTTGCTAACCTAATGGGGAAGGATGCAGAAGTCTACTATGTACTCCCCACCCAAGAACAAACTTTCAACACTGATTGGGCAACCACTCTTGAAGTACCCATACTAGATACCTTGAAAGGATGGTGGGAGGACCCCAAGAAGTTTAAGGTTAAAAAGGATCAAGAATATAAAAAGGAGGGCCTCAGGAAAGTCCACAAGTTCGTGGCCACAATGATGTGTAGGATGTACGACCGACTAGATGCCACCACATTCAACGGGACTTGGGTCCCTCTCATTACACCATCACTACGTATGGAACCCGGTTCAACTAGGCAAACCTAATAGTAGCGGCTCTCAGGTCAAACATATCAGCAACATAGGAACTCGAAGAAGGATGTGCATCTGAATTTTACATGGCTTCCTACCTTTTGGATGCAGTATGCACAAGAAGTCAGTTTGAAGGATGGCCGCATAACTGGGATGTGAAGCATGGTAGACCAATCCACAAAGACTTACAAGTGTTATGGGCTTCCAAATAAAAACAAGATATAGATTCAATCTCGCATAATTTCATTTTCGCACTCTACAGGAAGTTGTTTGGCAAAGATGCCCCATGCATGTCCAGGCGAGCCATGGAAACGATAACTCAAGTGGCCAACTGGTTTCCCATTGTAGAAAGTACTTTTATCAGGGTCTTCGAATCGTTCAAGGCACCTCACATGCTGCCTCATTTTGTCACTGATAAGCTACTCTTACAAGAAGTGTGCTACCAGATGACAAGCGGGTTTTCCAAGATCCTAAGCAAGGGCAAGAAGAAACCATGGCCTACTCTCCTACTCACTATCGGTGCCTATACAGCCAAAGATTTCAAAGAGGTAGAAGCAGAGGTAGAGGAAATAAAGGGTTTTCATTTTGTGACCTTTGCCCACAGATCATGTGATCATGAAAGGATTGTCCCCGCACATCGCAAACAGGCCAAATTCAATTGGAAATACCAACACATGGAGTGCCCTGTCGGAGATCAAGTCAGGAACTGGTACAAAAAAAATAGGGCGGCCTCGCTAGAGGAATCAACTGACCAAGGGGGGGAAGATGATCAAACAGCGGAAGAGAGGTCCACGCTAAAGCGAAGTGACCCGATAGGAGGAGCCTCATATTCCAAGAAACCAAGAACTGATACGGGCAGTAGTCTTTCCAAAGAAAAACAGGAAAAGAGAGACATAGAGGCCAAGTCACAACAAGAAACCGAGAAGAAGGCAAAGGAAGAGGAACTCAAAAGAACTCAGGATGCTCAGGCACAACAGCAAGAAGAAGAAAAGAAAAAGAAGCTAGCTGAGGAGCAACAGAAAAAACAACAAAAGAAGGAACGCAAGAAAAAGCAGGAAGAAGAAGCCCACAGGAAAATAGAGGAAGAGGAATGTAAGAAGAAAGAAGAGGAAGAACAAAAGAAAGAGGCTAAGCGCAATTTACAAGAGGAACAGGATAAAACAGAGACTAAAAAGAGAAGAAAGGAGGAAGAAATCCAGAAATCACAGGAAGACTCTTCCAAGGAAGCAGGGGAAGCAAGACACCGCCCCCAGAGATAGGGGAATAAAAAGAGCTGCCTCACATTGATGTACCTCAAACAATCCCCATGATGATTGTGAATTTTCATCTCTCAAACCTGGGCACCTTAGAGGAATAGGAAGATGAGATTATAGATCTGACAAGGCTGGCGTACAATCAGTTCACGCACAAGATCAGGCAAGAGAAAAAAAAATGCCTTGCGCAGAACCTGGCCGTGCCTCTCGCAGTTACCATAGAAAAGGATATAGTCCTAGATACCAGGACTAATCTGATCATGATCGCATCATCAGGGACCGCCTTCACGACAGCCACAAAAGAAAATGTTAGCATAATGAGCAGTGAGATTTTGTCTCTACAAAACAGGCTCCAGGCTTTTGAGCATAAGGTAGCTCAGTCCGAACAAGAAAAGAAGATATTGGAAGAAGAAATCCAAAGGCTTCATTTCACAACCGCCCAGGCTAATGAATTACCAATCACTATTCAAAGGGAGTTGGTTACTTTGGAGGCTACCATGAAGCAAGTGTATGAGGAAATTTTCATGATAAAGCAGACAGTCGCACCACTATTAAAATCGCAAGCAGAAACTAAAAGAAGAATTGCACAACTGAAGGAGGCATCCATCGCCCTAGACAACATGCTGGAATGGTTAGACATATATCCATAGGATCCTGACACTCTGCCAAGGAAGGATTGGATACTTACTCAGAATGAAAAAGTCCAAATTCGAATGAAGATACAATGCAAGGATAAACTGGTAAAGGATGTAGAGAGGGTGATGTCCGCTTATGAACACCTGATCAATGGCATCGATTCAATGGATGAAATACATCATATCCATTCCCTGGGAGGATTGGACACTGAGAAAACAAGGGAAGAGGTGACCCAAGACATTCAAACATTCCTGTAGCCAATGAGGCAAGCAGCTGCTTCACAGGACCTCCCGACCTCACAGGAAAACATTATTCAATTCATCATCACACCAGTACGGATCTACACCAAACTGGGCTCCCTATCCAATCAAATATCAATAAAGAGGCGCACTTTGGTCCCAGACACTCTTGAATGTTTTCATAGGTTAGGAGAAGATACCCCCGAGGTCACTCCAGTAGTCACAGACTATCAGGCTTGGCAAAAGTACCTCAAGGATCAGCAGCAGGTAGAAATATCGGACCTCTCCATCACACAATTTCTCCCTTGACAAAATAAATGGCACAGGCCACAGGTCGCAGGTCACAGTGTGGAACGGGCCGCAGGTTGCATTCAGGGCCAAGTTGCAAGTCGCAGATGCCTCCTAGGTCGCAAACCATACCAACAGTTGGGAAGATGAAAGGTCAGGGCCACCCAAGGGTCAATTTTTCCCTATAAGTACTCCCTCCGGGGACATTGTAAAGGATTTTTTTTCGGCACTCCAAAAGGAGCAGAGATAATTGTATAGCATCGAATGCATATTTCCGTGAATGAATATAAGTGAATGTTTTGATTCCACTATTGGATCGGATGAGGACTTATGTGTGATAGCATTATGAATATTGTGTCTCATGTATTTGTTATCTTTTATAATTAATTACTTTGCATTTTTCTACTCATATGCCATTTAAACTTTTAAGCTTACTTGATGTGTTAATGATATAAGAATATTTAATTAAGATATTTTTAATGACTCTGTTATTAATATCACTTCATCTTTTGGAAAACACTTAAGGACTTGAAGGGTGTTTCGACCATAAAGAACTGTTTCTTTTGTGTTCAAGCAACTTTTATGAGCATGACCCTAATTATGTGTTGCTAACAACATTTCCTTTGGCTGCATGCTTTGAAACTCGCTTTGCTATTCATAATGTTTCATTTACAGGAGGACTACTCAACCATTTGTTTCGTATCATTCAAGTAATTGTGTATTCACTAGTTTGTAGGGCTCATACTCCGTTCGAGAAAAGGTATACTTAGCGGTAGTTGGACCCACACCCCGGACGGGATCCCTATCACAAATGGTCTAGAGTCTAGTTGGGACTTTTACCGGGGAGATCCCCTACTGTTGGCCGGGCATTTTCTTCCCGCCAACACCTTGATAATTTCATCTAAGGTTTCAGATCCTTTAGCAAATATAAGATTTAAATTTTTCACTTTCTCAATTTCCTTTCTTAGACTTACTATTTCATATTTTAATCTCTCATTGCGCTTCTCCTTTTCTATAAGCTGATTCTTTAGAGTATCTATGGAAATTTTGTTTCTTCCAAACTTATTTTGAGATGATTTATTTCTTCAAGAAAATCATTTTCTTCTAATGTATCCGTAAAATTATCTTTAGCCTCAATAGAGTCTTTTTCAAAATCCATGAGCAGTCTAATATCTTGAACATATTCTCCTCCTTCGCTCTTTGATAGACCATCACTTTCTTCATGAGTATAATATCTTTTTCTATTGATAAACAATTTCTTATTTCCTTTTGCGACTTCCTTTCCCTTTTCATGGTTATATTTATGGGGACATTTAATAGCATAATGACCAAATATTCCACAAGAAAAAAATTTAAAAGGAAGCTTACCTCTGAACCTTCCAGTGCCAAGTTGTAGCTTCTTTACAAAATTTATCTTATCTTCTTCTGAAACATACCATGATCCTTCTTGTTCTTCTACTTCCTTTCCTTTTGCAGCAGCTCTAAAGACAACTTCTTTGACTTCAGATGGACCTCCTTTTCTCATTTCACATGCAGTCAGAATCCGATGAAGTTTAACAATAGTAAGAGTTTGTAGATCATGCTTCTCTTCAATAGCAAACTCTTTTGACTCGAACTTGGGAGTTAGAGATCTTAAAACCTTTTCTACTAGAGTTGTGTCAGTTATGGTTTCACCCAGATTTCTCATACGATTTACAATATCATCTAGACATAAAAAGAAACTAGCAATGCTTTCTTCATTGTGGTGGTGGATATGACGCATGGGTGTATGAAATCACACCAGTTTAAGGGGTGTGGTCTACCCCTATAAACTATTGGTCACAAGAAGAAAGTGGTGGAGCTCAAAAGCATATAATCTAGATGAAAAAATATGCGAATGTATTCTCAAAGTAAACTAAAAACTAAAACACAAATATACAGAAGTTATTGACGAGAGTCAAAACAATAATAATGCAAACGATGGCTCAAAGGCCTCTTCTTATTAAATGTTTGATACGGAGAAGAAATTTTACCCACTTGCCAAAGGGCCCCTAGACAATGGTTCTAGGTCCCGATGCAAGGATGTTGGTTTCCAAGCTCTCTCTGATGCAGTCCTCCTCTCTCTCCCCTGTGATGGACTAGGATTGTTGGGTGGCCAACAATCGAGTCCCCTCTATCTCCAGCTCCAGGTCACACATTGCTGGTATTGCATGGGAAATTTTGGCCAGCATAACAATGTGATCACCATTTATTCATCTCTTGGTGGCTTTATATAGGGGATTTCAAATCCTCCTTCCCTCCCTTGGTACATGATGGATGGTGACCCAAGGGAGAGGTATGATTCCATTGAGTGCTCCAAATATTCCTTTGTGTGCTCACATAGTATCTAAGGAGGCGCTGGTGGCTGTCCTTAGGCGGCTTCATATAAGGAGTAACTGTCCTTTGCTTTGTGTGGTCCCGTAAAGTGACATTTTTCCATTTCCAGGAATGCGCGCTTATCGGGCAAAAAGGCACGCAGAAGGCACTCTTCTCGAAGGATTAAGAGCACAATTTAGCATTTAAGACTAGTTCAAATCTGATTTTCTCAAAACCTTAGAGATTTTAAATACTTCTTGATTCCATAATGTGTTCCTGCCCTGTAAATCCTTAGGCTTGACATTAATTAATGTCATCTTCTACTGCACAATTTTCCAGTGTTAATAGTTGGCCCCTAATGTGTGAGGTCTAGGAAGGACTGTATAGCCAAAATACATTATAGTTTATTTTATGTATCGTGCGTAGAGAGAGAGAGAGAGAGAGAGAGAGAGAGAGGCTTGCGTGAATCTTGGAATTGACAACGCCTTGCACCATTTCCTAGGTGACCATGGCCTTAGGGACCCCTGCAAGAAAACAAAATATACAATATATATACAAAATTTCAACGAGGCGGGCATGTCCCATGCTCGTGATGCTATGGCTAGTTAAACAAAATTTACAGATACATGTGATGTCTATGTCACTACTGTGGTACTGATGTTGGCGGTTGTTGACGACGACTGCTGACGCCCTTAGGGGAATTTTTTCTTTGATGATAGGTGATATGTGGTACCCATATGCATAAAATTGGTATGGAATCTAGTTGCACAATGTAGAAATATGTACTGGTTGGGACCTTCCCGTGTAAGCATTGTTGACAGAGATGCTTATGGAGGCACGGGTCTTCAATGGATCTTAATCAAAGTGAAATGGTTGTAAGGTATGATACCATCTTGACATGAAAGCTTTTGTCTTAGTCAAATGTCAGGAGGATCGATGACATCTTTGGACAATGATGTCTCCCACAGTGCCACCCGAGGATACCCCTTTGCATGGGGAGGGGTGATCCAAGGTACCGCTTCCTTTTTGGAAAAGAGGTGTCGAGGTCAATAAAAAGGAAGCCTTAACCGAACCATGGGTCGTCGACTTGAGCGGTCGGGGACCTAGATGTGATGGGTTTAACATAGGCATGTTGGTGAGAGGTGACTAAAAAAGGATGATGGGGATTCAGTGGCCCGAGGTTGGAGTATACTTTAGCAGCTTGGCGGCAGTCATAGTTATTTTTTAAGGCAAAATCCCTGGAGTCGGTAGGACTTCCAGGGTGGGTGTGAACTGGCTATGAATGTCGTGACGGTGCATGCGTGGGGATGAAATACTCTGACCAAGGGGAATGAGGGACAACTGCCATAGGGGAAAAGATGAAATATGAGGGCGAAGCGGCGAAGTGCATCGTTTGTGGTTTTTGTACAATTACCAAAAGAATAAAATAATGAGGTTTGGTTTGTACAAAAAACAGAGACGGGTACCCCAAAACATGAAAGGGTTCACTCACTGAAGGTGTGAGGATGGTGTTTTGATGGGGGTGGGGTTCCCATTGGTTGGTCTCATGTGCGGGGTTAATGAAGCAGATGAAGAAGTGTCGCAGATGGGATTATGCTGATGGAGGTATGGTGGGCCAAATGCGATGCGCGGAGGTGCGCTTTCAATTTTCTTGTACAACCTGGTCTTTCAGGAAGGGGGTTTGAGTTTGAATGGTAAACTCGACCTTACGCATGATGAATGGATGGGCATGAGGTGCTTCCTGGACTGAAATAGTATGACCATGGCATCACTTGTGCTATGATATATGGTCTACTTTGGGTGACGAGCGCCATAGAGGGGAGGCTCTACCGACCAACGCGGATGTTTATCATGTGCAGGGTGAGGTGATGATAAATGCGGTCGGGTATGAGGACCCTATTATTTATTTTTGATGGAGAAATGAGGTCAGGATATGTTTGGTTTTTTGGGACTCTATCATGCTAAGGGTAGAATGATACCTACTCCAGAAAACCAAACATGATATAGTAGGTTCTGGAGCAGACATATGTGGGTAGGTTGGCCTATAACATCACATATGGAGCAGACTGGTGATTCCCTTTGAATGGTGAGGGTCACCATCTTATTTCCTCTGTTTGCGATTTTATTGGTTGTGATAACTGGTTTTGCAATAGGAACTTCCTTTGCGGGGGTGGTCTCGACCGTTTCTTGGGTAGGTTGGGGCTCCTCGAGACTGAGGAGCTTTAACCCTATGGCAGTAATGTTGGTGTCTCTTGTTCTGGAAGGGGGAACGAGGTACCAAACTGGGAACGTCAACGATATGTTGGGTAATACCAGTGTTGCCAAAACCTGCTGGGAGACGAAGCCAGCTAGGGGGTAGAGGAAAGGGGTTTGGGAGGCTGTGTAGGCTAGAGAGGCTATCGTGGCTAATGCCTTAGGGTCATTACTTCTTGAGTCTGTGTCCTGAATAACCTCAGTGCTTGATGTGGACATCATGCACACTGGGGCCCCTGTGGCATCGAGCGATGCTTCAGGGATAATGGAAGGATCTCCTAGGAATGACCCTAGGACAAAAGACGTTTTGAATTGGCCAGGGCCATATTCTTGGTACCGTGAAAGACCATTTTCAACTGTATCTACATAGGGTAGAATTACATCTGTGTTGGTTAGGGGGTGCTTCTCGCTGTGTGTCAGCTAGTCTACAGTAATGATGTGATCCTCGTGGGGGAACATCATAATGCGAAAGACGGAGGAGGCTATGGCAGACATGGCGTACATATAACTCCGCCCAAGGAGTATATTGTAATCCAAGTGAGAGTCCAAGACTTCAATGTCTATGTGGACTGTTTTTCCGGCTAAACAGACCAGTACATTTTGGTAGAGGCTGACGCAGGTCGAGGGACGACTGTCGTAGGCGCAAATCGTTATGACCGAGGGTTTTAGTTCGGGAGAACCCAACTTCTGCCAAACATTTTTTGACATGATGCATGTCGATGCACCCTCGTCAATGACACATTGGTGAATAATAATATTCTGGACCGATACTGTTATGTGGAAGGCGACCATGGAAGGAAGCCTAGGGGTGGATTTGTCTAAATCAAAAGCCATCATGCACATATCGGCAGGGTCGATAGTGCTTAACACGGAAAGTAGGGCTTTTCGTTGCTTTGGGCATGACTGCAGTACTTATAACGTAGACATAGCAGTGGGTGATTGAGCTAAATCGTCCACGATGCTAAATTATGGGCCTCTTTGGAGTAGTTACCTGCTCGCCTATTAGGTCCATTTTCCATCTTTGGAAATGGTTCTATAGGCATATTTGAAATGGTCAAAGGTGCAATCGGCACACTAGTACTAGCCCCTGACGTAGTGGAGTCTAGTGGGGTGTCGTAACTGCGATTCCATGTTTGGAAAAACATCTCTTCCCCAGTCATGTATATTTCATGGCTGCTTTTCCCAGAATATTCTGGGTTTTGTTGCTAAGTGTTGACCGTCCCTTGGTAGGGGAAAGGTTCTTTCATAACAGCAGGTTGCTGGGAAGATCCTCCTTGTCCTCGGTTACTATGAAGCTTTTTTAGCCTGGGGAGATAGGGACAGTGGTGAGTATAGTGCCCATACTCACCACATATTGAACAAGAATGGTTTATTCGCAGAGGTGGCCTTTTGCCTTGCCATTGGGCATTGCTTGGCTCCTGGTTTTGATTCCTACTAGAGTTTCCTCCAGCTTGGGATCGCGGTGGGCATTGTTGGTTGTTTCCCCCCTGTCCAGGGTTCCCTTTTGGCTTGTTTTTTAATTTTTTCTTAACCACGTTAGGAGGGTAGTTCTCTTGGTTAAACTGGTGTGGTTGTTTTTGGGACGGCTATACAAATTTCACTTGTGAATTGGTTTGCGTAGGTGTGTCGTGTGCTTGGAATTGAGCATAATGTTGTCCCTTGTTTGCACCTGGCTGTTGGGGGGGAGCTCTTCCGTCAGTGTTTATTTCTGCATACTGGGTCTCTTCAGCCGGAGGATAGGGTCCTCCTTGGTGATACGCTTGCGCCCTACTAGTTAAATATTGCTGAGGCATATGATGACTTTGAAATCTGGGTTGAGACATGTTCTGGGTAGAATGATGCGCGTAACCAAGATTTTGACTACTATTGCCTAGGTAACCTTGGGTCATTGACCCAATTAATCTGTTTGCAAAATTCGACGCGCCTGGAAATCCTTGATAAGTTTGCAGGTGTGGGGCGTAAGGGAGGATATTGTAAATGTATCATGACTGCGTATAAATCAGTTCAAGCTTTTGGGCTTTACTCATTGCGTCCTCTTCGGATGTGGGGTATTGCTACACCACATCCTTTGAAATCTCCGCCATCAGAGTTTTCAAGAATAAATCTAAGAGGAATTGATCGTTAAGTTTAGCTTTACATAAACTGCGACGTCGCCTCCATTCATGAAGATGGTCAGAGATATGAACGACAGGGGTTTGTCTAAAACGAGTCAGTAACTCCATTCTCGAATCATGGTGAATGGGTAACTGAAAATAAGTAAGGAGCGCGGTAGCGAGGGCGCTAAAGGTTCCATGTGAAGCAGGAGGTTTCTCCACGTACCATTGCATGGTTACTCCTATAAGAGTGCATTGAAATAGCCTCAATCGAATAGTGTCGTCGATGATACTATTCGATGAGCACCACAGGTGAAAGGACATTACATGATTACCTGGGTCTTCTGCTTGCTTGCCTTCAAAATTTGGTATATCCGAAGTGAGCTTTGTGGGCATGGGAGGCCATGAAGGATCGTGTGCGATGGGATCATTTGTGAGCTTTGTTAAATTGGGTAGATTCAACGCAGCTAAGAAGGGTGTCTGGGAGGTTGACGCCATGGAAACGTGTGAAGACATGAAGTTCTGGTTAGAATGAGGGTTAGTTTGTGACGTACTCTGATGTGTGTTCAGCTGGCTTCCCGAATGGGATGCGCTCCTTTGCCCCCTAGGGGTCGAGGGGGGAGTGGTGTGCAGTGTGGTGTTGGGAGACTGACTAGGGTTACCAACTATGGTTGCTCCAATGAAGGATGAACCAATGATGGTGGCAGTGTTTCGTCTTTAACGCCTAAATGGCGAAAGACCTGGAACCCCTCCCTGTAATGAGGGGAGGTCCAAAAGATGCATGGATTGACAAGGTTCTGTTGGGATTGTTCGGGTGTCAACCAGGTTAGGTTTTGGAAAAATTTGAGAGGATAGAGTCTATGATCACGACAAATTTATGGTCACATATATAAAACAAAGCGAAAATGAAATGAATTTTTCCTTTACCTTAATCTATGTGATCAATCAAGCAAAAAATATGGTTTTTTGGTTGTTTGCATGTGATACTAAAAATCCTAGAAGACCTATGCATCCTCACACACTCAAAGTAACTGGGCCTTGAGAATATTTCTTGCGAGTGCTGGCACAATGTCCCGTAAGATCTGGCAACGCCCCCAATCAGCCGTAGAGAATCCACCAAGGTAAGAGTAGAGGGTCTGGCGCTTGCCTGCACCGTCACCTATAGGGTAAAGTATGCCCTAGTTTTTGGCCAATAAGAACCACCATCCCATGTGAGCGTTCGAGTCTTGGTCTTCTTGGTAGTTAGCTAACAGTACCGAGTATCAGTCGGGTCAGGTAGCCCCAACTGATACCGCACGCACTGTGCCTAAGCTTAACCCCCTCTGAATCGGGTCTCTGCCGTGCTCAGGTTTTGTTTTACATGGGCTGATAGGTGGATTTGAAGCTCCCTAAATACACAAATTCTATGTTTCAATATGAAGTATGATCAAGGCGGCTTATTGGATGCCTACCCCTTGATCCTAACTTAAACTGTAAATTCTTTTGTGGGGAGGTGTCATTTCATAGATTTGGAGTAATATTGGGCATCCCTTGGGTTCAAGGACCTTGGATGGCCCTTGGCCTTTTGGTTGACCTTTGGTATTTTTTCTTATTGGCTTTTTACTTTGTCAACGAAACCTTATGTGTATTTTTCCCCTATGGGGAGAATTTAGTGAGTTTGATTAAGTTAATTTTAGGTGTCTTCCTTTGCTTAATGGGTGAGTGTGTGTGAGAATATGGTGAACAATCTCATATTTTGAACATATGGATATCAGTGATCCTTTACAAAAGTCCCCTAGTTAAACTATGTGATGTTGTTCCTGGCTCAAATGGAAAACGTTTGCGGATAAAGGGCCGCTTTCAAAATTTCCTAGTTAATCTATGTGACTAACTAAAGGGAGGTGGAAAATTGTAAATATAGAGCGTTCATATGCTTACCTAAGATCACCAAATGGTGCAAAGGTAGCAGAGATTACTTTCTCTAATCGACAAATCGATCCTAGTCCAGCAATCCCTAATGCACAAATTGAACTAAACTAAACAATTTCTACACTAGAAAATAAAACTAGCTTACTTGGACTAGTTTATCTAAGTGTGCATACCAGAATTTGCAAAACATAAATTGTTCGGAATGAAATGGTTAATTTCCCCCCTACTTAAACTATGTGAAGATTTTTTTTGCAAAAAACCAACTTAAATGGAAACTAACCCTAAGCCTACAGAAGGTAGCTAAAAGTAAGTTCTCAGAAGTTGTGGGGTATCAACACAAGTGTTGGCAGATACGTTAGGGGCTGCCCAACACAGTTACAAGAAGAAAATGCAGAATATAGGGAGAAAAATCTGATTCTGTAATTTTCACAGAAAAGGCTCTGACAGGTGCGCTTTCCTGAATGTAGGTCAGTCCTGAATGCGCACACTACGCGTTTGTGAGAAGAAACTGCACGCAAAAATCCTGCAAGTAAAAAGATCAGGAGATGACTTCTTCAGTTTGTCACTCCAAGTGAATCTAGGGATTGTAAGATGGATCAGAGGACTATCAGCTCCACTCTCCAGCATAGACAAAGGTCTCCTGCAAGAGATGGCACAACCACATAAACTTGTAAACTGTTAGTGGAGTTTCCAATCCTGTGGTGGTGGATTTCACGCACAGGTGTACGAAATCGCACCAGTTTAAGGGGTGTGGTCTACCCCTATAAACTATTGGTCACAGGCAGAAAGTGGTGGAGCTCAAAAGCATATAATATAGATGAAAAAATATGTGAATTTATGCTCAAAGTAAACTAAAAATTAAAACACAAATATACAGAAGCTATTGAAGAGAGTCAAAACTATAATACTGAAAACGATGGCTCAAAGGCCTCTTCTTATTAAACGTTTGATATGGAGAAGAAATTTTACCCACTTGCCAAAGGGCCCCTAGACAATGGTTCTAGGTCCCGATGCAAGGATGCTGGTTTCCAAGCTCTGCCTCTGATGCAATCTCCCTCTCTCTCCGCTGTGATAGACTAGGATTGTTGGGTGGCCAACAATCGATTCCCCTCTATCTCCAGCTCCAGGTCACACAATGCTGGTATTGCTTGGGAAATTATGGCTAGCATAATAATGTGATCACCATTTCTTCATCTCTTGGTGGCTTTATATATATAGGGGATTTCAAATCCTCCTTCCCTCCCTTGGTACATGATGGATGGTGACCCAAGGGAGAGGTATGATTCCATTGTGTGCTCCAAATATTCCTTGTGTGCTCACATAGTGTCTAAGGAGGCACTGGTGGCTATCCTTAGGCGGCTTCATATAAGGAGTAACTGTCCTTTACTTTGTGTGGTCCCGAAAAGTGAAATTTTTCCATTTCCAGGAATGCGTGCTTATCAGGAAAAAAGGCACACATAAGGTGCTCTTCTCAAAGGATTAAGCATGAAATTTAGCATTTAAGACTAGTTAAAATCTGATTTTCTCAAAACCTTAAAGATTTTAAATACTTCTTGATTCCATAATGTGTTCCTGCCCTGTAAATCCTTAGGCTTGACATTAATTACTGACATCTTCTGCTGTACAATTTTCCAGTGTTAACACTCATTATACATTCTAAGTTCTTCATATTGAATTTTAAGAGTTTGGAGTTTAGAACTTTTCACCTTGGCATCACCTTCACATATCATAATTATTTGTTCCATATCTCCTTAGCTGTATTCAACTGCATGAATTTGACAAATTCTGATTCAGTCAAACTTCCCAATAATGCATTGACTACCTTTGCATTGGTTTCATAGTTATTTCTTGCAGTTGGATCTACTGGAACTGAAGATGGATATTGATAACCTCCTTCAACTATATCCCATACATCTGCTCCAAGAGATTGAAGATAGGATCTTGTCCTTGTCTTCCAGAAGATTAAATTGTTTCCGTTGAAGAGAGGAGGCCTGATAGATGCTATCCAATATTGATTTCTCATCTTAGCTGATCTTCCTTCTAGTGATTAAGCTTCTTCAGAAGGACCTACTCTGATACCAATTGTTAGGAAAAATACTAAGAGGGGGGGGAGGGGGTGAATCAGTTTTTATAACTTACTTAAAAACTTTTACTTTTTCCTTACTGATTTCTATACACGACTTTAATGAACCCAATTAGCATATACACACGGATATCTTTAAGAAAACTTGCATATGACCAGAGATATTATTATGCAGATAATTATTTACTTAAATCAGTGCATCATTCATTCATCAGATGCTTATTAAGCAATAAACATGTGCAGTAAGAACAGAATAAATCATCACACATAAGAAATACACATGAACACCAGGATTTTAAGGTGGAAACTCAATTTGGGAGAAAACCACTACTATTGTCGTCTATGTCTTCAATATTTATTATATGGAAAACTGCTTACAATATTGTACTGATGCATACTCATATCAATACGCAGGTATCTACTTGTAGAAGGCCACAACCTTCTCTCGTTCTCTAGCTGCTACTGGAAGGGAGCTCCAACCCCCTGATCTCGTTTACCAGCCACTACTGGAAGGGACTTTCAACCCCTCTGATCAGAACACCAACTTCTATTGGCAGGAAGCTTCTACTTCCACACTGAAGGATTCAACCCTCAGAACCACTGTAGACCATGTTTCATCAATTTTCACACTGGATCCCACAGCTTCAACACAACACTTCATAAAGATCAACACCAATAAACTTAATCCAAATTTCAATAAGAACAATGAGATCACTGTAACCAGAACATAGTAAGAAACCCAGATTTTAGAATCATTATGCAGAATAAATCTCAACCCTGATCATTCATTATCTTAAAATACATACGCTAATTCACTTTATTGATTCTGTGTTTATACACGCTTTCCTTCACACCAACCTGCGTATAGGTATGAGAATACTGAATTTACAGAATATGATCAGTCTTAGAACTAGATCTGAGGCTTTCATACATATATATTTTCAGTAATGCAGAACCCTTATTCATTCAATCATCATTAAACATATTTACTCACTCATTGATCAGATTTGTACATATTCAACTTAGCATCATATATAGTATTAAAACACCCCAGATCTACGTGAATAATTCATTGACATACAGTAGAAATACAACAACAATAAACAAATAACCTCTCCAACAAGCTTCAGAAAACCCTGACTTCCATACACGCTTTGGATGCGGCAAAGTTGCGTGTATATGCACTTTCACTGTGACGAACTAGCATATAGATCTGTAAATGTCATTACTACAGAAATATGTAGATCTATAAACTTCACCAGATTCCTTTACTTCACTTCAGAAAACATGGTCCAGGTCACAAATCCAAATATCTCATAATTAGATCATGCAATTACATAGTCATTTCAGGTCTAGAGATCCTAATCCATCATTGTATCCAAGGTGCATCATAGATTAAGATCTACCAATAAAACATAGTTCATCCCATGTAGATATACTTCAGAGAGAAGTATTTAGCAACAACCCTTCCACATCCACACATTGTACTATGATCTTCTTCACTTTATATATATTTAGCCTTTACCAATACCATGAGCCAAAAACCACACAACTGCTGATGGTATTCTTGGACGGAATCAAATAATCAATACAACGCTCAATATTGTGGGCTAATACAATGGTAAAGCCCTCTGGTATCATAATCTTAGAGTGCAAAAGGTATACGCGACTTGGCTTCTTCATAACCGCGTGTATACGCGACTTCTCTTAAAAAAAAACTGCGTATATACTAATTCTGGATATATACGCGAGTTTCCTTCATCAAACCTGCGTATACATTGTGACATATTATATTTATCATTTCTCTGATCCTAATTGGATTTCCTTTCTCTTTCACTTATGAACTAACCTGTAGATACATCATTTTTACATCTTTAACAACTAGGTTTCTTATCAAAAGGAAACTCATCAAGTAGGTTTCCATCAAGCACAACTTCATCAAGTAGGTTTCCATCAAGGACAACATATTGAATCATATTGCCAACAGATACATGGGTCCAGAAAGTTGGAGACAAGAATAATGGGTTCGATATACAACACAAAAGAGCAACCTTCATGAATGCAAAGAAGAATTTTATGAGCCCTAGAGCTTCAACATCAACAACACAAAGACAGTTGATTTCATTGAAGAAGCATACCTAAGGAGATTACTGAATCCCGAGAAGTTGATCCATCCATTCTAACATCTTTCTTGCATACATGTATGAATTTTCTCAGGGATCAGAAGGCTATGGAGGGATTATAGGAATTGAACGACAAATGCACTAGTAAAAAATCCCAACAATCAAAACATCGTGCAGTGCATAAGGTATACAAGCATAATAAAATAACTGGAAGAGAAATGCGACTCACTTTTTAGATCAAATATTATGAAATGGATAAAGTAACCCTTAATCTTGGATCATATGCTAATGTTTTTCCAAAACAAACATGGGAACAGATGGGGAGACCTAAGCTGCAATGGTCTCTGATTTAGCTAAGGATGGAAAATCAACATAAAATCATTCTTATGGGTTGACTACATGGAATCAATGTAGATATTGATGGAGCAAGTGTATTGTCTGATTCTGAAGTTATTGAGATAGTTGATGATAGCAATATGTATCCTGCGTTTCTTGGATTTGATTGGGCTTATGATATGGATGTTATAATCAATTTTAAAATACGACAGATGGTGTTTGAAAAGAATGGTACTAGGGTTGTTGTGCCTTTGGACCCCTCTGAAGGTGCACACTATATAGAACTTGTTCAACACGAATATGGTGATGCTTATATTGATTAAATCTACAAGATCACTATGTAGGATGAATATTGGATTAATCTGACCGCTGATGGCATAATCTGGTGGGAGCATGATAGTTTGTGTGTTTCAGACTCTGGCGAGGAACTAGAACATTGGTAGAACCGCTTACATGAAGTCTCTACTAAGCGGTGTAATAGAGTTACCAAAGCATTGTGTTGTGTCACATCATAGGTACGTGACTTACCTTTTTATGACATAACTGGGAATTTTGTATTATTTTTGGAAGATTTTTGGCAGAAAGTGTCTGAATAAAAACAATATGAAGCTTTGGAATTTGTCTTGAGGTCCACTCTAGCTCGATGGTGGGGTATTCATAGAGAAATCTTAGGAGGATGGCAAGAATTTTGTAGGATGATAAGGCTTAGGTTTGGTCATGTAGGCACTGAGATCATGGAGAAGTACAATGGTAAAGATGATACTCATGAGCATTTATCTCGTTGGACTACTTAGGTTTGGTCATGTAGACACTGAGATCACGGAGAAATACAATGGTAAAGGTGATCCTCACGAGCATTTATCTCGTTGGAATTTAGCTTGGGGCAAAGAAACTCAACCTGAATGGGTGCATATATTATTTCATACCTTGGATACGATACCTCAACAGTGGTATCCTGAAACGAAGCTACACCATGGCACCACAGATTGGTATGAGATGAAAGAAGGGTTCTTATTGACATATAACTTCGTCGATGGATGGGATTGTATTAATGATGTTCTTCAAGAAAACAAAGCAGGAGTATTTTGAATTAATGATGAGCCAAGGGCGTTGGTACAACCTGATTGGGCTGCGTAGTTGGAACAAGATCGAAAATGTTACAATATGACTACAAAAGAAGGTGAGGATGATCTGCGTAATGTGAGTATTCTTGAATCCGAAGGACAACGCGAGGTTGCAAGTCTTGAAGTAGATATGCCAAACATAGAACGATGTGCCAAGACTAAGAAAGTCAACATAGGCTCAGAAATGGAGCCCAAGTTCACGAATATTTGGGACTATTGGGATGATGACACAGTGAGAAAAGTCATTGAATTATTGCATGAATACCAGGATCTGTTCGTAACAAATTTCTCAGAGCTAAAAGTACTTATAGGAGATTTGGGATTTATGCACATCACTTTAATTCCTGATGCAAAGCCAGTAAAGCAGTTCCCATATCGGCTATACCCAAAATAAAAAGAAAAGGTGTGAGAAGAACTAGACAAGATGCTTAGCATTAGCATTATTGAGCCAGTAATAGATTTTGAATGGGTTAGCCCTATGGTGGTCCAGGAAAAGAAACATAGGGGAGAGATAAGGATTTGTGTTGATCTCAGAAATTTGAACGATGCATGTGTCCATGATATGTTTTTGACACCATTCACCGATGAATTTTTGGATAATGTGGGAGGGAAGGAGGCCTACTCCTTTACAGATGGGTTCTTAGGATACCATCAGATCATAATTGCGCAAGAAGATAGGAGAAAAAACAACCTTCGCCACTAAATGGGGATCATTTTAGTACACAATTATGCCATTTGGGTTAATGAACGCTCTAACTATTTTTTCCAGAGTCGTCATTGTAGCATTCAAAGAATATATCCACAAGTGTTTGGAGGTGTATTTTGATAGTTGGACAGTCTTCGAACTGTTAAAGAAGCATGTTTCTAGTCTACATTTAATGTTGGATACTTGCAGGAAATATCAGATTTCCTTGAACCTGAAGAAGTGTATTTTTTGCGTGCCATATGGTATATTCTTGGGGCATATTGTATGCAAGAAGGGGTTGATGGTAGAACCTATGAAGATCATTGTGATTATCAATTTGGCGTTGCTGAAAAATGTAAAGCAGATACACACGACGCTTGCGCATACAAGTTATTATAGGAAATTTATCAAGGCCTACGTGCAAATCACTGCACCAATGGAAAAAATATTGAAGAAAGATGGAAAGTTCTCTTGGGATGATGATTTTCAGGAGAGTCTTGATGTGTTGAAATAAAATATGGTAACTGCGCCTATTCTAGTCTTTCTAGATTGGAAGAAGGAATTTCATGTACATGTCGATGCGTCTTGCATATCTTTGGTAGTTCTCTTAGTGCAGCCAGGCGAACGCGATCTAGATCACCCTATTGATTTTGCAAGAAGGAAGCTATCTAAGGCGGAACAAAACTACTCCACCACATAGTGTGAAGGATTGGCCATGGTATATGCACTGCAAAAATTCAGACACTATCTATTAGGTGCACACTTCAAAATGTTCATATACCACTCTGCTTTGAAATACCTGGTAAACAAGCCTGTGTTGTGGGGGGGGGGGGGAGAATTTTTTATGGCTATTTTTTTCCAAGAGTCCAATTTCGAAGTAATTTTGAAGCCCATAAGTTTGAATGACGAACCCGACCACTTGTCTAGAATCGAGACAGGTGAAGAGCCAACGAATATTGAGGAGGGATTACCTGATGCACATTTTTTCATTATTCGGGTTGAAGATGAAAATTTTCTGGATATCATTCAGTTTTTTACTACAGGCGTCATTCTTGCAGAGTACACTACATAGTAGAAGAAAGAGCTGGTAGTAAAGGCATCATACTTTACTCTTATCGCAGGACATCTATATAATATGGGGGATGACGAGATCCTGCAAAGATATGTTCCTCAACATGAACGACACAATATTTTATTTGAAGGACATGGAGAAGTTGCTAGAGGTCACTACGTAGGGAAGGCCACTACGCATAAGATTGTCTGAGCTGGACTTTGGTGGCCTACGGTGCATAAGGGTTCGAACGAATATTGTAGCACGTGTGATGTTTTTCAAAGGACTAGTAGATCTTTGTGAAGGGATGCAATGGCACTGCACCCTCAAGTTACTTTGCAGGCTTTTGATAAATGGGAAATTGAATTCAAAGGACCGATTGATAAATTGGTACATTATTATTGCTTAGATTACCTCAATAGATAGGCTGAGGCACAACCGGTGAAACATTGTAGTGTAGATACAATGACAAAGTTTATTTTTGAACATATTTTGTCACGGTTTGGGTGTCCAAAGATATTTATGGGCGACATGGGTACACATTTCTTGAATAGAACTATTAAAGCAAAGATCAAGGGTGCACTGGCAGAGTGACTCGGGACGAGTCACAGTTTTGTGTTGGGGGCCTGTTGGACAAGGGACCCCTCGAGGAAATATTTTGCAAAGACTCTACAGATCGAGGAGTGGAGCACACAACGCGAAGCTAAGTTAGAGTCTTAGGGCCTTTGGGGTGGGTCAAAGCCCCTTATTTTGTAAAAGGATGGGAATATTTTGTATATGCTAAGCTCCGCCCATGGTTTTCAGACCATGGTATTGTAAATGTAAATACTATATAAGGAGTCTAGGATAGTCTTAATCAATAATTAATAGATGATACTTGATATGTAATGCACTTGGATGTAATATTGTCTTGAGTATGTACTCTATGGGTTGGTTTAGAGAAAAGGATCCTACAGCTGAGTGTGCGGATACCTTAGGAAGTCTGTAGTTGAGTGCGCAGACCCCTGCAGCCGAGTGTGCAAGGTGGAATAGATTGTATTGGGGAAATCTGAGCATTAATGAAATAATTTTGAAGACAGATTCGTGTTTTGAGTTTATGTGTTTGATTTACTTGCATATTGTGTTATCTGTGATGTTTTTCTTACAATTGCATCACATAGTCCTGTTTAAGGTTCTTTATACTATTTTATGCTTGTTAAATTAAGTTCGTGTAGTCTGCAAGTTAGTTCAACAAAAGTGTTGAATGTAACTGTATAATTAGTAGATATTTTATATGAATCTATGTCAAGTACTGAAAGGAAGATAAGACCTAAATCCGCACTCCATTGTCCCTCTGGATGCATAAAACTTGTTCTAGCATCCCCCTATATTGCATCAGGTGAGACTTCGGTCTGTGCAGTAGATCGTTGCCGAAAGGGTCAGTAATAGTGGGTTTTTTTGGTTCGTGCAACCATATCTGAACCTGGGTTTAGGCCCCATCAAGCCAACAAAGAAACAAGACAGAACCAAGAAATCAAGAATGAAACCAACATTTGAAATTTATGAGTGCTTGAATTGGCAGCATCATCTCTGTGAAATTCCAAGGCCCAACCCAGAACCCATACATAAAAAAATTGTTTGTTCACAAGCCGAATGGAGCTTGTGCACCATCCCCTAAAAATAATCCTCTTATGGGAATGATTCCCAAAGGGGAGGCTTCCTGAACTTTAACACATCAGCAACAAATAAAATTTTATCAAGCACAACGTACTAGAGTCTTATGACAACACATGGAGCAAATCACATCCGTACCAGAGTCTTACAACAACACATGAGAAAATTTGTGTTGAATGATAGTAGATTGAACTTCCAGAGTTGTGGTAGTTCCAATTATTTTAACCAAATCGAGATCCTATATAAATAAAACATTGATACAAAAAAAGCTCCAATTATTTTAACTAGATCGAGATCCCTGTATCAACAAAACATTGACAAAAAAAAAAGTATAAGAACTCTCAGAAACTAACATAGAATGTAGCTTAAGGGATTATGAGCAAAATCATTAGGGGAATTTTGAGGTCTAAAATGGGCCTCCTAAGAAAAATGTACAACCAAAATAAACTTTATAAGAGCCAATAGGATTCAATATGATGATGTCAACAATGGGGGATGATTGATCACCATTTTTTAAGTAAAAGGGTAAAAAGATTAAAAAATAATAAAATAATAAAACTATTTTTTCAACTCGTATTTTCAACTTATCTCCCAAAGTTTTTACTCAAATTTAGAGCGGGAGTACTCGTTGGATGCAAAATTTAATTCCTCATCCAAGGAGTACCCATGTTGCATACTTTCGATGGACCCTGCTATGCGAAAAATTATAAATACATGAAAAAACGTGATTGCAATAATGTTTTTCATGTATTTCTCATTTTTTGTGTAGCAGGGTCCATCTAAAGTATACAACATGGGTACTCCTTGGATGACGAATTAAATTTTTCATCCAACGAGTAATCCCAATTGAAATTTGTGTAAAAAATTTGGGAGATAAGTTGAAAAATTAGTTTTTTCCCCCCTTCTAAAATTTGATGATGTCATCAACTCTGATTTTACTATTTGCATTATTATTTTATAATTTCCTTAGGAGGCCCATTTTAGACCTCAAAATTCCCATAATATGATAATAGGTTAGTGTTTTTTTACCTTGTTTAAAAAATGCATTAGATACTTGAAGGTTTAAAAAAAGAACCCAAATGTGTATAATTATTGATACAAAACAAAATAAATTAACTCTTTGAAACTGATACAGAATGTAGCTTAAGGGATTATGAACAAAACATAATAGGTTAGTGTTTTTTTTCCCTGTTTCAAAATTGCATCAAATACTTGAAAATTTAAAAGAAGAAGATGTGTAAAATTTACTTCTTTACTACTATTTATAGTCATATTTTACGGTCATATCCAACGATTAAAAATAATAGTACAATAATAATATTGTGTCTTCAGATTTCTATGCACAAGTGCATCTTATGTAAAAAATGACAAAAATACTGAAAATTTAAAGGAAGAACCCAAATGTGTATAATTTACTTCTTCGGCTATTTAAAGTCATATTTTTCCAATTCAAAAATCACACAATAATTTTAATGTGTCTTTAGATATCTATGTGAAAATGCATCCTATGTCAAAATGGTCAAAAATATTCAAAATAAAATAACACTCAAAGAACCCTCAAATTGAAGCCTACCATAGGTTCAAAAACTAATAGATTAGCCATTTTTTTGCCTTATTTATACATTGCATAGATATTATTATTGTTATATTTTTATAATGCTAGTATATTACAAATACTAGGAATGTCTTATATAACCTAGAGGATTTGTAGGCATTTGGTAGCATGCGCAATACTAAAAAAATTATGTCGATTATAACTTTATTGATACAACTTGCAAGGCATTCATCGTATGAATGCCATCATAAAAAAACACATTTGTGCCCACATATTTCGGAGAAACTTGTTTCATCACACTTTGTCAATGTGTGTCCCAAAAAGAGGAGATATGTTAATATAAGAACATAGGAAATTTCACTATGACTTATGGTTGTGGAATCATAAAGGACTTGTACTTAAAATCACACTCCTAAACAAGTGATGGGGTTGTATATATTTATTTTGAATTATAGTTGTGTTGGACCACAACCATAATCCAAAAGAAATATCGAGAGGCCCACGCAACATAACTATAATCCAAAAGCAATATGAGAAATTCTATAATAGTGATGGATTCAAAAAATACCATTGTGTGCATGCTTAAAAAATAAATTTGAAAGAAAAAACAAAAAATAAGGAATTGGATATAGAATTCATGCATAAAAATAGTTCTATAAAAATAATGAATTGGATGCCTAAAAATAGTTCCATATTTTTAGTAATCTTATCCCACTATGGGTGTATAGACTATAGAAAACAACTCTTCGACATGATCAATCATGAATCTGTTTAAAATAAGCTTTCATTCCTCTCCTACCCAGAGATGCATAATGTTAATTTGCAGGATAATATGCATAATGTTACTTTACAAGATAGTATAAGCTAACTACACATATTCTTCTTTACAATGGTAAACTGGAATAATGTCTTGAGTTACAATAGTAACTCTATTGTCATTATATGCTAAAAAAGGTTCTTTGATGTTTCTTTTACAATCACATACTGTGCTTTCAAAAAAGAAACTAAGAATATGTTTTTTTGTACTTTCGTTTGCAATTTGTATCTTCACTCAACAAAAACTCTCCTTATGTTCTATTCAACCATTCCTTAACAATATAACAACATAATCACTCTATTCATCCCTTATCAATATATTGTAAGCACATTAATAGTGTATGGGAAAAATTTTCAACCCATTATAACATTCATAGTGGTCTGAATAAAAATAACATCAATAGGATGTCAATATGTTAACAAATTCCCACTAGAAATTGGAAAAAAAAATTGATGTAAAAAAAGTACCAATTCATTTGGGGAAATTGCAGGAGTAAACTTTTAACAGCTCCATGAAATACACAAAATTTCAAAACTTCATTGAATAACAACTCCATTAAACACAAAATTTCAAAACATCATTGAATTTTTATCTTTAGCCAACAAAATTTGGACTGAAGTTATCTCATAGATACCATTGTGGCATGTATAAAGGATAACAGGTTGTATGGTAAAAGAGAAATACAATATTGCGCAGTGCTCTCAATGAACTAGAAAATTACATGTTATTGCTTTTAAATCTATAAAAGGTGCAACTTTAAAGAAGTTGGAAATATTATTAAAACTCATACCACATAAACACAATCTTAGGGTTCATTTTTCTTGTAACCACAACAAGGAAATCATTGTCTACAGAGTAAAATGTTTCATCTAGATTTCCTTCATATCATTATAAAATAAAAATATAAAATCAATCCATCTATTACCATATATAAAACCAACTATTCCTTGATATGGGGTCCACCCACTTGTTATCCAAAGCAAGTAGTTCTAACCAAGCCAGTTTCTCTCTGCAGTGCATACTAGGCTACGAAAAAATGAAAGCAAGTCGTTCTAATGAAGCCAGTCTAACCAAAACAGTTGTTCTAAATAGTATATACTGGGCTACGGCTCTTAAAATCTAACTAAATCTACTAGTAGTGATTCTCTATTGGATGATCTGTTGTTCGGGTTGGTGCAGGTGAGACCAAATCAACCTCACCTAGAATGGGGTGTGCTATTGGGTCATTATCCAGCTAGGAAGAGTGTCTCTTTGGTCATCCAATAATCTGATACTTATTTGATACATAACATGATAGATAGATTAGAACATGCTCATTATTATGTATACACGGTGTTAGCTTCTTACTAATTCGATACTATTCCAATTTTTTTATTGTACATTCAATTATGGATATAGTGAACTCTAGGATTAAAATGGTCTAAAACCAAACAAAAAAATTTCATTTATAAGCTTGTGACATGACCAGTGAATTGAAATATGGATGACATGTGCTAGATATTTTACCCTAATTGAATTTGTCCTTAATTTTATTGAGCATGAAAAACAATTGAATGTTCATAACACAAGAAAATCCTATACATAACAAAAAATAAATGGTCGGGATTCTAGACTATGTACACACTCAATAAAAAAGGAAATTGTGCACGATATATCCAAAGAAGGAAAATGGGAGAAAATGAGTACATGATTGATCCTAATAACGAATTACAACATTAATTAATGCATCAGTTTAAGCATTCAAACAATTGAACTGGATGATCAAGTGCATTCTGTACCATGAATTGTAGTCTTAACTAAAAATATTTTGCTCAAAGTAGTGACTGAAACTATGATAATATCCCTAAAAATACACAAGCTTACCCAAGCTAGTAATTTGCATATCTTTTTGTTGAAAATGTGTCTTTCATGCAAGAGGGTGGGCCCACATGTGGCAGGATGCATGTCATAGTAGTAACTATTAAAAAAAATGTGATTAATTCATATTTTATTGTGTTTCTTTAATTTAATTAAAATATTAATTTTTCAAGCTAGGTGTAGTAAGACTTTACATGCATGAAACTTTAATAATGATCTACATACATGTTATCTCGTTTAGAGAATGTAAAGCAACTTGGTACTACAAATCTAGTTAGTTGGTTGGTGGGCTTGTGTGCGACCCAGATCTGATGCAATGTAGACTTGGGGGTGAACTCAATATATTAATGCCTTCTTGTGTTTCTTGCATTCCCTTGGCTTAACAAGGAAAGGCACTAGCTGAGTAGCTCTCCAAATAATTTTTGTCACCGAAAATATAATAAAAATTAGTGCTCAAAGAATGCAAAGTTTCCCTTGAAGGCAAGCAACAGGAGGGCCTGAACTGGACTTTGAGAGCATGGGTGAATATTTTATGCATGCGTCGATCCATCAACGAGAATTATCCCTGGATTGAAGGTATATAGTGGCAAAAGTGTGGCGTTTTTTTTTTTTTATGTTCTTCTCATTCATCTAAAATGTTAAAAATAAAATACAAGAACCAGAGGGAAAAGGAGAAAATAGTCACATATATCTGATTCAGTAGAGTCAATTGCAGGATGAGCTACAAGACCTATGAGATAATGTTCATGTATTCAAATACTTGCAGTACAAACCACAAGACATTAGCTTTCCCTTTCAACTTCAAGGAATAAAATGCAAATGAAATAGCAATTCTTAGAAAACTATGAATGAGGGGGGAAGGAATACCAAAGCCAAAAATAAAGCCATTAGACAAATAAGAAAAAATCTAGGAGCCTAAAATAGAAATCCAAACCAAGAAATTTATGTTTCTTTCACTCAAACTGCTAACAACTTATGACTAGGGGAGATGGTTGTTTATTAATTATGGCAGATGGAGAACATGCCTAGAGCCACACCAACAATCAAACATTGGTTATAATGTAAAATAAAACCCAAACCAAAGTTATCGAAAGCTTCTTTTCATGAATGAAAACCCTAAGCAAGCGCCTACAGAGGGGGTAATTCCTTGACTTCGGAGTTATAAGTATCAAGCGCCTATAGAGCCACTACCAGTGTGTTCTTTTCATAGACCATTGTTGTGCAGGTAAATCCCCTCTGGGTATAGAAACAAGGGAACATGCTAATCCTTCGCATTCCTAGTTTATGAATGAAAATAAGTTGGGGTAAATGACCTACCTTGTTCCAACGCTCTCGTTGTAGCTTGTGGCAAAGATCTCCTGATCTTCATCTTCACACATCGTGGTCCTTTAGCGGTAATATCCGTGTACCTACACAAGGATCAGAGAACGATGACAGTATACAAAAATATACTCGCATTTATAACTATTTTATTGTTCAAGGAGAATCAAATGTATTGAAAAATATTAAACACATAAAATGCAAAACGGGAACCAAAAAACAGTCATGTATTAATAAGTAGACAGAAGAAGTTTACAACTAGAAGAGCCTTGATGTTGCAGCCTCCTTCTACGGGTCCAGTCAAATGCGTCTCAAGAATTCTTCAAGGATTGTACTTGGTGAAGCAATGGGTCTAGACTCTCTCTCGACAATGGATTCCACTTTGCTTTACTCTCACACCATCTATAGTAAGGAATTTTCGGCTAGCTGCAACTATGTGAGAAGGATGTATTTATAGGAGAGGAGGAGGTGGTTTGGGATCCCTCATAAGGTGGAAGGGAGGCTTTATCCTTTGGAGAGTTTCTAAAATGTAGGAAACAAGAAGCCAAAGGAAGGACTTTGACGTTATTTAGTCGAACAAACTATGATGACTCCACTCACAAAGTGGTTGGGAATAAAAACTTCGCTTCTATTTTTAAAAAAATTCCAAAAACATCTCGGCGTGGGCAGTCCACTGAGGTAGAGCGCCAATGGGCGCAAGGTCCAGTGCTAATTTCTATATGGGCGCGAGGCCATAACTGCCTACCAGCATCGGCCCAAAATAATATGTTTTTGAGAGCTTGCTCCAGGAATAGTCAATAGAGGAAATTTTCTTCACATGCCAAGGGATGCAATGAAACTTTTTACAAGGTATGAAAATACACAAAAGTCACTGAAATGGTCCTCCAATGTTTGGGATGGGGATTGCAGGGACGGTGACAAAAAACTGTGTAACAGATGCCCCCTAAATCTTAAGGTCTGAGAGAGAGGGAGGAATGAAATTCTTTACGAGAATGTGTTCAAACCAAACACCCTCGTCGGAAGACCTGAAAGTACAAGTACAACTAATATCTATGATACATGAATATGTGGCATGGGTGCAACCATCCATAAAAGAGTACATATAAAAATGAGATCTGAGGTATGGACGCTGCCATCCAATAAGAAGGATCAATAAATAGACTCAGGTATGGTCGCATCCATCCAATCAAAAGAGTCATGCATATAGTCATGATAAACCAAAATATCTCGCAGCCTAGATGTTATCAGAAAAAACCCAGGGTCTTGCGCTCCATCTCAACCAGAACAAGTACAAATTCAAGCATGGGAATGAGTGAACTAAAGTCGAACATGCAAGAAAGTCACTTGATTACCAGCCAATGATGAAAGCTATTAACAGGCATGAGAGAAACCACCAATAATTACAATGGATCTCAAGGTACAATTAGTACAATCCGCAAAATGTGAACACTGATCTAGCGTCGAACATCCATGAAATCACTCGATCAAAGGCCAATGATGAGGACCTGCCATCGAATGTGAAGAACTTTCCATTGAAGCATGCAAGCTCCAAGGTACCGGAAGGGAGTCTCTAGATCAACTTCTTGGATAATGAGTTGAAGTCGACAAGAAGTGACCTGGTCGAAAGAGGGCCATAATGTTTCCCACATCATTGACATGAGACAGAGGTATACAATGATAGTGAATCAAGACCAAAAAAGAGGATCAGAGGTTGAAAAATGCAAAATGAAACTTCTCTTGAACATATTGGAAACACGACTCCAGAATTTGGCAGTATTTTACATCGAGGGATGTGAGGTCATGATGACCTAGCAAAGAGAATATGAGAGGCCAAAACATATTACCCAAACCCATGGAGGCAAAAAATGATGAAATGGGATGTCCCCAACCCAACATGAATGCAGATGAGTGTCATGTTCAAGAGCGACATACTGCCGACCCAACTGAGAACTAGTTCCATTTTCCCCCACCATTGCTGGTGAGTACGCCAATTATTTTTGGAAACAAGATTGAAGGGGATAGCATATGAATTTCATATAATTTTTTCCTTCGGAAAAATCCATCCTAGTACATTTTACGAGCCCTAGGAAGGACGAACTCGGTTACGTCATGGTGATGGTTTCCGATGTCATTTAGGTTTTAAAGAGTCTAACAAAGGAAGAAATTGTCATATTTTCATGTTTAGAGAGTTTGAAAAGAAGTGGAAAAGAAAACTCCAGTAGGTCCCTTTTTGTAGGTAGTCTCACAGATCCGAAAAGGTAAAAAACTATGTCTGGCCTCTTAGTCTCGATAGGCTAAGGTATTCCTTTTTCGTAAATAATCTATCCCAGCCCGAAAAAGAGTTAAATGTATACTAGGTAGATATTGTTTCGTAGCCTTTAACGAGCTCAATACAACAAGAGTATTGGCAATCTTTTCAGTTTTCGAGAGTCAGAAAAGAGCTGAAAGATGACTCCAGGGGGTGACTTTTTCGAGTCTTTACCGAGCTCGAAAAAGTATAAAATACAACTCGTCACTTCATCATCGTTATGTTGAGGACCTGTTACTGCACAAGAGACGCCCGTAAAACCCATTTTTCAAGATAAAATAGAAAAATAATCGAAAAATGTGCTCAAAAACCTGATTAGGGTTCTGAAAAGTTTATAAAATGCCAAAAATAGTAAAAACAAATTAATTTTCACTTTTACCTCTTGTGAGCTCTTTTTACCCTTTTTTTACTGTGATTTTGTGGAGATGACAGTGGAAATCCAGAAGTCCAATCGCGAATTCATCTTTTCCAGGTACGAGCTCATATCCTTGCCTGCATTTTGATACAATTTTTATTGCCTACAATCCATTTTTAGATCTGTGGAGCGGTTTTTTTATTCATTTTAGGGCACGACGTTCGGCCAAGGTTTCAGGCATGGACTCGCGCCAACCTTCCTTGAATCCAAAAGGGGGCGTGCCACTTGGTGCGATTGTTTTTAAAATATTCGCGCCAACCACGATCACTAATTTTCCATGTAAATACAAACAATTAGCCCATTTTAAACATTCTAATAGAAAATTATTTGACTAATGATGACCCCATTGATGTTTTTGCAGGTGTGAAAGAGAAAAATGGTGATCGAATGGAAGGAAAGAGAACATAGTGAATAATATGAGCAAGCCTTGGGAAATGTAAGATGATGGACGTTCTCAGGGACTGTGGGCTTAAAAAATTCTACATTGCACCATGTCTCCAAGATCAACCAGAGCTATTACAGTACCTGATCAATGTATGGGACATTGATCAGGAAAGATTCATAATTCACAATCAGGAACTAGAGATTGAGGTCTCGGATTTTTACTTCATAACTGGATTTTCACGGAGGGGGGCAGTACCAATCTTGACAGGTACCTGGCCCACAATGGAAAACATAAGCATGGTCATCGATAGAGTGTGTTGGGGGGCAAGGAAAGGGTCCAAAATCCGGAAGGTGGATATCCAAACCATTCCCGATTTGGCATTAAAAGTAGTGTTGCACACCATCACGCGAGCTGTTGGATCTCAGGCTTTGCATGAAGACACAAAAACACAGCTACTTCTTGTAGTAGATTGTATGGCACCAAATCTCTACAACTAGGCAGAGGCAGTAATGATCAATATGAAATGCCAGTTGACAAAATGCAAGAACGGTAAGCTGAAACAATTCGGCTATGGGTCCATCTTGGTACCATTCATCTTGGAATGGTTACCAATTTTCCAACGTCAGGAAGTGATAGTTCCTACACCACCAGCCCAAGAGCCACAGATGGTCCGTTGGGTGGCTTTGATGCCAAGATCAGGAGGCGGTCAACAGATGCCCTGGAGACTGGAGTTCTTTGAGTGGCTACATCGACAACTGATTGTTGTGGAGGATTGGCCCTATTCTGGCATGGACTTTACTGGTGATTCAGATCTCCCACTCACAGTAGGAGAGGATTGGGATGAAGCATTGGGTAAGACTCATTTTTTTTATTTTGATGAGTATTATGATTTTTTTGTTATGTATGTTCTGATTTTAATCCATGTATTTGCAGATGTCGGCCCAGAAAGACCTGCAGGAATGTCTCCAGTAGCACGGAGAATTCCTCGTGATTTTGATGTGGCCCCTCATGGTGAGGGAAGCGAGGAGGAGAAAATTGTATGCAACCTGGAGGGACTCTCCAATGGAATCCCTGACTATGCGAGATTTGATGATGTTCCTCGTGCGTACCAAAGACACACTGTAGTGGCGTCAAACTGTGTTCACCGCTTATTGAGGCGATTGGTGCGAGCAGTGGCATGCTACCATGAGCATCATGCAAACTAGATGCCTAGGATTTTATTTCTGCATATTTTTTGAGAGACATGATGTCTCAGGATGTAACCAAAATATACATATTTTTTGAACTTATGATGCACATGGATGAAAACATTTCATATATATATATATATATATATATATATATATATATATATATATATATATATATATATATATATATATATATATATCTCACGTGTGTGTGTGTGTGTGTGTGTGTGTGTATGTATATGTATATATATATATATATATATATATATATATATATATATATATATATATATATATATAATATATATATATATATATATATATATATATATATATATATATGCCTATTTTCCTGTATGAAACTTATCATGTGATGATGATGTTTTACAAATTACGCAAATGTCTATCTAATACAATATTGGCTACTGTATCAGTTAACCCATTCATTCGTCTAGGAATATGTCGATATGTAATGTAATCAAAATATCTTTCTAGTAACTGAACATGCAAGTACAACCTTAATATTTGAGGATTTCTAATAGAATAATGCCCATTAAGTTGAAGAACGACAAGCTGAGAGTCTAGGTTAACAATCAATGCACGAATGTCAAGAGTAATGGCCTTGGTTAAGAGTTCAATGACAGAACTATATTCAGTGACATTATTTGTGGTTCGACCTAGATAGATTATCAACTCACCATTAGGATTATAAATCACCCAGGCTGTAGAAGACAGATTCTGGGTATTGCGGGAGGCACCATCCACAAAACCGACATAAGTAGTAACAGACATCTGCACAATAAGAAACAATACAATAAGCAGGAAAAACCGCTTGCAAATCACACCAAGCCAAAAATGTACAAAAATGAAAAAACACCTATGTACAAAAGAAACATGCACGAAAGACTCATGCATAGTATTTTTTGAGATACAGCCCATTTCTGGGCTGATCTAGAGGATAACCTTCATAATCAATTAGCTCATAATCCTCATTCTACAAAATGCGCTTAACAATGTAGGGCCTATGCCACATGGGTTGGAATTTTCCTGCCCCCAGCTTATCGTGAGCTTGGTCGTACAGGAGGACGAGGTCTCCTTCTATAAAAGAACGAGGGGAAACTGACTGGTCAAAATGAGCTTTGACCCACTTTTTCTGTGCTTCTATGACAAGAGCAGAAAAGCGACGAGTTTCATCAAGACTCTCTAAATATAGAAGACACTCTTCTTCTAGTGAAGTATTAGGCAGAAATTCAACAACTATCTTGAGAGAAGGGATTTCACATTCAATCGGAAGTGTAGCTTCCAAACCATAGACAAGCTGGAATGGAGTGAATCTAGTCGCATCCTTCACTAAGGTTTGGTAAGCCCATAGATTTGAAAACAACATGAGATGCCAGTTTGACTTGTGCATCCCAATCGTACGTTGAAGCATAGTGATGAGAACCTTGTTCACGACTTCAGCCTGGCCATTGGCCTGAGGGTAGTACGACGTTGAGCTGTCGTGACGCAGGCCCAACTTAGAAGTGAACTCATCCACCATGTAATGATGAAAATGAGAACCATGATCGGTAACAATGGCTTGAGGGACACCAAACCTAGTAATGACATGATTGAACATAAATTGTGTGGCTATCTTACTGTCAACTGTAAGAGTAGGCATTGTTTCAGACCATTTCGTGAAGTAGTCAACGACTATGATAATATAAGAATCCCCCCCAGTCGAGTGAGGGTTACACGTCATAAAATCGATGCCCCACTTCACAAAGGGACCAACGGTAATGAAAAAATGAAGATGGGTGGGTGGCGCGCTCATCTTGCGCTGATAAATATGGCAATCGTGACACTTATGGACAGCAAAAATGTAGTCTTTAAAGATGGTGGGCCAGAAATAACCAGCACGAAGAATATTTCGTGCAGTAGGATATCCAGACATGTGATCGCCATAGGTGCCAGAGTGGAAATCATTAAGGACCTTTTCATCCTCCTCAAGAGTCAAACACCAGCGAAGAACAGAATCAGCTCTGATGCAGTAAAGAGTATCTCCCACTATGCGATAAGGTTGCGAATGATGGTGGATGCATTGAAGAGCATCCTTCATCAACTCAGATCGAAAGGTGGAAGTATGAAGATATACTATGATATCACTGTACCAAGGATCAAGGGTGCTAATAAGAAAATGTGTGTCGTCTGGAATGCGTTCCTCGGAACCAGATGGAGCAGAATCAAAAGGGAGAGAGAAAATAAAATTGACGAAAACCAATGATTTCTTCGATTTGGTGGTAGTAAAATCCAAATAAAACTCTTGGAGGATAACAATCCACTTTGAGTATTTCCCCCCCAGCAATTGACGAGTCAATATGTAAGTCATGGGGTTGCAATCAAAAATCACGGTCATTGTGCGCAACAGAACATAGTGACGAAAACGTTTAACAACTTGAATAGTAGCCAACACCAACTTCTCGACATGTGCATAACACATTTTGGTATCGAGAAGATTATGAGACAAATAGTAAATGACGTGATCGTCACCATTATCGTCGTCTTGTACTAGAACCATGGCAATAGTGCTAAACGCGACAGCCAAATAGAGGGAGTAATCACGATGATAATTGGGAGGATGCAACAGAGTAGCATTGATCAGCAACGTCTTCAGTGCATTGAAGCATTTTTGGGAAATCTCATCCCAAAGGAATGGGATGCCTTGCTTAAGTAATCACGTAAATCTTTTGGCCACTGCAGCATATTTCGGTATAAAACGGTGCAGGAAGTTAGCTTTCCCTTGTTGAATCTATAGCTGATGTAAGGAGGAAAAAGAGGGGAGATTAACAATAGCTTCAACTTTGAGGGGATCGAGACGAATTCCGTATTTAGAGATGATAAACCCTAAGAGCCTACTAGCTTCAACGTAGAAAACACACTTATGCTGATTGGGTTGAACTTTATAGCATCAACAATGAAGAAATATTTGATGAAGATGATATGGGTGGTCTTTACACTTAGCTGAATGAGCCAGAAGGTCATCCAGGTAAGGTTGAACAATGCGCTTGATATCATGGAAAGCATATGACATTTCTCATTGAAATGTAGCCCTAGCATTCTTAAGACCAAAAGGGAGCTTCTTATAGGTGAAAGTACCCCAAGGATAGATAAAGAAAATCTTGTGTTGATCAATCTAAAAAATATTAATCCGGTTGCACCTAGAAAACCCTTCCATAAGGGAAAATATCTCACTCCCAACACATCCATCAATGATCTGATCAATAAAAGGAGTGGGATAATTATCCTTAGGGCATGCATGGTTGATATCACGGTAATCTACACAGACTCAAATATTACCATGTTTCTTATCCACAGGAACAATATTTGAAGCCCATTCTGTCAAGGGAATCGGATAAATAAAACTAGCTCTAAGAAGTTTTTCAACTTATCCTTTAATAAAAGTCGCCTTTCTAAGGTGCACAGGATGAAGATGCTGGTGAATAGGCTTTGCACCAGGATAAGTAAAAATCTCATGCACAACTATAATCGGATAGATTTCGGGAATTTATTTGTAAGACCAAGCAAAAAACATCACCAAACTCGTAGAAGAGACTAGTATAGACCTCAATCTCATTAGGAGAACATGTCACCCCAATGTGGATGTTCTTGACAACCCCTGGTTTGACAGAGATGTCTATAGGCATCTTTTATGTGATGTTTCCCAAGTTACCTTCTGCAAATACTTTGTGTGTCAAGATAGGTGTTTGAAGTGAATGAGAAGGAACTTGAGAAGCGAAATTCTCGAGAAAAGTAGACATGGCCCCAAGGCCAGGCATGAACGATGAACGATGATGACTATTGTCCCAAGGAGGATCATTAAGAGACATAGTCTCCATGATGGCCTCATGAGTGGGAAATATCTCTTTTAAGGTATCGGGAAAATCCGAATCGCCGAGCCAAGGAGATTGAGAATAAGTGTCATGAGACATACTCAAAGGAGCATCATCAGAGGACGGATGAGTCAAAGCCGAAATAAGTTCGCAATAATCAATCTCTATTGGGCTTAATGACATCAAGTCACCAAACGAATCAATCCTCTTGGGTGAAGGGATGACCCAGGGATCAGAAGACCTAGAGATCATGTTAACCTGAGCAGTGTTGGGTGGAGGAAGAGGAACAAGACCCATGAGGGTAGGATATTTGAAAAGACTGGGTCCTATGCTCTCATACGGCGTAGGAATATGATCTACATATGGGACGTTGCTCTCGGAAGACGAAGAAGTGAAAAAGGTCAACTGATCGACAGTGATGATCTTTCCTTTGTGCGGAAATCGAAGAACAAGAAAGAGAGTGGACGAAACACACAGCATGGCGTGATTCCAACTACGACCAAGGAGAAGATTGTAATTGAGCTTGGCATCAACGACTTCAACCTTGATGTTAATTGTTTTCCCTTCTAGCGTAATAGGTATACTAGCGATAAGACTGAGAGGGCAAGATTCCCTTCCGTCAAAAGCTTCTAAAGCGTTTGGAGATTAATTGAGAGTTGGAGAACTGATGGCTTCCCAACAAGACGATGACATGATGCACGTAGATTCACCCTCGTCCATGACCGCTCAATGGATATTATTTCCATTAATCCCAACTTGGATGATCAACGCAGGCTGGTGAGGGAGACGCGAGACAAAATTTTTCAAATCAAAAGTGATAAGTCTTAAATCGGTAGGACCAATCCCTTTGATAGAAGATAACAAAGCCTTTCGTTGAGATGGACAACTCTGAAGTACTTCCAATGCAGACATAGCAGATGGTGCCTGAGCCAAATCCTCAATAATATTGTAATGCTGAGCAGCATAGGCGTTAGGTTGTAAGAATACTTACGTAGTACACCTTTGGAAGGTGGTCGTACAACGGAATTCATACTGGGCCTTTCAATATAAAGAGGGCCAGAAGAAGGTAGGGGAGGAGGACCATCAGCGATTTCCTTCCCTGCCGCCTGACGTGGTTCGGTGTAATCTTTCGATCGGGTAGCAATAGAGACAGATGCAGTACCGTTGATCATGGAAAACTGAGAGCCAAATGGGGCAAAGGATAGAGGTTGCTCTATCAATTGAGTCTATTGTGATGGAAATTGTTCTTTAAGAATGATCGGAGTGCCTTGGGTGCCTTTGAGCAATCGACTCACCTCGGCTCGTCGGGGACAGTCCTTGGTGTAATTCTCTTTATCACAAATCAAACAAGGGTACTTCGGTTTACGTTTTGAACCATCATCAGCACGAGATTTCTGAGAATATTATTTCGGGGTATCGGCTTTGGCCTTACCTTTACCCTTCTTCTTACCCTTGGAAGTTTTATCCGCCGGATTGGACTCGACAACATTCACTTTCGTAGTTTTACTAGAATTCGGAGGTGGCTAAGAAGCAATATTATTGGAAGGAGTAGATTTTTTCTTCCCATGATTTGGAGAAGACTTCCAAGAAGTTTTAGACATAGAACCAATGATACTGTCGACAGATGACATCATCGGTGCTTTGGAAGTTCCAGGTCGAGGGGCATCAGGCAAGAGTTCGTACAATGTGTCGAACTGAGAGTACACGAGATCAAGGTACTAGGCATGAGCAATGGCTTGTTTCTCATTAACGCATGCCCCCATAACAATGTCCTTAGTAGTCGGAACAATGAAGGAGGTAGTGAACCAATCAGTTAGAAGTTGATCATGAATCTCAAACTTGATCAGACAATGACGACACTTCCATTCATGAATATGATCAGAGATATGAGTAGCTCAGTATTGCTTCAAGGATGTGAGGAGGTGTGTCCAAGTTTCATACTGAACTGGTAATTGAAAGTGTGTGAGAAATGCCATGGCTAAAGAGTTGAAATATTAGAAGACGCCACGAGATAGTTCAATGTACCACTTGGCAGCGACATCAATGAGAGTCCATTGGAAAAGACGAAGTCAAATGGAATCATCAACCCAAGAGTTAGAGTAACACTAAATATGGTATGTCATAGCATGCGCTTGGGGGTATTCTCTAGACTTTCCCTCAAATTTGGGACAATTGCAAGGAATTTTGGTTGGAACTAGAGGCCAATATGGATTATGAAGGATAATATCGTTCATCAACTTCGACACATCAGGAAGTTCCAACGCAGCAAGGAAAGGTAATTCAGGATTGAAAGGCATTGTAGGTTGTTGATAAAGACTAGTATTAGGATTCCACCCAGGTTGAGAGAAATACTTCCCCCATATGCTTTGTCCCTGAGGATTATGTCTATAGGGGTTATAAGCCTGAAAGTTCTGCCCATACATGAGGTGAGGACTAGGATATTGATTCTCAGCATACCATTAAGGTCTTGTCTGAGCAACATATGGATTTTGTTGTGGAATGTAAGTAGTGCCTTGAGGTGCATTATAAAACACTTGAGTTTGACCATGATGAATGTACGAAGTGCCCTGAGGTGCACTGTATACCATCTCGGATTGACCTTGACGAATGTAAGTAATTCCTTGGGGTGCACTATATACCACATGAGGTTGACCTTGGGGAATGTAAGTGGTGCCTTGAGGCTGAACAGGTTGCCCCTGGGGTGCAGGTTGACCTGGATATTGAGGTTGGACAGGCTGTCCCTGCGGAGCAAGTTGGCCTGGATGCTGAGAGCCATTGGGTTGCCTTTGTGGAAAAGGCTAGCTCAATGTTTGGGATGGGCCAGGTTGTCCCTGAAGACCAGGTTGACCCAGCGCAGAACTGTAGGGTTGTCCTTGTTGTAAAAAGTTTTTTCTTGCTGAACATAAGGCTGGTGCTATTGCATAAAAAGTGATCCTTGTTGTCGATAGATTTTTCCCCCGGTAACATAAGATGCACCCTGTTGAACATAACGTTGACCAGCAAGACCGTAGGGTTTTCCTTGTTGGACCAAAGGTTTTTCTTGTAAGGGTTGTCCTTGCGGACCATAAGGTTGTCCCTGTAAGGGTTCTCCTTGCAGACCATAGAGTTGTCCCGGTTGGTATATGGTATGATTAGGATCAATCAGAGGAAAATAGATGGGATTACCATACAAGTCAAAATGATGCAGAGGATCACCAGAAGTTTGCAGCTGTTGAGAACCCTGAGGAGCGGAATTCTGCTGTTGAATTTCCAACAGATACTCATCGAATGTAAAATCTATAGGAATTGAAGTAGAAGCCATAGGCGTACTACTAGCAGGTTGGGTTCCTAAAACATGAGGTTGTGATCCACTCACGGTGGGCCTAATAGGTATCGTGGGATTGATAAAAATGGACCTACGAACAATAGAAGACATGACTGAGTCATATTAACAACTGGTGCAGATGAAGCCACACAGACATTGGGTCAGATAGGAACAGAGGTTACAATCGTTGACATCATGGAAGTCGAGGTTGATGCCCTCGATACAGAGATAGATAAGGCCCCATAGGTAGTCGATGAATCATACCATATCGGGTTCTAATACAACGATGCAATGCTCAAAATGATTTGACCCAAAGTACGATAAACGCGCGAGAGAGATACCGATTGTGAGGAAGGTTTACTTGAGACATAAGGAAAACTCTCCAGAGGGAGCTGATGACATCCTGTAGAAACACAAAGCTCTTCACTACTAACGGGACTCGAAGAATCGATGTTGGATGAAGCCATTTGATCGTTAAAAAGGCAACGAGTAGTGGCAAGTATATCAGTGGCTAGTAAATATGGTTCTGAAATAAGAGGAGGAAACTCTTCCTCATTCCAAAAACCAAACCAAGCATCCTAAGGTTGCCAATTGATCTCAAATGGCTCTTCAAGAGAAGGTCGGGTAGCGAGAGGTAAGATACTCAGAAAGATAGACTGCCAAAAATCGACAGACCTAGTGGGCTGAGATGCTTCTGAAGAAACTTCAGGAGAAGGATCACCACTAGGAGGCAACAGAGAGGATGACGAAACTAGTGGTTCCACCACCTTGACTTTGTCTCAAAACAGGAGGGAACCGAGATGACCAATTCGAGGCTTCAAGATCAAATATTAAGGAATTACTTAAGAACAAGCTAAGAAAATATCTTTAACGCGCATGTGATCATAGGCAATTGATTTTATGACATTGAAATGAAACTCTATTGTTTCATGTTTTAAGAGTCGAGAAACAAGAAAAAGGTGACTCTGGTCACTTTTAGGTTGAACGAGCATGAAAGGACAAGTGCTCCATGATCTTTTCAACTTTAGAGAGTCACGAAAAGACCAAAATGACTACTCAGGGAATCTAAGCAAGAGGGTGTACCAATTTTCCACGAACTTCAATATACACCTTGGTGATCAAATGAAAGAGAAATGATCAAGGACTTTACGTACATGCAGACAATCTCCCTGAATGTTGTGTTCGGCGTATCACGGTTACAAGGCAATAGACTAGGCTTCCTATGGATAAAGGATTGCAACCTATGAGGATCTCTCCTTATATACTCGACGGTACGGGGATCACAAGTCCATTTTAGTGTTGTCTAAGTCCAGATGGCAAATGACAGCTACTAGGTTTAATGACGTTAGAACACGTCACTAGCCTAGACCTATAAAATATGTGTTAGGTTTCAATGCTTCCTTAGGTTGATTGAATTCATTTTAAATTTAATCTTGAATTAATATTGTGATTTCAAGGCCTTACCGAATGTAATCTCGAATCCTTAATGCACAACTACATGCAAAAGAAAAATCATTCCCATTCAATGAACACTAGCTAAGAGAAGGATAGTAGTCTATAACAAAGCAGCAATCAATTGAATCACAAGAAGAATTTCATTAATGAATCTAAGACATCCAAAGAAGAAAATGAAAATCATTCCTTGTTCACTAAAATCTACTAAGGAAAAAGAACATTTTCATTTTCAAACTAAAAGAAAGAATGCAAATTTTGACTTTTTAGATGAATGAGAAGAATAATTCACTATTACACTAAAAAGGAAAGATTCATAATTCATGATCAGGAACTAGAGATTGAGGTCTCAGATGTTTACTTCATAACTGGATTGTCACAAAGGGGGGGCAATACCAATCCTGACAGTTACCCAGCCCACAATCGAAAACATGAGCATGGTCATCGATAGAGTGTGTTGGGGGGCAAGGAAAGGGTCCAAAAGTGGGAAGGTGGGTATCCAAACCATTCCAGATTTGGCACTAGAAGTAGTGTTGCACACCATCACATGAGCTGTTGGATCTCAGGCTCTGCATGAAGCCATAAAAACACAGCTACTTCTTGCAGTAGATTTTATGGATCCAACTCTCTACAACTGTGCAAAGGCGATAACGATCAATATGAAATTCCAGTTGACAAAATGCAAGAATGGTAAGCTGAGATAGTTTGGCTATGGGTCTGTCTTGGTACCATTCATCAAGAAATATACTCAGGTATGGTTTCATCCATCCAATCAAAAGAGTCATGCATATATTCATGATAAACCAAAATATCTCACAACCTGGATGTTATAAAAAAAACCTAGGGTCTTGTGCTCCATCTCGACTCGAACAAGTACAAATTCAAGCATGCGAATCAGTGAGCTGAAGTCGAACATGCAATAAAGTCAACTGATTACCAGTCAATGATGAAAGCTATTAACAGGCACAAGAGAAACCACCAATAATGAAAATGTCTCACAAGTTATAACTAGTAAAATCCACAAAATGTGAAAAGTGATTTGGCGTCAAACATCCGTGGAATCAATCGATCGAAGGAAAATGATGAGGACCTATCGTTGAATGCAAAGAACTTTCCATTGAGGCATGCAATCTCCAAGGTACTAGAAGGGAGTATCTAGATCAACTTCCTGGATAATGAGTTGAAGTCGATAGGAAGTGACCTGGTCGAACGAGGGCCATAATGTTTCCCACATCATTGGCAAGAGATAGAGGTATACGATGATAGTGAATCAGGACCATAAAAGAGGATCAGAGGCTGAAAACTGCAAAAGGAAACTTCTCTTGAACATATCGGCGACACAACTCTGGAATTTGGCAGTATTTTACATCAAGGGATCTGAGGTCATGATGACATGGCAAAGAGCATATAAGAGGTCAAAATAGATTACCCAAACCCATGGAGGCAAAAAATGACAAAATGGGATGTCCCCAACCCAACATGAATGCAGATGAGTGTCATTTTCAAGAGCAACATATTGCTGACATGACTGAGAACTGGTTCCATTTCCCCCCACCATTGTTAGCGGGTACCCTAATTATTTTTGGAAACAAGCTTGAAGGGGATAGCATATGCATGTCATATAAGTTTTTTCTTCGGACAAATCCATCCTAGTACATTTTACGAGCCCTAGGAAGGAGGAAATCGCTTATGTCATGGTGACGGTTTCCGATGACATTTAGGTTTTAACCAGTCTGAAAAAGGAAGAACTCAACATATTTTCATGTTTAGAGAGTTTGAAAAGAAGTGGAAAAGAAAAATCCAGCAGGTCCCTTTTTGTAGGTAGTCTCACAGATCCAAAAAGGTAGAAAACTATGTCTAAGAGAACCTCTTAGTCGCGATAGGCTAAGGTATTCCTTTTTCATAAATAATCTAACCCAGCTCGAAAAAGGGGTAAATGTATACTGGGTAAATATTGTTTCGTAGCCTTTAATGAGCTCAATATGACAAGAGTCTCGGCAATATTTTCAGTTCTCGAGAGTCAGAAAAGAGCTGAAAGATGACTCTAGTGGGTGACTTTTTTGTGTCTTTACCGAGCCCGAAGAAGTACAAAATACAACTCTTCACTTCATCGTTGTCATGTTGAGGACTTGTTGTTGCACAAGAAATGCGCGTAAAACCCATTTTTCAAGATAAAATAGAAAAATAATCGAAAAATATGCTCAAAAACCTAATTAGGGTTCTGAAAAGTTTATAAAATGCCAAAAATAGTAAAAACAAATTACTTTTCACTTTTACCTCTTGTGAGCACTTTTTACCCTTTTTTCACTCTGATTATGCAAATATGACAACAGACAATCTAGAAGGTCAATCGCGAATTCATATTTTCCAGGTAAGAGCGCATATCCTTGCTTGCATTTTGATACAATTTTCATTGTCTGCAATCCATTTTTTAGATCTGTGGAGGGTTTTTTTTGTTCAATTTAGGGCACGACGGTTGGCGCGGGTTTCGGATATGGACTCACACCAACCTGCCTTGAATCCAAATGGGGGTACGCCACTTGGTGCGACTGTTTTTAAAATAGTTGCGCCAACTGCGACCACTAATTTTACGTGTAAATCCAAATAATTAGCCTGTTTTAAACATTCCAATAGAAAATGATTTTACTAATGATGACCCCATTGATGTTTTTGCAGGTGTGAAAGAGAAAAATGTTGATCGAATGGAAGGAAAGAGAACATAGTGAAGAAGATGAGCAAGCCTTGGGCAATGTAAGATGCATGGACATTCTCGGGGACTGCGGGCTTAAAAAATTCTTCATGGCACCATGTCTCCGAGCTCAACCGGAGCTATTACAATACCTGATTAGTGTATGGGACATTGATCAGGAAAGATTCATAATTCACGATCAGGAACTAGAGATTGAGGTCTCAGATGTTTACTTCATAACTGGATTGTCACGGAGGGGGGCAATACCAATCTTGACAGGTACCCAGCCCACAATGGAAAACATGAGCATGGTCATTGATAGAGTGTGTCGGGGGGTAAGGAAAGGGTCCAAAAGCGGGAAGGTGGACATCCAAACCATTCCCAATTTGGCACTAAAAGTAGTGTTGCACACCATCACGTGAGCTGCTGGATCTCAGGCTCTGCATGAAGCCAAAAAAACACAGCTACTTCTTGCAATAGATTGTATGCCACCAACTCTCTACAACTGGGCAGAGGCAATAATGATCAATGTGAAACACCAGTTGACAAAATACAAGAACGGTAAGTTGAAACAATTCGGCTATGGGTCCATCGTGGTACCATTCATCCATCCTAAAGAATGACAAGCTGAGAGTCTAGGTTAATTATCAATGCACGAATGTTGAGAGAAATGGCCTCGGTTAAGATTTCAATGAAAGCAGTATATTTAGTAACGATGTTTGTGGTTTGACCTAGACAGATTGGACTGGACGACATTCACTTCCGCAGTTTTACCAGAATTTGGAGCTGGCTAAGAAACAATATCATTGGAAAGAGTAGATTTTTTCTTCGCGGGATTTGGAGAATACTTCCAAGAAGTCTTAGACACAGAACCAATGATATCGTCGACAGATGGCATCGCCGGTGCTTTGGAAGTTCTAGGTCGAGGGGCATCAAGCAAGAGTTTGTACAATGTGCTAGACTGAGAGTACAGGAGATCAAGGTATTGGGCATGAGCGATGTCTTGTTCCTCAGTAATGCATGCCCCCATAACAATGTCCTTAGCACTCGGAGCAATGAAGGAGGTAGTGAACCAATCAGTTAGAAGTTGATCAGGAATCTCAAACTTGATCAAACAGTGACGATGCCTCCATTCGTGAATATGATAAGAGATATGAGTAGCTCCATATTTCTTCAAGGATGTGAGGACGTGTGTCCCAATTTCATACCGAACTGGTAATTGAAAGTGCGTCAGAAATGCCATGGCTAAAGAGTTGAAATCTTGGAAGACGCCGTGGGAGAGTTCAATGTACCACTTGGTAGCGACACCAGTGAGAGTCCGTTGGAAAGGACGAAGTCGAAAGGAATCATCAACCCAAGAGTTAAAGGAACACCAAATATGGTATGTCATAACATGCGCTTGGGGGTCTTCTCCAAACTTTCCCTCAAATTTGGGACAATCACCAGGAATTTTTGTCGGAATTGGAGGCCAATATGGATTATGAAGGATAGGATCATTCATCAAATTTGACAAATCAACCAGTTTCAACGTAGCAAGGAAAGGTAATTGAGGATTGAAAGGAATTTCAGGCCGTTGATAAAGACCAGTCATAGGATTCCACCCCGGTTGAGAGAAATACTACCCCCATATGCTTTGTCCCGGGGGATTCTATCCATAGGGGTTATAAGCCTGAAATTTCTGCCCATACACGGGTTTAGGACTAGGATATTGATTCTAAGCATGCCATTAAGGTCCTTCCGGAGCAACATATTGTTGCAAAATGTAAGCAGTGCCTTGAGGTGCATTATACAACACTTGAGTTTGACCTTGAGGAATGTACACAGTGCCTTGAGATGCATTGTATACCATCTGGGATTGACCTTAAGGAATGTAAGTAAGTCCTTGGGGTGCACTATATGCCACCTAAGATTGACCTTGGGGAATGTAAGTGGTGCCTTGATGCTGAACAGGTTGCCCCTAGGATGTAGGTTGACCTGGATATCAAGGTTTGAAAGGTTATCCCTGCGGAGCAGGTTGGCCTGGATGCTGAGAGCCATCGGGTTGCCCTTGTGGAAAAGGTTAGCCCGATGGTTGGGATGGACCAGGTTGTCCCTGAAGACCAAGTTGACCCGGCGCAAGACCGTAGGGTTGTCCTTGTTGTACAAATTTTGGCCTTGCTGAACATAAGGCTGGTGTTGTTGCACAAAATGTTGTCCCTGTTGTGGATATATTTCCCCCCTGGGAACATAAGATGCACCTTGTTGAACATGAGGTTGACCAGTAGGACCATAGGGTTTTCCTTGTTGGACCGAAGGTTTTCCCTATAAGGGTTGTCCTTGCGAACCATAAGGTTGTCCCTGTGGACCATAGGGTTGTCCCTGTTAGACTGAAGGTTGTCCCTATAAGGGTTGTCCTTGCGGACCATAGGGTTGTCCCGGTTGGTATATGCTATGATTGGGATAAATCGGAGGCAAATAGATGTGATTACCGTACATGTCAAAATTATGTGGAGGATTACTAGAGTTTTGCAGCTGCTGAGAAACCTGAGGAGCATAATTCTTCTGTTGAATGGCCAATAGATACTCATCGAATGTCAAAACTCCAAGAATGGAAGGAGAAGCCATAGGCACACTACTAGCAGGTTGGGTTCCTAAAACATGTGGCTATGATCCACTCACGGTGGGCCTAACAGGTATCGTGGGATTGATAAAAATGGACCTACGAACTACATAAGACACTGATGACTGAGTCATATTAATAACCGGTGCAGATGAAGCCACACAGATAGTGGGCCGGACAGGAACAAAGTTTACAATCGTTGACATCATGGGAGTCGATTTTGATGCCCTTGATACAGAGACAGATGAGTACCCAGAGGGAGTCGATGCATCAGACCATATCGGGTTTTGATACAATGATGCAATGCCATAAATGTTCTGACCCAAAGTACGATAACCGCGTGGGAGAGATACCGGTTGTGAGGAAGCTTGACTTGAGACATAAGGAAAAATATCTGGAGGGAGCTGATGATATCCTATAGAAACATAAAGCTCTTCACTACTAATGGGACTCGAAGAATCCATGTCGGATGAAGCCATTTGATCATCAAAAAGGGGATGAGAAGTGGCAAGTAAAGCAGTGGCTAGTATAGATGTTTCCGAAGTAAGAGGAGCAAACTCTTCCTCATTCCCAAAACCAAACGAAGCGTCCTGAGGTTGCTAATTTATATCAAATGGCTCTTCAAGAGGAGATCAGGTAGCGAGAGGTAAGATACTCGGAAGGATAGACTGCCAAAAATCAACAGACCTAGTAGGCTGAGATGATCCTGAGGAAACTTTAGGAGAAGGATGACCACTAGGAGGTAATGGAGAGGACGACGAAACTGGTGGTTCCACCAGCTTGACTTTGTCTCAAAATAGGAGGGAACCGAGATGACCAATTCGAGGCTTCAAGATCAAATACTAAGGAATTACTTAAGAACAAGCCAAGAAAATATCGTTAATTGGCATGTGATCATAGGCAATTGATTTTATGACATTGAAACAAAACTCTATTGTTTCATGTTTTAAGAGTCAAGAAATAGGAAAAAGGTGACTCTAGTCACTTTCGGGTTGAACAAGCATGAAAGGACAAGTGTTCGATGATATTTTCAACCTTAGAGAGTCACGAAAAGACCAAAATGACTACTCAGGGAATCTAAGCAAGAGGGTGTACCAATTTTCCGTGAATTGCAATATACACCTTGGTGATCAAATGAAAGAGAAATGACCAAGGACTTGATGTACGTGAAGTCTCCTCGAATTTTGTGCTCGGCGTATCACTGTTACAAGGCGGCAGACTCGGCTTCCTATGGATAAAGGATTTCAACCTATGAGGATCTCTCATTATATACTTGACAGTACAGGGAGCACAAATCCATGCTAGTGTTGTCTAAGGCTAGATGGCGAACAATAGCTACTAGGTTTAATGACGCCAGAACACATCACTAGCCTAGACCTCTAACATATGTGAGTTAGGTTTCAATGCTTCCTTAGGTTGATTGAATTCATTTTAAAGTTGATCTTGAATTAATATTGCAATTTCAAGGCCTTACCGAATGTAATCTCGAATCCTTAATGCACAACTAAATGCAAAAGAAAAATCATTCCCATTCAATGAACACTAGCTAAGAGAAGGATAGTAGTCTATAACAGAGCAGCAATCAATTGAATCACAAGAAGAATTTCACTAATGCATCTAAGACAACCAAAGTAGAAAACGAAACTCTTTCCTTGTTCACTAAAATCTACTAATGCAAAAGAACATTTTCATTTTCAAACTAAAAGAAAGAATGCAAATTTTGTCTTTTAGATGAATGAGAAGCAAAATGCACTATTACACTAAAAAGAAAAATGGACACTAGTTTTGAGTAATTCGAATGAAACGATTTAAAACAAAGAGATAAGTCCAATTCAAACATAAAACACACTCAAAACAGAGATGCATCCCTTCAAACAAGAAGAGGGCTTTCAAACTGATTCAATGAGCAATGTAACATATGCTCAAGGTGACAGATGGAGAGCTAAACGAAATCCAAGACGATCATTCAATAAACCAAAGACACGTAGAACTGAAAGAAAAGCTAAAACAATCAGTCAACAAACTGAAATGATAGAGACCAAACTGACTCAAACTCAACTCAGAAGGCTGAGTGAGGAGAGAGCCGAACAAGCGGTAGGAGACATCTAGAAACCCTAGGGTGAAAAAATCCACTGATAAGATGAGGGACAAACAGCTGAGAAGAATGAGACAAGAGATTCAATACAATCCCAATGGACCAACTGAAAGATGAAAATCCAACCCAGAGGCAAGGAAAACTGACAAAACTCAAGAAAAAGGCTAAATTTTAACCTACAAGAATTAGCGCATTTGTTTAGCTATAATCCATGCTAACATAGGTTGGGCACGTGTGACAAAAGCAAAAAGTGCCAATCGGTGCAATTGTTCAAGCAAAAGTAGCGCCGAGCTAGAAAACCATGGAAAAAATAAAAAACCACTGAGCAGAGGTTAGATCTGAAACTCTCGGACTGAACAGGATGGCTGAAAACAGTCAGACAGGGAAAATAAAGCAGAAAAATGATGAAATGACCAAAGTCGACTTGACAAACAAAAAACTAGACAAACAATGAGAGACAACAAACACACTGATCCCCAGTATGGTCGCCAACTTGTTGTGCAGGTAAATCTCCTCTGCGGAAAGAGGTGATCCCTCTAGCCCTGGGGTGGGTCTAACAACAAGGGAACATGCTAATCCTTCAGATTCCTAGTTTATGAATGAAAATAATTTGGGATAGATGACCTACTTTGTTCCAACGCTCTCATCGTAGCTTGTGGCAATGATATCTTGATATTCGTCTTCACAAGTCACGGTCCTTTAGCGGTAATATCTATGTACCTGCACAAGGATCAGAGAATGATGACAGCATACGAAAACATACTTGCATTCATAACTATTTTATTGGTCAAGAAGAATCAAATGTATTGCAAAATATTAAACACATCAAATGCAAAACAGGAACCAAAAAACCAGTCATGTATTAATAAGTAGAGAAGAATTTTACAACCAGAAGAGCCTTGATGTTGTAAACTCCTTCAATGGGTCTAGACAAACGTGTCTCAAGCATTCATTAGGGATTGGACTTAGTGAAGAAATGGGTCTATACTCTCTCTCGACAATGGATTCCTCTTTGCTTTACTCTCACACCAGCTATAGTAAGGAATGTTCAGATAGCTGAAACTATGTGAGAAGGATGTATTTATAGGAGAGGAGGAGGTGGTTTGGGATCCCTCATAAGGTGGAAGGGAGGCCTTATCCTTTGGGGAGTTTCTCAAATGCAGGAAACAAGAAGCCAAAGGAAGGACTTCGATGTTATTCAGTTGAACAAACCATGATGACTCCACTCACGAAGTGGTTGGGAATGGAAACTTCGCTTCTATTTAAAAAAAAAATCCAAAAACAGCTCGGCACAGGTAGTCCACTGAGATAGAGTGCCAATGGGCACTAGGCCCAGTGCTAATTTCTATATGGGCGCGAGGCCATAACTGCCTCCCAACGTCGACCCAAAATCATATTGTTTTGAGAGCCTGCTCCAGGAATAGTCAAGAGAGGAAATGTTCTTCACATGCCAAGGGATGCAATGACACTTTTTGCAAGGTATTAAAATACATAGAAGTCACTGAAATGGTCCTCCAAGGTTCAGGATGGGGATTGCAAGGATGATGACAAAATAATGTGTAACATATGCCCCCTAAAGCATGAGGTTCTAGAGAGAGGGAGGAGTGAAATTCTTTACGAGAACGTGTTCAAACGAAACACTGTCATCAGAAGACCTAAGAGTAAAAGTACAACTAATATCTATGATACATGAATATGTGGCATGGGTGTATCCATCCATAAAAAGGTACATACAAAAATGAGATCTGAGGTATGGACGCAGCCATCCAACAAGAAGGATCAAGAAATAGACTCAGGTATGGTCGCATCCATCCAATCAAAAGAGTCATGCATATAGTCATGATAAACTAAAATATCTCGTAGCCTGGATGTTATCAGAAAAAACCTAGGGTCTTGCGCTCCATCTCGACCCGAACAAGTATTTTACATCAAGGGATCTAAGGTCACGATGACATGGCAAAGAGCAGATGAGAGGCCAAAACAGATTACCCAAACCCATGGAGGAAAAAAATGATAAAATGGGATGTCCCCAACCTGACACGAATGAAGATGAACGTCATGTTCAAGAGCAACATACTGTTGACACGACTGAGAACTGGTTCCATTTCCCCCCACCATTGCTAGTGAGTACCCCAATTATTTTTGGAAACAAGCTTGAAGGGGATAGCATATGCATGTCATATAAGTTTTTCCTTCGAACAAATCCATCCTAGTACATTTACAAGCCCTTGGAAGTGTTATCACTCCAGTAAATTCTTAAGTTGTGGGATTTTGGTTTTTAGTCAAAGAATACTAGAGGTAAGCACAAACCTACTTCAAACTCTAGGATCTAGCCTTCCTGGGGTTCATAGAGGGCTCTCTCTTTCAAGTTTAACTTTGTTTTAGTTTTGAATATTAGGCTAGTTATTAAAGTGCAGATTTGGTTATCTTTTGTTGGATTTGGTGGGAAAATTTCACTTGGAGGGTAGATAGAGGGAAATCTACTTGTCCATTGGGCTATGGAGTCTAAGTCAAGCTAACAGAACTGGGATCAAGGCCTAAAAGGTCAAATGTCTACAGGGCAAGGTAGATAACCTTGATCTTCGAAAATTGGTTTTTGAGATGGTATGATCGGGATAAAGGGCACTTAAGAATCCTTAAATCCAGAAAAGGGAAGTAGTAGATAGAGGTAAAATTGGAGAGGGAGAAATTAAGGGTTCCCTACACTGGAAATCAGAAGAAAACAAAGAAATGATAACTAGTTAAAAACAGGGTGCTATTAACATGTCTTGTAGTAATACTCCTAGTTATACATTCAGTTTTTAGAATTAAAACACAGATGTATGCATGAAACAAAAGAAGATAACAATGACAAGTTTAAGAGAGTAATTCACTCCAGATAGATTATCACAGGGATCCTGAAGTATGATGCCAAAAAGGTGATCCATTCTGCTACTCAAATTCGAATTCCAAAGCCTTCAAGTCAACAAAATATCTATAATAGTCTCCAACAATTTTATTCCACACAAAAAATACTTCCAAGAGTGAAGTATTTATATAAAATGTCTTACAAAATATCCTAGATGAATTCTAGGAAGAAACTTAGGAAAATTAAATATTTTACAACAATAACAGTGACAGCTTGCTCAACAAACTAGCAAGCTGTCCTATATTATTCAAAATAAATAGAAACTATTTCAATATAAGGAGAAGTTGGCCGCTTAGGTTTCTTCTCTGCTGGCCTTTTAGATATTTTTAGAGTCTAGTTGCCTTGACTGATACTCTTTCTCATGATACTCTTTATCACTTATACTCTTTCACTTCGGATACTCTTTACCTTCAGTAAAACTACCTTCTTGCTGTAAAAATCTGTTTTTACTATGAAATCAGCAAACAAAAGTTTTCTTCTTCTTGTGTTTGCCTTTATTTCTTCATAGAAAATCAGTTAATGCCTGCCACTCCTTATTTTTAGAAATTCTAATATTCTTGAGTTTCCTAAAATTCTCATCAGCCTCAGTGTACCTGGAAAATGTAGGTTTGATGACAAACAAATGTTTGATTTCATACTGCAAATAAATTAGATCTTCAAAACTTTTTAGCAATACTTTCCCTGTGGGAATACCTTGGATTGTTTGCTTGTTCACCTACTCTTTGGCATGTTATATGATCTTTTTTTCATAATCATTCTAAGGAATTAGCTTGTCATTAATCACCATAATATCTGGAAGTCCCTTTTGTCTTAAATTGGTGAATTTAACCATGAATCTAGTGACAACAATGTTCATTCCTTCACATTTCTCTTCAAGCTGCCTCATTAGATTTCTTTTGGTAGTTACTTTCCTAATTTCTAGGATTGTGGATGTCCTGTTAGTTATTTTCAATTCTTCAAGTTGCTGCCTGTTCTTGTTGTTTAGGAAATTGATCAATCTAACAACCTGTTCTGGTTTATCTGCCAATTCTTCTTGTGTCTTTTGGATCTCTGCCTGAGTTGTCAATAGTAACTCTCTCTGCTAAAAAATTACTTGAATTGATGGCCAAACATGATTAATGGCTTCAATTACATTATTCCATAAGTAATTTTTAATATATGATTTTTGGTCCTTGAGAGTTAACTCTTTTTGGAGCTTTTTTACCTCTTCACTCAATCTGTGATCATTCTGCTCATGTATTTTAGCATCTATCTAAGCTGATTCTTTTTTTTTCTCTATATTTTCAATTTTCTTGGTCAATCTATTGATTTCATTGGTATTCAAGGAAATTTCATCCATTGATTTTATTAGTTGACTGCTCTCATCTATAGGTGGCAACACTGTTGTAGAAGATTCAGTCCTTGAAGTAGTTGA